>OY744531.1:51212199-51452199 GCA_963556195.1 Sepiola atlantica
GAAGTGTTACTGTATTTTTAATTTCTAAAGTATAATGTGTGCACGTAAAACTCATCCTTAAAACTCTTTGATGTGCTTCCTATACAGCACTTCTTTTCATCTGGATTTTCTGCTGTGTAGATTTTTGCACAATATATTACTAATGTAGTAACGCAATTATTTTGTAGGGGACATTTATCCTGTCTTTGACAATTACAATTGTTAGTGGTTCCATTACTGTAAATACCATTATTTGTATCATTCCTTTTATTTAATTTATTGTTTGTTTTTAATGATTCTTTCTAGGTTATTTGTGCAACTATAACTTAAGTTTAATGTATTTTTATTAAATAACTTATGCAGTGCGTTACCTGGTGGGAAGTATATTTTTATAAGCTGTAGGAATTTGCTACCAATATTTGTTTTTAGTATTAGATTGAAGGGTGTGTAAACCAGATTATCTTCCGACCTCGATTTCTAGAATTGTTCGTATTTGTTGCTATATTCTAATATTTTATATCAGTGTACCCGCTATTCTTTAAAGTCGTGTTATAAATGTTCTTATAGTTGTTAAATGTTGTTTCGTCCGATGAATTATTACCAATTATACTTTCTATGGACTTAGGTATGTGTTTAATTGTTGAGGGTGGGTGGTTATATATATATATATATATATATATGTATATATATATATATATATATATATATATATATATGTAAATTATAACTAAAAGGTAAACTTTTAGAGAGTTGGACCTATTGTAAAATAAGGAAAGCTCAATATACTGGATAGAGCAAAAATATGGTAAGTCAATGAAAATTGATAAGACCTGCAAATGGAAGCAAATCGATATCTTCAGTTGTTCAAAACAAGGAGCAGTTTAGTTAATAAAAAACATTTATATTTCTTCTCTTTCATTCCTTAAACCAGGCTTTTCAAAGATTAAAATCTTATCATCAGAGGAAAAATTATGATTGATAAGTTGACAGGATAGGACTGTCAAAGTTTCAAATTTGAAAGAGATTTTTAAAAAAAAGTTTTAAAGTTCAAACGGGCATGGGAATCTCCAATAACGAAATCCAAAAAGACATGGGGCTCAGAAATATTGGTAAATCCAGAAGTATCTGTATAAAAATCCAACGACGACGATTCCACTCAGGTCTGTTGTCCTCGGAGAGGGATCAAATAAGTTTGGCCATGTCGAGGAAAACAGTATTCTTCCTGTTTTCAGTTAAGCGTATTCCAAGGCAAAAAACAACGACAAAAGTCTCAATGGAATCAAGAATCAATTCGTTTTTGAAATCCTTTTTTCTGAAGAGTATTGACACTGACATACATTTATTATTTCAAAAGGAATATTATAAACACATCACTCAATAAGTCCTGGCGTAACTAATAAAGCAACAACTTTTAGACAAAATTCGACTTAGTCCTCTTCCAATGATTCTCTAACAATTTGTATGCCATTTTTGTAGAACGATTTGTCTTTGGCCTCAAAATACACTTCAGTTTCCAATAGCATTTTTTCATTGGAGCAAAATCGCTTTCTCTGGAACATTATTTGGAAGTTTGCAAACAGTCAAAAGTTGGTGGGGCCCATATTCGGAGAATAGAGTGAGTCCAGAAACAATTCGAAGTGCGATTCGTGTAGTTTTGCCATCGTTGCGATTGACTTGTGAAACGGTGCATTGTCTTCGTGAAAGAGAACTTTTTTCTTCTTCTTCATTTGTGGTCATTCTTTGGTGATTTACTTCTTAAAACACACCAATAATGCTATATAATATTTTCTATTAATGGTTTTTCCTTTTCAATGTAATCGAAACAAAATACCATGTCCATCCCAAAATATGAAGACGAAAACCTTGCCTGCTGCAGTTTGCGTCGTTAGGTCACTTTGGACGGCTTTCACCTGCAGCTGTCCACTCAGCTGACAGCCAATTTGACTCCGGAGTGAATGTGTTCCCCATTGTGACATATTGAATCAGAAACTCATGTGTGTTGCATTGAGCCAGTTGCAAACACTGCTCTGATGCATCAACACATTGTTGTTTCTGATCGACTGTGAGCAAACGCGGCACTCACTTTGAACACAGCTTTCTCATTGACAAATGTTAGTGCAAAATGTATACACTGCCTTCTGCTCGCTTCAACTCCGCTGCTATCTTACATAACTTCAATTTACGATCGGCAAAGCTTGCTTTGTAGACATGTTTTATGTTTTCTGAGATAATTGGCGAATTCAGGCGACCTAAGCATTCAGCATCGTTTTTTGTCTGTACAACCATGTAAAAAATCATCAGTATACGACCTCTAAACGGTTGTTTCTAACGGAGCAAAGTCCAAATAACATCAAGCCATTCATTTGCTTGAACAGTATGTTTTCCCATCTGAAAGCAATGCTTTATCAACAACCGAAATTCCGATTTTTCCGTTGTTTTGAAAATTTGTTCCCGCAGCTTCACTTAAATAACTGTAATTTGTAAACTAATAACCCGAGTGGGCTTAAATTTGGACACGTGACCTTTGAAGGCTAGTACTTTATAAAAATCATATAGCATTAAAAAAATTTTTTTTAATGGAAATTGCTCCAGACAAGGCATGAAGCCACTCGATGTGAAGAGCTAAAAAAAATACTACTTCAAGGTAAAAAAATTAGCCAATGATTCCGATCACGAAAACAGCAATTCTTCCTCCTTTGTCAGAAACATCATTGATGGAATGTGAGGACTAAAGGACAAAATAAGAGAAGCGAGGGTTATGAGGCTGCCGAAAATAAACCCAAGGTCAACTTTCTACTCTTATATTATCTTATTTATTATCTCCACTTTAATTAGTGGGTTACATTTATATGCCAGGCCTGAGACTTGTTGAGTAGTGTGTTAACAGTCAATTATACAGATTGATGTAGAAAGCATCGTGGAATTTCCATGAGTTAGAGCTAGTTATTATTAAATATTATTATTATGATAATTAACTCATACTTCATTAAAAAAATAGTTATTTTCATTTCATTCGTTAAACAATTAAAAACAAAACAAATTATAACTATTTGACCCGGCTTTACATAAGAAGCAATCATTTTTATTTCGAACCTGTAATCGATTTCCTCTCTCTCTCTTTCTGCAAATTTACTAGGATTAATTTACTGTTTTCTTTTTCTCTCATTTTTTTCTTCATTTACATCGAATTTTTCCTGCTTTACTTTTTCTCTTTAAACTTTTCACTTCATTTGATCTCTTTTAGCACAAGTTTTAATATATATATAAGTTTATATATAAAGTGTGCTTCTCAGCTCAAAATGGCGAATTTCTTCACATTTGACAAATAAATATACCCTTATGGAAAATATAAAGACATATAAATTATTGGTGTTATTATAATTTTAACTTCAATATTTTGAACGGTAATCTGCCTTTAATTAAAATATGTATTTCTTGATCAAAAGTGAATGAATATGAAACTGTATGGAAAACTGAACATTTTCCACTTTGTGAAACGCTCATTCTTCATCTCAACATACAAGTCAGTCCAGACACAATTTCCCTGAATGGCAAAGATAACCATTACCTGTGTTAATGTCAATGTACAAGTATCCATCTCATAATTACTGTTTAGCACAAATAAGTCCTTCAGTCAAACAAAGTTTCATTCAAAACAACATCCTTCTCAGTCTGTGAAACGTCATACATATTAAAAACACAGATATCGGAGTTCAGACCTATAGAAAGTGTGAAGAAAAGCCACCTTTTCAAAATTTCTTTACTAGTAAATATATACTCTCTCCAGTCACATATTTTTACTTGGCTGGGAGAATTATATAATTGTGAAAAAACTATATACAATACGTAGTTAAAGCAAAATAAATTGTTTTGGACTATTAAAAGAAATTTCCAACGCTGTTGATAATGTTTACACATTTGGAAGATTCTTTTTAGGGTTTTAATTTTAAAGGTCAATCTTTGGGGAGAGCCAGTTTCAGGGAGACATTTTTTAGGAAAAGAGTTTTAAGGGATACACGTGTGTGAGAGAGCAAGAGAAATGTTACATGGTAAACACAAACAAAATAACGAGTTCAAAAGCATAAGTTCACAAAAGAGATATTTGATATATGTTTAAACATGGAAGTTTACATAGATAGGAAAACATAGAATGTGTGTTCATATTTTGAAAATCCTTGCAGAACAAGGGGGATTATTCATTAACTGAGATATCGAAGAACCCTGAGTCGATAATTTAAAGGCTGTGAATTATCAACAGGTCTGACAAGTTGTAGTCAAAACTTCCCCACTCAATTACAAAAATTACATTTGATTGAAAGTTATTAATAAGAGTTAAAGTTCATTTGCTTTCATTGTAAAAAGTTCAGTGAGAAATGTTACGAGTATTAAAATGAATATCTTTATGAGTTTGCTTTCAATCAGTGTGAATGTACAGACAACAGTGTGAAAGAGTTAAGGTATTGTGTGTGTGTGTGTCGCGTTAGTGTTAGAGTGTGTATGCGTATGACTATGTGTGTTTGTAATTGAGAAATAGCTTTCTCCAGCCCGACAAAGTACGAGGAGAGCTGGCGTAAACTAGATATTAGTTATGTCATAGATTTTGGCTCAATCTGTTTATTGAAAGAAAAATCTGGCCTTTTATGCACTCTGGATGGATCAAAACGGCAAATTTGAGAAATTCATCTGATTGACTGAAATTATTTTTATTAATTCAGGCGAGTGTATGTGCAAAGCTATATGCACCGAAACGATTTTAAGCATTTTCATTTTGGTCACCAAAAGGTAAACTTCGTCGTTACACACATACATTTATTTATTTTTTATTATTGCTTAAGTTTGAGTTCATGTTTTGAAACATGACGTAAATCATTACTCTATAACGTCATCCCAAAGCTATAATTATTTTGTTATGGTAATGTTTTAAGCTCTATTTATAAGAAAGTCCAAATAGGTGAGTTTGTAGAATCTCAGACTGAAGATCTCAAGGTTTCGATTTCCGACCATTGAATCCGCTTTATTTGTTGGGAAATTATTATTTACTATCAATGCAATATTCTCCATTTCTAAAAGTAGTTCAGATCACTGATATTTCGAAATGAGACAAAGTCTGTAATGTATTTATTATATTTAAAAAATTGTAACTGAGAAACGGACGGACGTACAGAATCTCTATTTATATAAGATAGATTTCTTATATATAAAGTAAAGTCAAATGCTTAGACTTTTATAGTATTTCAAAAGGCCAAGATAAAACCACACCCGACAGATACATGGGATAGGGGTGAAGTCAAACACAGCGCATCAGATACTCAGAAATACTGCAAATATTGAAATTAGCTCAATGATTAAGACTTATATATATATATACAGGGTGGGCCAAAATAAGGGTCCTATCTTTAAATTTGAATAACTTGAATTTGAATAACTTCCACAAAATAAAAGTTAAACTCACCAAACTTTATGTGTGTGTAGACTGACCCTTCCGAGATTTTTTGAAATAAACAAAACAAATTTTAGCCGAAAAACACTTCTTAAAACTTACAAAAACTAAAGTATTGTTTTTTACACAGTTTTGAGTTTTTTAAGCAAAAATAATGTTTTCTAAATGAGGGTACGTTCCTCAGGGCTAATACGGCTCATGCTTGCTTCGGAAGGGGTCCTTTACTTATTCTAAAAAAATTTTTTTTTTAAATCAATAAATAAAAAAGTTATGAATTTTTAAAAATAGGACCCTTATTTTTGCCCACCCTATATATATATTTACCAATGCATAATATTCTCCCCCTTTTCTTCTTCCTCATTTTTATTGTGTTCCTCCATTTTCTTTAATACCTATATGATGTTTGTCAGATTCTTCATCATTTAAGATAAAATCTTTTGATAATGAAGACAACATTTTTAAAAAACTCACAATAGTTGATAGGATTGTATTGTTTTGACTATCTACCTTTTTCCATTTATATCACCACAGACTCTTTTTGATTTGTTTATTTTATTCGAAAAATACTTTTTTCTGTTGAGACTAAAACAATTAATTAAACCTGTCCTATTATGTATATTTCTAGATAAACAAAGAAAATCAGAAAGTGAAAAACAAGACTTGTACCGGATTCAAACCTGTACAAAATTCCGTTTTCTCTAACCATGCAACGGCTTGTTAGTTAAGCAGTCAAAGACAATGTTAGGTATTCCCTCTTTTGGAGGTGAAGCTTTCAATCTTGTACAAATCTTATTTTTCACTTTGTAGATTTCTTTGATAATTTCCAGCTCAATGGACTAAAGTAACCGTTTATATTATGGTATTACCTACACAAATACAAGTGTCATCAAACAAGTAGCATGATAAATAATATAATGTTGGAAATAAATTCACCATTTTGTGGCTTAAAACAATTCCGAGATGATCAGGGTAACATCGCTAGTATATAATGTAAACATTTTATCGCACAGTAAAAGAATTATTGCAGAGCTTGAAGGAGTTTTTATTTATATATATATATATATTATAATTATTTAATAATAAATATTTAATTATCTACAGACGTATACATTTTATCCTTGCGGAATCATCAGTGTAGAAGCAACTATTCAAACCAGTCACATGATTCGAACCCCGGAACAAGAGTCACCTTTAACTCTAAATCCCAACGCCCTAACTAATAAGGCTAATCTGAATAGCTACACGAAGTGATGAGACATAAATACTATTATGGCGAGCAGGCGAACAGCGATAGTCGGCCGTCATAACAGTGTTCAACAGGAAGGAACATCAACAGGAAGGAACTAATATATATATACATTTTTTAAAAGAAAACTGTATGAAAGTGCTCAATTACCAGGATAAGAGACTAATATATTTATTAAATATTTACATATTGGATTATTTCATACCGATGATGAACCGGCAATTATTCAATGATACACCAAATTTGCCTTCGAAATGTTGTTTTTTCACTGTCCGGTCTCAAAAAAATGTATAGTTTCATCAAACCCATTTTCTCGCCATATCCTCATCATATTTGGTTTAACATCCGTTTTACATGTTTGCATGTATCGGACAGTTTTAAGAAATTGACTTCCGAAGTAACCTATCCTTAAACAGTTTATACTTATCTCTCTTTCCCTCAGGTCAATTTTTATCATTTTCCCACATGTTTTCCTGGGTCTTCCCTTGTGAACTGAACCAACTACGTCAACTCTTCTATATCTACTAACCCAAGAACTCTCATCCATTTTTTCAATGTGTCCATACCATCAAAGTCTATTGTTCTGTACACATCTCCCTATATTGTTTGTCGGACGTATCATTAAAGTTAAAGCAAATATTGAGGACATTTAGTGTGGTTACGTTTGTATCACAAGTAATCTTAAACCCTATGCCGTTAAGGTATCCTATCACTTGTTTACACAATCTATCTAGTCCACTACCATAACGACTACAGGATAGGCACAGGCCGTTGTCCCGGTATAGGCAAAATTTCTCATCTAAAGATTTCTTATTCAACAAACAGAGAATAAAAAGCCTGAGTAGATTGAAAACAGCTGCACAATCAATGCAACATTTCAAACACGAATTTGGTGTGTCATTGAATAATTGCCGGTTCATCAGCATGAAACCATTGGTATGACAAAATCCAACATGCAAACAGCTTATTAAATAGATACATAATATATATATATATATATATATATATATATATATATATTGGGTTGGTGCAAAAACAATGGCGTTTTTTGACGTTCAACTTCAAAAAACATAACTTCTTTTATACCAAACTTTATTAATCAAAATAAAAACCATTAGAATCAACAAATTTTTGCCAACGGGAAACAAGTTTACTTATTCCATTATCGTAAAAATCCGGAGTTCTGGAAGCGATGAAGTCATTGAAGGCAGATTCGGCATCATCTTGGCTTTTGAAGCATTTCTCGCACAGGAATTTGTCAAGATGCTTTAAAAAGTGATAATCGGTGGAGGATGAGGTAGAGTCTCGTAGCCCAATTCGTTCAGCTTCTGCAGGGTCAGTTGTGCAACATGCGGACGAGCGTTGTCATGGAGGATAAGTGGTCCTGCATATTGACCAATCTCGGGCGCATACGTTGGAGCTTCTGGTGCATTTCGTCAATTTGTTGGCAGTACTTCTCCGCCGTGATCGTTTCGCCCGGATTCAAGAAGCTGTGATGGATGTGCCCAGTCGCAGACCACCAAACAGTCACCATAATTTTTTTTGTGTGCAATTTCGGCTTCGGGAAGTGTTTTGGAGCTTTGCCAGCATCCAACCACTGTGCCGAACGTCGTCGGTTGTCATAGAGGATCCACTTCTCATCACACGTCACAATTTGCTTGAGAAATGGGTAGTTTCTGTTGCGCAGCAAGAGCACAAAAGACACCTCAAAACGACGATTTTTTTTATTATCGTTCAATTCGTGCAGCACCCATTTATCCAGCTTTTTTGACTTCCCTATTTGCTTCAAATGGCGAATGACTGTTGAGTGGTCGACCTCGAGTTCATCAGCAACTTCTCGTGTGGTTTTGCGAGGACCGGCTTCAATTAAGGCTTTCAGATCTTCGTTATCAACCACAGTCGGCCGGCCTTGACCGTCTTCATCTTCGAGGCTCTCGTCACCATTGCAAAATTTCTTGAACCACCTTTGTGCCATACGTTCGTTAGTGGTGCCTGGGCCAAACACATCATTGATGTCACGAGCTGTCTTGGACCCTTTTCGGCCTAGTTTGAACTGGAACAAGAATATCGTGCGGATTTCAATTTTGACCATGCTGTCGAAAAGCCTGCAAAAACAATAAATGAAGAGATTAAAAATGGAAACGAATAAAACGATTCCATAGAGCGGAAAACGCTATATTTATCAATAAATTACTTCAGAAAACATATATAAATATAACATGTGAGAAAACGCCATTGTTTTTGCACTAACCTAAGATATATATATATATATATATATATATATATATATATATATATATATATATATATATATATAACCAAAGAACTATGTAAGCCGCAATGTTTTTACTTTAATTATTTTCGTTGTTGATCATCTATATTTGTATTTAATCACTAAGTATATATAAGGTGTCTGAAAATATTATGAGACTGGGATCACAAATAATTTTTTCAATTCTAAACAAAAATGTACATAATTTCCCTTCAAAGTTCCCCCTCCCCTCAAGTCTAATTCATTTTTTAATTATTTTCTGCTGTGCTTCTATACACTGCTTGGAAGACCTCTTTTAGGATGAGATTAAGCTCATCATAGCTGAACGACATGAATAAGAGGAGTTGTACACATAAGCATATGAAAATAATGCAATGTTTGCAGAAAGCTAAGATTACAGTTATATACTCTCAAAATATAATGTTAGGTGATAACTCAATCCACTTATCTTTCGTTCACCCATATATCACATAGCAAATACACTACCATTATTTTCAGACTGACCACGTATGTTTAATTTATTGAATAGTTTTTAAATGACAGCTATAAGTTGCTATTTTTTTTTAATTATATATTTTCTGGTGACTTCGGGAATAAATATTTACTAACTAAAATTAATATTACAATATACTCTGATACTATTTAAAATCTCAATGTAGCTTTTAAATTTTTTTTAAAGAGGTAAACGCTACAGATATTTTATATTCTAGTTTTGCCGTTCATAACGACCACGTGTTAAGGTATATCTTTTCCACACAGGTGATGTTAAGTCTTCGCCTTCAACACAGCCGATTATGACCTTATTTCTCACGTTATTCTTTTACATTTTTGTCATTTTCAAAAGTTTAAAGATATGTTTTCGACAGATGCTAAATTAATATATACGTATATATATAGTAGTATGAAAATATAGTTATGGTAAGTAAGCTACACAAAAACATTTGTGTTTCTTTGCCAGGGGAAATAATCAGGCTAATTGTAATGATTTACATTTTAGGGTTGTTTTTATATCAATGCGTTGCATGGAGATAAATGATATGAGACTGATACGATGGATGTGTAATATGAGTGTTAAAGACAGGCTTAGTTCTGATGACCTCAGAGGAAGATTAAATGTGTACAGTATAGGAATATGTTTGCAGAAAAAGGGACTTTGGTAGTATGGCCACATTGAAAGAATGGATGAGAATTCTTGGGTTAGTAGATGTATAACAGTTAAGGTAGCAGATCTAGTTCACAGGTGAAGGGCAAGCAAAACATACAAGGAAGTGATAAAAATGGACTTGGGAGAAAAAGGGATAAATAAAGACCTGGTCAGAGATATGTTAGTTTGGAAGTCAATTTCTTAAAGCCGTTCAACACATGCCAGCATGTAGAATGAACATTAAACCGATGATGATGATGATGATGATGATGATGATGATGATGATGATGATGATGATGATGATGATGATGATGATGATGATGATGATCTTTTTCTTCTTCTTCTTCTTCTTCTTCTTCTTCTTCTTCCATCTTTTGGTTTTATTAACCCCCCCAAAACCTATTTTTCCTTCACCCAATGAGTATCACTCCCTTTTTTGAAAGGGAGTTTGGCTCCCCTCACTTTTGAGTAGCTGTAAAAAACAAAAAGTTGACCTTACTCCGAGCCGGGAAAATTAGAACATTTTCTTTGTTATATTTTTCCCGTTAACTATCGCTATCTTAGATTTATTTTATTTTATTTTTATTTATTTTTAAGTGCGTTAGTTTATTTTTTATTCATCCCAAAATAAAACGTATTCTGTGGCTACATTTAGTTGCTATTTCGCTTTTAACATTTAGTAATTTTTGACATCTTTGAAATGTAAAATCACAAGTTTCTTACATAATTTACATGTTGTGGCCTATCTTAATATTTTCTGTTTGACTATAGTCAACCGTCTACTTTCTTTAAGTTTCCAATAATGATTCAATAATGTTTGTTTGACCCACTTAAAAGGGAGGAGCGCCAAAATCATTTTCAGAAAAAGGGAGTGTTACTCATTGGTTAAAGGGGAAAATAGGTAGTGAAGGGGTAATAAAACTAAAGAGGTCTGATTGGGTAGAAGCTAGAGTAGGCACTGGTTAGTTATGAAAACAATTCTAAAATGTAAATCCATGCAATTAGCCTGATGATTTCCCTCAGAATGAAACACAAACGTGTCTGTGTAGTTTACTTGACATAAGTATGTTTTATCTCTACTCACGTATTGAGCACTATTTTAGTAAAAACTGAAAAAAAATATGTAATATATTATTTTATAATATAAGTAATAAATTATATATGTATATACATATATATATATATCTTATTGGTGTAAATATTCTAGTTTTAGAGTTTTAGTCAGACACACATACAAACAGACGAATAATTTTTATTTATATATAGATTGATAATTGTTTTGTCTGTTGGTCACCTGCAGGCTCGAAAACTACTTGCCAGAATTGTACCAAATTTTGAATGAAGCATCCTTAAGAAGCCGGATGTGTCATACTGAGGTAAAATGTTCATGTTACTTCTGCTAATGCTAAAAATAATAAACATTTATAAGCTCTAACACTTTAATCAGAATTGAAACAAATTTAACATAAAGAACCCTTGGGATGTTGGGTGCATCAGAGATGATCAAACTCCTTCTCCTACCATCACCGCTACTACTAATACTTATAGATATTCTACTACTATTATTACCAATACACACTTAGATACTAAAAAACTAGAAATGGGAATAGAACTAAATTAAGAATTAAGAGCCTTTCAGATGACAGGTGTGTCGAAGAGATGGAGTCAGAATACGATAAAAACAACTACTACTACTAAATAATAATCTATTGCTAATGGAGATTTGGTATCTTTCTGTCTAAAGCCGAAACTATACTATTACTTCTATATGTTTCACTATCTTTTAATGCTCAATTCAGTTTACTATACTATTTCAGACTAATGTACTGTCTTTCAATGTTTAATTTAGGGAGGGAGCAGTGCTGAGGCCACCGTAATTAATTAAGGCTCGTTAGCTGGAAATTGACGCCATGCTTTGCAGTGACAAACGAGATTTGAATCTCCAAAATATAGAAACATTTTGAAACCTACCTTCACTTAAAAATTTATCAAAATTCAAGAAATTAACCAATTTTAATGAAATGTTCAGTACTTATTAATTACTATCACAGAATATAATTAACCCATTACTTTATTAGAACGCTTTGTTCAAATGTATTACTTCGTGTAAACAAAAAACACTTTTACTAAAGTTATATCGCAGGGTACTAAAAACAAAGCATGAATTTTTAATTATTTACAAAAATAAAAAATCGTAGATGTTAACAGTAACACATATTTTTGGCACTTCTGCAGTTTAGTTGTGAAGCGGCAGAGAATCCACAGGAAGACTTTGAATTTATTGAAATTATTTTTAAATAGAAAACTTTTCGTTTTATAATATTTTTAATTAAAATAAAAACACTGTTCACTGTTCGTGTTGTAACACTTTAACTCTTCAAAATTGAAAACAAATAAACGGTGAATAATTTAAAAAATGTAAACAAACAATAAATTAAAAGAAAAGATAAGTTACTTTAAAAATGAAAGCAAACGAAAAAATACAAAACAAAATGAAAAAAAAATGAAACAAATTAAATTCAAACAAATAATTTAAATACAAACAAACAATAAAGTTACTAATGCAGAATATTTTTTTAATCAGACCTGAAGAAAATTTGGAGAATTTAGTTGAATGTTTCGATTTTTATTTTTCTGTTTAATTTTTTTAGTGATATTATCATTTTGCATACCACAAAAATTATTTAGGAGAGAATTTGATGAGCTCCAAATAAGTATTTTCTCAAGTTTCCAATAGTGTGATCCTCATCAGAAGAGTCAACATGAAAAAGAAGATTGGCATCTGCCAAAATATTCAGTGTTATGTACATGGCTAACTGTCTTTGATAAAGAAAAGAAGATTTTTTTACCAGTTCACCAATAACCACATAATTGTATAGAACAAAATTTGTTAATTCCTTGAAAATAGCTGTTTATTTCTGGTATTTCTTCCACATCATCATTTCCAAATACTAAATTCTGGCAACTATTGCATTTCATTTTCTTAAAAACTGCATAACAGCAATAACCTGCTAAGTATAATATAACGGAGTACTTCTCTGCACTGATTAACATTATCATCTGTTACATCTATGTTAAATTTGTAAACGTCTAACTGTTGCTTCCTTGTCACTTCATCCCAGTTAGCTTCTTATAAATTCTTCAAATCAATAGTTTGGTTATTAACTGGCAGATTCAGTTTAAAACTTGTCAGGTAATATATATGTCATGTTCATTTCTTTTATGCAATACTTATTTAAGTTTTATGAAATGACGTGAATCTTTCCTTTATAACATTGATATGGTATAAAATTACATAAAAATATTAAATATAGCATAGTTCTGGCCTTACACTATTGAGCTATTATAATTACTTTATGTTATAAAATTTATATTTTAATTCATATAAAAAATTCTAAATATAAATAAAATATATACACACACACACACATATATATATATATATATATATATATATATATATATATATATATATATATATATATATATATATATATAGACACAGTTATCCACAGACACGTTTTTCGTCATCTCTACGACTGAACAGTGCAGCTAAAGCTGGTGAGATTCGAAACAGGAACCTCAGTGACTTACATCCAGCGCTCTACAACTGAGCCAAGCAATGTGTAGTGGTAGTGGGAGAAATTGTATTGCATTATAAATGATGTTATTTATTTATATATATATATATTAAATTTACAATACTCATAACATAATTGAAAAGTATTCACTTATTTTTATGGAAGAACATTTCCTCAATACTAAGTGGAAATCAGTATTTGTTTCACCGGAGTGATCCACCTATATAATAGGTGAGCATATAGTGTTGAGTGAAATAAATTTCAGAAGGAAATCCGGCAATGAGAGCTCAATGTAATAAACAGAGCAAATATAAATTATGTGATTCTGTGTTACTTTATTTTATTTTATATATATATATATATATATATATATATATATATATAAGATATAGTTATCTACAATTACATGTTACATTGTCTCTACAACTCATCAGTGCGGCTAGACGTCGTGAGATTCGATAGTTTGTTTCAGAATTTTTTAAAAGAGTATTGATAATTTGGATTATTTTGATTATTCTAACTAGTATTATCATCTTGATTTTTATTCTCACAACGTTTCGGCCGATGTGACTTCTGACCTTCTTTAGGTAATTTTTTTTCAAATATAGGAATCTTGATGTAGAACTCTGTATGCCTTCGTACAACCCAGTATATTTCTGCATTGTCATTAGCCTCCTATAAATTGTCTTTCGTTCCAATATATATATATATATATATATATATATATATATATATATATATATATATATATATAGTACATATATATATATATAGTACAAAAGTATACTTATGGCAAATATGTGACACAGAAATGTTTATGTTTCATTCCCGAGGGCTAATTATATATATATATATATATATATATATATATATATATATATATATATATATATATATATATATATATATATATATATATGTCGGTATATATAGAAAAAAAGAAATAAGCAATTGATACATAAAAATTATATCTCCTTATAACAATTTTATGTTGATACATGAAATAATATAAACATATATAGATATTCATATATATATATATGTATATATATATATATATATATATATATATATATATATATATATATAGTACAAATGTATACTTATGGCAAATATGTGACACAGAAATATTTATGTTTAATTCCCGAGGGCTAATTATATATATATAATACGTGTAGGTATATATAGGAAAAAAGAAATAAGCAATGAACAACCTATATATAACAAAGACTAATTTTACACAGAGTCATGCTTTTTTAGATTCGATATTTTGTTATATATATCTGCGTTAGGAGATGACCGTTAGGATATCCGCAGTAGAATGGGCTTGCCTAAATCCATACTGTTGTTCAGAAAGAAGTTAGCATTTACTTTGGCCTAACATTTACAGGTATTATGAATTGGAACAAATACATAGAAGATACTGCCAAGTCTGCTGCAAAGAAGGTGGGATCATTGTACGGGCTAGAAAACTTCTCTCACCTGCCAGTTTCGTATATCTATACAAATAAACTATTCACCCATGCATCGAGTATTGTTGCTACATCTGGCTGGTGCACCAACCACTACTCTCTCTTTTAGACAGGGTCTAAAAAAAGCCTTGAATAGGTCCCACACTGCCTACCAATCTCCTGCCCTGGTTTCATCACTGCAATGTTGCATCCCTGTGCTTGATTTACATATAATGCAATGGAATGTGCTCCAACGAACTTGCTGCACATGTGACTCCTCAACGTAAATACCTCCGACCAACCCACCAATCAGCAAAATCCCATCCCTTCACTGTAGAACCTCCCAGATGCCGGAAAGCTTTCTACTCTAATAGTTCTTTCCTCGAATTGTTTGTTTTTGGAATTCCTCCCTGCCTCCTGTTTCCCCGACTGTACCAACATGCAGAAATTTAAATGTAATGTAATGTGAACAGACATATTGTTGCACAACTCCTCATTTAGGATGCCCCTATTAACGTGGTCTCTAATTCACAGTAGCCATTTCCTTGTTTGGGGTGAATATAAGTAATATATATATATATATACACACACATTCTTCTCAATTCTTTAAATCCACTTATAATATAAGGGGCATTTTCTGTCTGTGTGTCTGTCTGCCGTCAGTCACAAGAAATGGAAAATATCGCATTAATACTGAATAATAAATTCCCAACAAATAAAGGGGATGCCATGACCGGAAATCGAAACCTAAATATTGAGAACTTTAGTCTGATGTTCTACAAACTGAACTATTTAGATTTTCTTATAAATAGATCTTTAAACATTACCTTAAAGATATAATTATAGCTTTTACGTGACGTCATAGATTTATGATTTACGTCATGTTTCAAAACATGAATTAAAACATAAGCGATAATAAAAATAAATAACTAAATGAATGGTTACACATCATCAATAGCGTTGGAAATTCTTTTAATAGCCCAAAACAATTTATTTTGCTTTAACTACATATTAGCATTAAACACTATATAATATATACTAGAATTTGGGTCCGTGTATATATATATATATATACTAGACAACTCTCTAGGCTCGGAGGGTCTGGTCTAATAATATAAAGAAAAGTCGTATGTCTGTGTGTGTCTGTGTATCCAGCTAATAGTAAACAATCTACAGAAGACATAACCAAAAAGCTGATATATTCTTATTCGGTGTTGCCTCTGACAAATAAGTAATTAAAAAAGAATTCAATTTTTTGGGGGGGAGGGGGAGGTGTCAACTGCAGCAGAATTCGTCAGGGGGTCGACCTTTAGAGCAAAGTTTTAATGTTATTATCTAGTAATTTAAAAAGAAATTGCCGAGTCATTCCTCAAGAATTTGAGAAACACTAATTCCTCGAGTGTTATTTTACGTTTCTCAGTTTTCTGTTTGGATTAGTGTCCTCATCAACAATTTCTCTTCAGATTATTGTGAGAAAGGGGAAATGGGGGGGGGGGGGGAGACAAGTAATTCGCCCGGAGTTAATGTGTTTTGTTATAGTGTTGCATACAAGACAAGAAACCCAGTATTGTCTGCGAAGAATAATAGTAATAATACAGTATTACATTTGGTAAGTGGTATATGCTTAATCCAAAAGTGCTCAATATCCTCGATAGAGCAGGTGTGTTTACTTATGTAGTATTACACTTGCTAGGTGGTATATGCCTAATCCGAAAGTGCTCAATATCCTAGATAGAGCATGTGTGTGTAATAATACAGTAGTACATTGGGTAAGTGGTATATGCTGAATCCACAAGTGCTCAATACCCTAGATAAAGCAGGTGTGTGTAAGAACACTATTTCCTTTTTATTTCGTGTACACAAGAAACTCTGCGTTACCCGAGAATAAATATAAACAGATATTGTTTCATTAGAGTGTTGAGCTGAGAGAGAGGAAGACAAGATACTCTGCATTGCCCAGTAATATATTTAAAACAGATAGAGCTTTCATTATATTACTAGGTGGAAGTGAGAGAAGACAAAAAGCTCGGTATTACCCGGGTATAAATATAACAGGTATCTGTTTCATTAAAGTATTAAGCAGAGAGAGACAAGAAACTCGGCGTTGCCCGGGAATACATTAAAACAAATATAGGTTTAATTATATTATTGATGGAGAGAGGGAAAAGACAAGAGACTAAATATAAACAGGTACCTGTTTCATTATAGTGTTGAGGGGGAAGACTAGAAACTCGGCATTGTCCTGGAATATATTAAAACAAATATGTGTTTCATTATATTATTCAGGGGAAGAGGGAGGAGATACAAACTCGGAGTTTCCCGGGAATAAACATAAACAAGTATCTGTTTTATTATAGTGTTGAGTGGTAGAGAGGGGAGACAAGAAACACTGTGTTTCTGGGTAGCAATAACTGCAACTTATGTGATTTCTTACATTTTTATTATTATTTTTAATACATTAAGGAAAGAGAAAGGAATAGGCAGGGTTAAAGGGAAGAAGAATGGAAAGAGAGGGGGAGAGGGAGAAAAGCGAGAAAAATATATAGAGAGAGATGTAGAGAGAAAGAGAAGTTTTAAAAAGAAAGATGTTACACACACTTTTTAACCATTTCTATTTTCCTGTTTATGGCCCCGGGCAATTCCGAGTTGCCCTGCTAGTAATGAATAAATGAAAACATTTAACATTCTTCATGCGTTGATTTATTTCCAAGCTTTCGACTTACTGAAGTCATCATCAAGGTATAACGATTGTGGTTAACCTCCACAATTTGAGAGATTAAGGGCCAGGAGATTTGGGTTCAATCCTTGGTTGAGTCATATCAAAAACTCAAAAATGGTAGTTGATGCCTCCTTGTTAAACACTAAGCATTATAAGGTGAGGATCAAGTATAAGTGGAGTAATCCAGGGAAAGGAATGGTACCCTCCCCTACATCTCGGTGTAATAACCAATGAAAAGGAAGCTTTCATGTTTCCCATGACTTCGGTCGATCTATTAATTATTTTATAAATATGGGTACAAAAATTACTAGAGAAAAATAAATGTTTGAGAATAACATATAATTACTTACCTAATTTTTTAAAGTATAAGTATGTTACGGAAGCAGACATTACATGAATTGCTTAACTTGAAGACACAAATAGTTTTATATTTATTTTTTAAATGTATTTTTATTTGTTTTATGCATTTTATTTATTTGTATTATGTATTTGTTTTTATTTGTTTTATGTATCTTTATTTATTAATGTTTATGTCTTTATATTTTTATTTATTTGTATTTTATCATATTTTATTCATTTCTATTATTATTATTATTATTATTATTATTATTATTATTATTATTATTATTATTATTATTATTATTATTATTATGCATACACATTCAAGTGATCCGAAACAATATTTGATTTAGTTTTAAATAAATTTAGTTTCTATGTGAAAAGCTTATTAACCCTTAAATGCTTTTTTTTATATTGGTTTGAAAAAAAATTATCATCGAATATACTTATTACCTATTCAGTGGGTGTGCTGATGCAACATCATACAAATACCTACTCACACTTGGCAACAGGCTTGTTGCAGATGTGAAACAAGTTGCAGTTTGACACATTTTCGTAGAATATTATATTAAATAGGCATTTTGTTGGAATGTGCCATATTTTAAACCTAAAGTATTTAAGGGTAAATGAATAAATACATAATTTAAAACACTTCCATTCTATTCTCCATACAACCAATAAATGTAAATACAGGGTATTCATATTAAACAATTCTGTGCAGCCTGATTCACTCGTGTAGTTTTATAATTGTATGCCCTGATGATGACTTAAGTAAGTCGAAAGCTCAACACAGTGATTATCCTGAATGTTTCCTTTATTCTTTACTGCAATAATTGAGATAAATAGTTAAAGCCCTGGCAACGTGGATGAACACACACAACTATTATGAATTGTTGATTTCTTACGAAATGTTTATATATATATAATCGATAATATAATTAGCCTTCATAAATACCTACATACACATATATAAACCCCTACTATCGCTTTGAAATAACGTCTTGGACTCCATTCTGAAGAGTGGCATCTGGCTCTGTATGCCATCTTGTCTTGAATCCATCCCACCATGCCATGACAGACTGGTGATCACACAGGTCATTCACTTGTTGCGTGAAACCGACGGGTTTTGCCATTGCCTACTAATCTAATACTAATAAACTCATTTATATATATTTGGCTCTTGTTTTTTGCAAGTGAGCACTCTGGTGGTTTTCCTGTTTTTTATAAAACAAGTTTTAAAACTCTTCGGATTACTTCTTCATTTTTCCTGAAATCTTGAATCTTTTTATAATACTTACTATATATATATATATATATATATATATATATATATATATATGTATTGACAAACACTATACATTAGTTTGATCGTTCATCGATGCCTTCGGTTTCATGGAAACACTAGTAAAGATACCAAATGAATCTGTTCTACAGCCATAGTCTGGTAGCAGTTGTGTAAGACTCACATTTTCGGTGGTAATCATCTAGAATCTCAAAACACCAAAATCAAATGTAAGTCCCTATTTACTTGCATCCTCGTGATGGAACAGTTAGACACAAGGTTAGCTTTTACTGTGGTGAAAATTAAGCTCCCCGAAGATGGGCACACTGAATTGGGACCAAAATATAAATCGGTCTAGAAGGATTTCTCTTACACTCACCAAGGACAGAACAAATGAAGTGTCATATCAGAACAGATACTATATTTTGATCGTAGACGAAATCATATTTACCTATACATTGTTCAGGTATATTCTTTATCTACGACCCTGGCAACACACATGTCTTTCTTATTATATTGGGACATGGATTTATTATTTCTTCAGCAGCTATTTCAGTGATTTTAACCCTTTGTAGATCATACTTAATACCACCTTACATGTTTTTTATACCCCTTTTTATGTCTGTCCTCGATTGAGTACTGTTGTCATATTTGGTCTGGTGAATCTCCGTCTTATTTGAGGGTTCTTGATAAGGTTTAAAAGCGTATATGTAATTTAGTTGGCCCCACACTCACTTCTTCTCTACATCCTCTCTCACAGGTGTGATGTTGCTAGACTCAGTCTTCTCTATAAATACAATTATGGCATGTGTTCTTCAGAATTGTCTAATTTATTACCTGCTTCCTTTGTTCCAGCTCATTTGACTTGTTGGTCTAGTGGTCTTCACAAAGTCGTTGTTTTGACACCTTTATATAAAAAATTCTTATTCCAGTAGTATATTCCCAAGAACTGCAGGCTTGTGGAACTCTCTTCCTGCTGACTGTTTTCCTCCTACCTATAGCCTAGGTCTTTTCAAGGTCAATAGGCATATCCTGTCTTTGTGATAATCATCTTTTGTTCATTTTAGCTCCTTACATTAAGTGGCTTCATGTCTTGTCAGGAGCGATTTCCATAAAACTACACATATATATATATATATATATATATATATATATATATATATATATATATATATATATGAAACATATTCATCAGTTTACACGTTTCTGGGACAAGTAGGGGTGGATTTTTGCAACTTATTAAAATTTCTCTATTATTAGGGATGCCCATATTGTGTTCATCGCTATACTTGACCTGCTGATCATATGTCATAGTATATAGTACACTTTAGCATTGGTGCAGTTTCTTTCAGCTTCTTCATTGTCTATTATTTAAACTTTCAGTTTCAACTTGCTTGGGGTAGGTTCAGGAAACTGCTGCCAATCCTTACATCTATACACATTGAATTCAAGATTCGGGGGCGGGGGGGGGGCAAAGTCTTTTCGGCCTGTGTTCACTTCGCCTGCTTGCATGACAGTGAGACATTTAGTTCCTTTGCCTTTTGGCTAGGAGCAAAGTGTTGTGTCTGTTCTGATACTGCACTTCATCTTTTCTGTCCTCGGTCCGTGAGGAATAGGTTGTTCTAATTTTAGGCAATTTTTATTTTTGTCCCAGTCCAGAGTTCCCCTTTTTGGGGAGCATAATTTTTCACCACATTAAAACCTGATCTTGTGTCTAACTATGCTGCGTGCGAAGACAAGTAAATGAGGGCATGGGCCCCAAACACTTCTTATCTGAAAGAAACTTGGTATTGATGGGATTAGGGATACCTTACATGCTCGGCGTTTCACAAGCCTCAATGTTTAACCTTTTCCTTTTATACATGATCGGCTATACCCGACTTTTCTATCTCCCGTTGTTCTGACCCATTGTCTTATTAGGTCATTTGATTAGTAGAGGATTGTCTTTGTGAAACCCAGGTACCAGTTGATGTAATCTTAATCGAATAACATGTAAATGAAACACACACACACACACATATATATATATGTATATAAATTTATTTTAGTTAAAACAAAGGTTTATGCTTCAGCTCAATAGTGTACAAATAGAGCTTTTAATGAAACATCATGTAAAACTTAGTTATTAAGAGAAACATTTCATATTTCCTTCAAAAATCTTTATTGATAAACAATTGTTTCTACCCATTTCAAGAATATATATTTTCATGATATTCAAAATATCACTGATATTCATGTGGAGTTTTCATCAGTGTATAAAAATTCCACAGTCTGGCGGAAAATTTCAAATGCATCCAACATTCATTTAATTCATACATATTTGCTTTGCACTCAAAATTTCAAAGGGAAACCTTATTTAACTTTGTTTTATTTTCGTATATCAATGACAGTTTGTATATCATTAAAATATATGTTCTTGAAATAGGCAGAAACTATTGTATGTACATAAAGTATATTTGAAGAAAATATGGAATGCTTCTCTGAACAACAGATTTACATACATACATTATATATATATATATATATATATATATATATATATATATATATATATTAGTTTTGAGACGATTAATCGGAATCAGAATAGGAAAAATCAGAACTTTCCCCCCGAAAGTTCTGATTTTTCCTATTCGGAATCAGAAAAAATGTGACTATTTTCCGATTTCAGAAACGATTCTTTTAATTGTTTTTTGTTTTTGTTTAAAACTTAATTTCCCATTGCTGGTACTAATGATAAAATGAGGAATATTTATTGATTTTAAACTACTGCTATAACTAAAATCTATAGATTATTCCCCACCACCACAAGTGTATTTTAACATTTGCGAAAATATATGCACATAATAGATTGGAGTTTATGGTAATCCGAAAATTAAAAAAAAACTCAATAGCTAAATATTTAGAGATTTTAAAGGAATCAGAATCGGGAAAAATACTGAAATTGTGTGTATATATATATATATATATATATATATATATATATATATATATATATATATATATATATATATATATATATATATATAAACTTCTTTGTAATATAACAGGAAAAATACCAGCAGAGTGCTCAATTAATTGAGAATTAAAATTAAAAATTAAAAATGTAATATTTATTTATTTTCGTACAGAAAAATTAGTACAACATTCGTACCGTCGGTTTCAATCGCAGAAGGACTTAGCCATACGGCTCTCTTCAGCTTTTGTTTACAACAGAAGCTGAAGAGAGCCGGATGGTTAAGTCCTTCTGCACTTGAAACCGACGGTACAGTTGTTGTACTAATTTTTCTGTACCAATAATATATATATATATATATATATATATATATGAAAGTTAACGCGATCAAATCTTTGAAAGACTTCTGATGTTTATATTGCTTTTCACTAACGTTTTGCCGTCTTATTATCAGCTTCATCTTAGTTTAATATATACATCCATATGCAACATATGCATGTATACAAAATATCAATTCGAAGCATGCATCTTTTGAATTCATCAGCTTAAATACATATACGTATGTTGCATACATGTATATATAAGAAGCTGAGATTGCAGAAAAACATTATCAAGCAACATGGATATAAGATTTCTATAATATTTATGGGTTGTTTTATTTCTGAACTTCCATATTTTTCGGATCTTGCATCCATTTCATTTCAAAACAGACACATTTATATGAATAATAAATATACTTCACCATGGTAAGACGACCATTTCATGCTTTCTTACAATCTTCAGGTGAGAGTTAAGCCACTCATTCTTCCTGGCTTGGTTACAATTATTACTTCTTAGAAGGTCCACCCGGCGTTGCACGGGAACATTTACTAGCCGTTACAATATGAGTTTAAGTATTAAAAAAAATCCAGTTAGACAAGCTTTGGCTGCTGAGAAAAGAAATTGCTGAAAAGTAAATCTTTTTTGCCCTACGAGGATTTAATGTAATATCCTGGTTATTTGTTTTTAAGAGAAGGGTTGTTTTGTTGTAAATGTTTTCTTTTTGTATTTTAAAGAAATACACAATACAGTTTATTTAAATAATTGAGTTAATAGATAATAATTAAATTACTATGAGAAGACTCAAGTCTTCAAGATTAATAAGTCCATGCTTTACACCAAAGTTAACGACAGCCGTTAAATTAAAACAACATTGTAATTAGGTGTTCGAAATAAAATTATTTACCTTTTATTATATGTGCGTACACTTAAAAAAGAAATAGTTCATTATTATGTCTAAACCAATATAATACTTTATCTGACATATATGGCGACATATAGAATGTTTTCATTAACGTCGTAAGCAGCTGATGCTGTTTAGGTTATTATTGAAAAATATCCACATTTCAACAATCATCCTAACTGGAATGAGTATTTTTAGAAAGACACGGAAGCGAAATACATTTTTGTTGTAAATAACATGGTTCAAGGATGTAAAAGGAAAAATTGCTAGTTAGAATCAAATATAGATTTTTCAGATTCAAACTACAAGAATCCGACTAACTTCAGTTTATTGTATAGCGAAAACAAAATTTAATCGTGTATTAATTGTAAGCAATCCACTAAAACGAGGTGCTTCAATCTCACCTGAAGATTGCGAGAAAGCATAATATGACAACTATAAGATTATTTAGTATATATAGAAATACATTTATAAATGTATACTCTACACAAAATATTGAGTACTCTAAAATATAAAAACCGTAATGTGTATATAAGGTTGGACATAAAGATCTACCACATTTAAAATAGTTCCAAAACGAACATAAATATCTACAAGAAAAAACTGATTCTATTTCTAAAAAATATATAACATTTTATTTAAATGGGTTTTAAAAATGATATCAGACAGATGCTGGTTATTAATGTCAATACATTGATGGAATTGTAGAGAGAAGAATGTCGTGATCGCCATCTTGTAGTAGGGTTGCTGCATCGGTATTCACCCCAATGGCCTTGTTTGCTATGAAGAAAAGGGTCACCAAGTTTTGGCTAAAAGGACAAGCTTCTCTACAATTTTAATCAATTTTATTCAACAGTTTCATCAACACAAAACATAGTCTGGAAAGAGTCATGAACACAAGAATACAAAATAGGTTGAAATGGAATTGAGTTCATGAGTTCCAATGTCGTCTAGCAAAGCCATTGCTAAAGGCGAGGAGAGAGATATAACGTCTTGTTGCATTGGCATCTCAAAAGGGACTTTTATCTCGCCTCCCAATTAATTGCAATAAGGGAGGAAGAAAAAACGAAATCTTACCAAGACGGTGCTCAAAGTCTTACTGTTTGTAAAAGTTGCAAAAACGTTTGGCCGGAAGTGCTATCCCGCACAAAAGTGTTTTGGCCAAGCAACGCATTAACCGCTCTACAACTGAGAAAATGCAAGTGCGAAAAAAAATTGATCATAATTATGTAACTGCTACAGAGTCTTCCCCGGAAGTTCTCCATAATTCCACGTGTAATCTCAGGTAGAAATTGCATGGATTTAACCCTGTGATCATTTTTTTAAAAAACCCTCTAGAGTTTGAGGAGAATATCAGAAACCCTTTTCTTCTAGTTCTCTCTCAAACGAAAGATCACAAAGGGCTTCAATGGCAGTCATTTTATGGCTACCCTGAAAGCTTGTTTTACAAGTACTTACTCTGCTTGTCTTCTTACTGTATTTGTACCCTTCAACGTAAATACCCCAGACCCACCCGACTAGCAGCAAAATCACACTCCTTCACTATAGAGGTCCCTAAATGTCGGAAGATTTTATACTCTAATAGCTTCTCTCCTCAGACCGCTTGCCTTTAGAAGTCCCTTTCTGCTCCTTGGTTCACCGACCATATTAACATGTAACAATTTAAATGTAATGTGAACAAACATCTTGCTGCTCAACTGACCACCCAGGTTACCCCCTCCCCCACTATGAATCTGGTCCATATCATAGTAGTCCCTTACGCTTCAGTGGCAATATTCCTTGTTTGAGACTAACAAGATAATAAAAAATAGAGATAAAACACTCAGGAAACACTCCATGATCATGAAAATGTACTCCACCCCTCTACCAGCCCTGCACGCTGCACAGTGCCTACTTCAAATGTAGAAGATCTTTATGCCTCACCTTGTACAACACACACACATATTTACCAAGAACAACACATACATGTATGTACAAGCTTACACACAAAATAATTTTTCTATTACTATTGCGGCAAAATCACTTTTCTCTTTTTAATTCATTTATTTTTACAACTATTTCTTTTTTTTAACACTCTTTTATGGTGAACGTTACTATTGATGACATAAATTATTTTAAAGAAAATACAGTTGGGAAATTAATCAAAAACAATTTATTTTGGTCTACCTATTAATTTGTGACTTATCAGCATTAAAACATTGTATATTTAATATTTAATAGCATTTTAAGTTACCTTAAATATCGGTTCTGAGCAAAGTAGCCATCTTGTTTAGGTTAGGTACCTTACTTCCTGTGACTAAACAAGATGGATAATTTACTCAAAACCGATATTAACGGTAACTTAAAATGCTTACATATTCTATTAAATATTAATGTTTTAACACAAATATGGTCACAAATGAGTAGGTAGAACAAAATAAATTGGTTTTGACTAATTTCCACACTGCATTTCCTTTAAAATAATTCATGTCGCCAAAAGTAACGTTTACCCTTTTTATTTATTTATTTTTTCTATTTTGTTTTATTCCAGGCATTTTTTCTTTTGTTTTGTCTCAACGTTCGCTTTTTTTTCTAACCACTCTTTCGTTTCTCTTTTTCTCGCAGCAGACACGGTCCATTATGCCAAAAATGCCAAGTCTAAGCATCGGAGGAACTTAGCCTCGCTCTCACCCTCCCCCACAATCACTCTTTCTCTTCCCCCCTCCTACTACTACTACTATGACTCCTCCTCCTCCTAGTCATTTTTTTGTCATGCACCAAATAAACCCCGTATACACCTCCTGCCCGCGGTCAGGCACTACAAACACTTGCTTACACATTGCATGATTTGTTTTTGTTTTTTTTTCTTTAAAAAAAATGCAAGATGTAGAAGAGAAATATTGTCAAAATTTGAAAATTTCCAAAAATGAAAAAGAATTTGACATAGAAACTTGTAAATATATGAAATAAAGTATGAATAAATATATATATATATATATATATATATATATATATATATATATATATATAAGATGGAAAAATAAAGTATGAACTATGAATTTTCTCCTTCACATGCAAAAAACTAAAAGTTACCAAAAAACATGGGAGAGAAAGAGAGAGATAGAGAGCAAAGTAATGAGGCCGAAAAAAAAAGAAAGAGGAAAAAATAATAGAAAAACAAAACCAAAACTATTAAAAACCCACAAAAATTTACAAGCAAGAAAGACAGAAAGGGAGAGGAGGGGAAGATAAAGAAAGAGAGAGCGAGGGAGGGGAATAGAGAGAGAAAGCCAAAGAGAGAGAAGGGGAAAGAGAGAGAAGGGAAAAGAGAGAGAAGGGAAAAGAGTGATGGCGGAGAAGGGAAAAGAGATAGCGATTGAGAGAAAGAGACAATAATAGTAAAATATAGAGATGGAGAAAGGGAAAGAGGGAACGTGAGGAAGAGAGAGAGAGAGAGAAGGAAAGAAATAGGGAGGAATAGAGAGAGAGAGACGGAGAGAGAGGTAGAAAGAGAGGTAGAGAGAGAGAGAGAGAGAGAGAGAGAGAGAATGCAAACAAGATATGAAAAATAATTAATTGATGAAACCAATACAATAATAGAGCCACTAAAATGTCGGATGACAGAAAAAGATCGAGAGACAAAGAAGAAACATTAAATAAACATGAAACTAAAAATGTACATATGTATATATTATTTATAATATAACAATAATAAATAATTAAAAGGGGTTTATCTTAAAATTATTCATTATTGTTTTAATCGCTCCATCTAAAAAGATATCAAGCTCTTTGTGTGTGCAAGATCTTCTGTCTTGGTTCGGCTTTGTACCAATTCCGATAATTTGATCTTTCATATATATATATATATATATATATATATATATATATATATATATATATATATATATATTATCTTTGAGTTTCTTTGGTAGAAAGAAATCAAACAAAGTGCTCACTTATTAAATAATAAGTGCATAATCATTATTTATTTATTAATAATGTTACAGAAGATCAGGTCAAATCAACATTCTCCATAACTCTGTTTTGAGGTCTTTTCGGTAAGATCCCCACCAATTTAAGTACCGAAAAGAAAAAAATGAATTAAAAAAAACAACAAAAAAAACAGTGAACTTTCTCCAAGAAGAACTTACAACTTCCTCCGAAATCGAATATGGCTGAAGATAGCCAGAGCGACTTGTTTATAAATATAAAAAAACAACGAAACATTAGTTTTCGAACTGAGATCGCTCCAAGCTTGAAACCTATGGTATCATGTTGATTTGACGTTATCTTTTGTGACGTGATTATATATATATATATATATATATATATATATATAATCTTTTGATGTATAGATGTTACTAAAAATGATGGATAGTTATAATCTGAAAAAAAAAAGCTCCCAAATTGTAAATATTGCTGACATGTTTTGCCAAGTGACTTCTTCTGGTGGTAAAATTAAATCGATCCAAAAAGTAAAAACTGTAAATGGGATGATAAGACTGCGATTCAAGTGGGGTCAGAGGGATTAACAAATTTTTAAAACTTTTATTCGCTCTAAACAAGGCATATTGCCACTGAGACGTAAAAGGCTCCTGTGATTAGGGGCCAGATTTATAGAGGGCATCTTAAATGAGTAGTTGTGCAGCAAGATGTTTGTTCACATTACATTTAAATTTCTGCATGTTGGTAATATGGGGAAACAAGGAGTCGATTCCAAAGGCAAACGTTCTGAGGAAAGAAACTATTAGAGTAGAAAGTTTTCCAGCATCTGGGGACCTCTACAGTGAAGGGGTGGGATTTTGCTGCTAATCGAGTTTGCCGGAGTCATTTACGTTGAAGGGGTACAAGTGGAGTAAGTTCATTGGAGCACATTCCAGAGAAGTACTTGTAAAACAAGCACAGGGATGCAAAATTGCGGCAATGAGACTCGTGCTTCCTTGTTAAATCAAATCAATTTTATTTAGAAAAAAAAAGAAGTGAAACAAGCTATGTAAAGGGACAAGTAAAAGATATTTACATCCACCTACAGTCTTAATGATTGTCCAAGGCCACTTTAAACCTGGATATGGTAGTCATTGCCACGACCTCCTCTGGCAGGCTGTTCCACGGAGCAGAAACACGAACAGAAAATGCTGCCTTTTTTATTGAGACGAAAATGATGGTGGTACATCTTTTGCGGGTGATGTGGAGACTGCGACTTGGCGCTGGGGTGAAAAACTCCTCAAAAGATTAATTTAAATTCCCATTGATGATGTTGTATGCCGGAATCAAGTCTCCTTGCATTCACACTGCTTACATGAAAACAGATTAAGTCTGTTAGTTAACAGAGTTATTATGCGAACCGATTTTTCCTAAAGATTTAGTGGAAAGGTGGCACATGAGCCACAGAACAACCCATTACATCTTGGTGTGGGTCAAAGAAAGGCTTTCAAGTAGAGCATGCATTTCAAATAATGAAAAAAAAAAGCAGAATGTCACAAAGAATTTTAGAAACTTGTGAAGGTTGAGGGCAGGGGTATCCGATCATTCCTTATTTTCATTGGCTGTCACCATCATCATCATCATTATCAATAACAGCACCCAAATTTGCATGCATCCCTTGAGCCATGCTGCTCTCAGTGTCAAGGTTAAAACCCTGCAATCTTACAGATGAACGCGTAGCTGTGACTAACGAGGAGGGCTTTATGCACACCTAACAATCCTGAGGCACGATCTTCATGAGCTCGATGCAGAAGTATGACCGGAATAACAGCAACAACAACATCAACAACAGCAGCAAGAAGAGAATAATAACTATAAATCTTCCATTACACTTATGATGTCACTCAGAAGTTTAACAGCAAGATTATCATTCAGTGAAAAGATATGATGTTTTAAAAGGGCCAAAATCCTCAAAGATCTGGTAAAACATTACTGACAACAGACCTGGAAAATTTAATAATTATTAGATCTATGAATACTTCCAGATGAAAAACGAATAATAAGAACAAGCTTTATAGCCTAAAATTATGCAGAAATTTACAAGATACAGGGTGACTCCAAAACAAATGCCACCCATGGAATCGTTAATAAAATTGACAGTATTGAATTTTCTCGCTCGCATGCCATTATTCCAAATTTGTGGCCGTGGGCCGCCATCAATAAACTGTCTCTCCTGCACCAAACGGTCATAAATAAAAAAAATTAAAAAAATCACATAAAATCTTTTTCAGGGAAAATTTTATAATAAAAATTTATTACAATTTGCTGGAATAATTTTTTAAATGACAATTAAATATCAAGTAAAAATTCCATTTTTACTTGATTACTGAAAACCATCAAAGAATTTGATTAAAAAAAATGATATTTTTAAAATTTAATTATTTTTAATATGCAATCATTTATATCGGTTTTAAACAGGCTAAATTACACTTAAAATGCTGTTTATGATCGTTTGACCGTTTGGTACAAGCGAACAGTCAACTGATGGTGGGCCATGGCCACGAATTCGGAATAAGGGCATGTGAGTGAGAAAATTCAATATCGCCATGAAAGTCACATTCCTTTCTGCAATCTAACGATATTTGGTACAAATAAATTTCAGTATATGTCTGACTTGTCCACCAAGTTTCAGCCATGAATGTCCGACATTCTTTGTTTTATCGTCGTTTACTGATATGCTCCAAATATGCACCTCTGCGTTGATTGATACTGAGTGCTTCCTAGTGGTCGTTAAAAAGTTTTAAGAAGTCTTGGACAGACAAAGGGATGCTGTGAGGAATGAATAGTAGTTTTAACAGGATGAGGCAAATCTTCCCCACATTTCAAATGATTCTTGGAATGGTCGCAGGGACACTTTGGTGATCGTCCCATCAGTAGGTGTGATCGTCCTGAAAGAGCTTCACAGTCACTGGATTTTAACCCCCCCTCCCCTAATACTTTTATCTATGGAGTTATCTCAAAGATAATATCTATCAAAACAATCACCAGACTATCTCTGAAGTTAAAAGGGACATCAGAGTAAAAAAAGAGAGGGGGATCAGATGGTATTTTTTTAGGGGTACTGTAATACTTGGTGTGGTATTAAGCCCTGGTCAGGCTATGACAGCTTCCTCCGAAACATACAGCTGGGGACCGCTTGTGAATTTAATATTCTCTGTAAACTTCCTCATTTTGAGGAAGCCGGCATAGCTTCCCTAGAGCTAATACCACACTAGGTATAACCGGTTCGTTCTGTTGATATATATATATATATATATATATATATATATATATATATATATATATATATATATATATATTAGTACTTCATGTATCCACATAAAATATTATAAGGAGATATAATTTTTTATGTGTCAGTTTTCAGTATTTACTTCAACAGTGCTCGATACGTAAGTAGAGCTAGGTAGTAAGCAATGAAAATATATATGGCAATCAAGCTACACAGAGGCTCCCGTATTTCATCCCCGGGGGGAATCGTCAGGCTAAATGCATTTAGCCTGACGATTCCCCCGGGGATGAAACACGGGAGCCTCTGTGTAGCTTGATTGCCATATATATTTTCATTGCTTACTATATATATATATATATATATATATATATATATATATATAGGAATAGGAAATATTGAAATAATGAAACAAAAGTAAAGTTACATGCTTTACAAGAGTATAATCATAAGGTGTTTAAAAAAGGTATAAGATAAAATATGCGAATGCTTTTTAATCCATGGATAAATTCTTTGAAAATCCATGGATTAAAAAGCATTCTCATGTTTTATCTTATACCTTTTAGTTCTTTGGTACGACAGGGACGTGTCTCTAAACTTTTAGTTCTTTGGTACAAAAGGGGCGTGTCTCTAAACTTTTAGTTCTTTGGTACAAAAGGGGCGTGTCTCTAAACTTTTAGTTCTTTGGTACAAAAGGGGCGTGTCTCTAAACTTTTAGTTCTTTGGTACAAAAGGGGCGTGTCTCTAAACTTTTAGTTCTTTGGTACAAAAGGGGCGTGTCTCTAAACTTTTAGTTCTTTGGTACAAAAGGGGCGTGTCTCTAAACTTTTAGTTCTTTGGTACAAAAGGGGCGGGTCTCTAAACTTTTAGTTCTTTGGTACAAAAGGGGCGTGTCTCTAAACTTTTAGTACTTTGGTACGACAGGGGCGTGTCTCTAAACTTTTAGTTCTTTGGTATAATAAGGGTACATCCTTAAAGTTTTATTTCTTTGGTACAAAAGGGGCGTGTCTCTAAACCATTAGAGGAGAATCAGATGGGAAAAGGGGAAAGAGAAGGTTTGGGGAGGGAGGGAAATAATGGGGACGAGGAAAAGAGAGACGGCTAGAGAAAGGAAGAGAGATTGAAGTTTTATATAAAGATGTTACACACACTATTTAATTTCTACTACTTTGTTTTTTTTGTATCGTCCCGGGCAACGCCGGGTAGCCTTGCTAGTATGTATATAAAATGAATAAAAGTTTAGATAAAATTCAGCAAAATTTTAAATATGCAGAAAAAGTGGATAAACAAAAAACAATACAATAAAATAAAATGATGCAATTTTATATTTTGTCTTTATTATATCAAAATACTTCATCAGAAATTACTCATTTCCCATGAAGTCTTTTAAAATAAAAATACAATATACAATTGTTCTATAGGAGTCGATTTGATATGTCTTCTGCTTATCACTTATTTTATATTTTGTATATATATATATATATATATATATATATATATATATATATATATATATCAAGTTAGTTGAAAAAACATAAAGTGCTCCATCGTAGGCTCTACAAGAGCTAATATAAATTATTTTAATTAAATACTATACAGTACAGTGTATGTTGGTGATACGAGGGTTTCATCAATTTGGTCATCCTGGAGTTCGGATAAAATCCGGCTAGTCATCACAGAAAGATTCTTCAGCCTCTATTGGTATCGTCCTAGTCCGTCTTGTTACTCGTTCTTAAATCTGATTTCAGAATCTTCGATACCAAAAGGGGGACTGACGATTCTTTTTGCGATTAGAAACCGGATTTTATACTAAATACAGAATGACCAAATTGATGAAACCCGGGTATCCCCAACAAACACTGTAATGTATAGTATTTAAATAAAATAATTTATAATTTATATATATTTGATTTGATTCATTGGTGATCTAAAATTAGGAAAGAATTTCAATAAATGATAACTCATCTCGTGTGTTCCGAATGAACTCAAAACATAAAATAGTAGTTGAAATAACAAAAATATATAAAAGTTAAAATAAAATTAAATTTAAATTAAAAAATCAAGCGTTATATTTAATAGTTTTTTATTAAAGCAATTTAATTGCTACTTGTAAGCTCTCTGGAAAAATGTTAATTTTCGTTTCCCGTTTTTAGTCTTCTGTTTTCCCCTCATGTTGTATGTATATATATATATAATTTAATTCGGTAGTGATGACTTCCTAACCTAAGCCTTATCCAAAATTGCAAAATTTTAAAATAAATATTAACTCATCTAGCATGTTCCTGATAAACTCATATTTCTTAAATTAATATTTAACCATATTTTTTTTAATTAATGTGATTTCATATGACTATTCTACTCGTAACCTCTCTGGAAAAAAATGTTCATTCTCATTAATCCCTTCATACTAAACACTTGGTCTGAAGAAAGTCAGCTGGTTTACATGTACAGCTCAAATATGTCTGCAAATGTGTAGCCAAAAATGTGTTCATAAATAAAAAAATATATACTAAATATATATATATATATATATATATATATATATATATATATAAATAAAGAGATACAGTGATGGTATGAACATATAAAGCAATATATATTTTTTTAGTATGTATATGTATATTTATATATATAAGCAAGTCAGAAACATGTCCATCGCATCAAGTCGCCATGCTGGAAGACCGAAGCTTTCTTAGGATGAGCTGTGTAAACATGACCATGCAGCCCTGGGGATTACAAACTTAGATCGTCGTGACCGCCGAGCCTGGAGTGGAAGACTTCAATCAAGACTGACAGGCAGGCCGCACTCCCTTATAGAGGGCTAATCAAAGGCCTGTTCAAAATAAATCGGATGAAGAAGAAGAAGAAGAAGAAGAAGAAGAAGAAAAAAAAACAAATATTTTCACAAAATTATCCAGTTTTTATTTAAAGTACACATTTCAGAAATATGTTAGGAGGCAAAATACCGAATTGTATTGAAACATACCTCTTATCTGTAAAGTAAAGTTGGATTTACCCTATAACATTGACAGATATAGCTTTCTAACCAGAAGCTACATATAAAAAGGTGCTTCATCGGCGATTGAGGTCAATTATTGGTACGTGTTTTCGAAAACAACAAATTATTCTCATTCAAATTTATCGACTTTTGTTTTTAATCTCATCAACAGTTTTATTCTTGATTACTAATTTCGAAGAGGGGGTAAGAGTAATTAGCCCCAGTACTAAGTCTTCATCCTAAAGACTTTCTGTAAAGAAATAGGGAAGAAATCTAATTAAAGTATTTTTTCGTATTACACCATGTGTTCGCACACTTCATATTAATCACTATCCATACTAGCGATTACATGGCTAATAAAAACATATACAAAGTTACATTTTTCGATTACAAATAATACAAAAAAATCTTCTTCCCCAAGACGTTCTTAGAATGTACACAACATTTCATTATTTGAAACACAAATTTCATAAATATTATGCACTATTTTTCATAATCGTTGAAAATACATGAGTGCTTCGAGTTTCAGTATAATTACTGCCGTGTTTGTCATTCACCGATGGCAAGAGAAACTAAAATCAAATTTAAAATGCGCTATAAATATTTTATTCATTTTTTCCGTACTGTATAATCATATTCAATAATTGTGTATGCTAAAAAGCAGTTACGTTACATCTACTACAAGTATACATTTTTATTGCATATCAGAGAATATATCAACTCCCAGCATAGTTCATTTCCATTTAGCAGAGATTAAAGAGTCATTCAAAACAAGTATAAAATTAAACACAGTCTTTACAATAGGCGACGTCATTATGAAAATATCTGGTAAAATGAAATAAAAACAAATATAGAACACAATATCTCAATAAATATTTATCATCTTCATTATTTTTCTAATTGAATGCTGAACTTTTTTAAATACTACTTAGAAAATTTAGTATATTTAGAGAAAAAAATAATAATATAAAATAGTACCTTTATTTTAGTGTTTGTAGATAAAAAATATTTAAAATTCCGCCTTCGCTCCCCCCCAACAAAAACAAACAAAATCTCCTATGTGAAGATTTTCATCATTATATAATGAAATAAAACGAACGCTTGAATATTCATTATTATTATTTATGGATTTAATACTTAAAGAACATGATGATCTATGAGGAGATTAACTTACATTCTATTTTTTAATCGCTGGCGACCATGTGTACGTTTTCAGCATCTTATATTCTCTTTTCAGCTTCTTAAGATAGATTTTAGGACGCTGAAAACGTACATACACCGGTTATTCAATTTGAAACTTTAATATTGTATAATCAGACATATTGAATAGAGACTAATAAAATAAATAATAGATAAAATAAACTCGTAATTAAAATAAAAACAACATGAAATTAACAAATATAATTATAGTTTCAGAAGAATTTGGTTCAATTATTGACTTTACAGCACTTATAAACAGCAAAGAAAAGATTTTATTTCATTTTATGCATAACTTGGACATTAATACGTATAGAAAGTTAAAATTTCGATTAAAAATACTTATATGGGTTTAGGGGTCGAAGCAGGAGTTTATTGTGTCCTCAATTTTCCCTGCAATGAGTGCACATAGGTTCTGCTAGTTATATAATTTATTGTAACAAATCTTAAAGATGGTTTGAGGTGTATTTTTTCATAACTTACCACTTGGTTTTCAACATCAGACAAGTTTAACCAATTACCGGGCCATGCTTTTGTTGGAAACAAACCCACACCTCAAAAGCTGTGCTATGCAACTAAAGGACGCGTTATTAAATGACGGATTTGGAACTTTTTTTTCTTTGAGTGAGGGAACCGAAGTTTCGGGGTCTGGGCAATGCTCCACTTGATTAGGACTCGTACCTCTATATATATATATATATATATATATATATATGATATAAAATATGTATATATATATATGTATAGTATAATATGTACAGGTTTATGTGTAGATGTACAGATGTAAAATGTGTGTGTATATATACAAGATGTAATATATATATAATGTATGTATACATATATATTTATGTATAGATATAGATATATATGTGTATATATATATATGTATAGATATATAATATGTATGTATGTATGTATAGATATAAAATGTATATTATTTGTATATGTGCATATATCCAAGTAGTGTAGCGGTTACAGGCGTGGACTGCAGGTTCAATTATTGTCATGGCTACTGCATCACTATCACTAATTCCCTTGGGAAAGGTATTAATCCATATTATCCCCCAGCTATGGATTAAATGGTAAGCTAGACTAGACTCTCAAGCCTTGGTTGTGCAATTGGTCTCAGAGAAGGAAAACTCCGAAATAACATCACTCTTACTCTGCTTATTCCGACATTGTTTCCAGACGTTCTGGACATCTTGCCATGGAACTCAAGCAATGTCGGTTCATAAGAGGTCTGATTAGTGATTGTGCAACTCTTGTTTTACTACAGACTCTCTATGTAAGAGAGTATCCATTGTCTCTTAAGACTGAAAGGAGGCCAATAATATATATATATATATATATGTACTAGCTCTACTTAACCAGTGTTGACTAGGAGTACACGAAAAATCACTCAGAAACAGAAATTAATTTTGGTGACTTTACTTTTTGATGAACTCAAGGGAGATAACTCGGTATAATTGAATATGATAAATCTTTCTCAGTCGGTATAAGTATTAAAAAAAACTGAAGCGAAATAAAATATATTTGTGCCAATAAAATAGTGGAAGGAAAACACGAAAGAATAGGCTACGCCAAATATATGTCGATATTTCAGACGGATTGCTATTTGGGCTTGACTTTTAAAATCCGACAACATAACTTTATATATTATATATATATATATATATATATATATATATATATATATATATATATATATATATATATATATATATGTGTGTGTGTGTGGGTGTGTGTGTGCGTGTGTAATATTGTTTTAGGCTCAATATTGTACCTTGGTTTCCAATGACTACTACTTACAACTTATGTCTGATGAACGTGATTGATGCTATTAATGTTGATGGGAATGATAAGTATGATAACGATCATGAAAACAAAACTCTTTTTGTAGATTTTTAGTTACAAAATGGTTTTAATTCTCTTTCTTCGCAACATTTTTCCATTTCTGTTTTTCTAAAAAAACAAAAACAAAAAAGACAATGTTTCACTCTTTCATTTCTATTCCGTACCCACAATTATAAAAATGAAATAAAAATTGTGAAAATACAAAAAAATAAAATACATAAAGGAAAATAATGCTGCTCCTACTTCTTACAATGAAATTTGTGTTGCTCTTGCTGCTGCTGCTACTGTTGTCATCCTCGTCACCACTGCAATCATCGCCATGGCTGTTGCCGCTGCTGAACCTTTTGCGATCTTCTTCATCGTTGCAACTGTTTTTTTTTGTATCGTCAATTGTCTTCAGTCGTTGCTGCTGCTTTTTTAAAATATTATTTTATTGTTTTATTCCAATTTGAAAGCAAAAAAATGTTTGATTGATGATTAAGAGCAGATAACTCTGTATATGTTCAAGGGTTTTTGTTTGTTTTATTATTATTATTAATGAACGCCATCTTTATTGAATGATCACATCAGTTGTTTGAAGAGATGACCATTATAAAATTGACTCTCTTTCTTAAATGTAAATAAATGCTACTCTTCCTTTCTCTTTTTCTCTTGTAAATTAAAACTTAATTTCCGGCTTGTTTAGATTTGATTATGTATTTATTACTATTATTGATGGGTAAAACCTTTTTCCGGCTTCACTAAAGGAATAAAAAGATGAATATTTATAAAGGCTATGTTTCCTGTAATGATACATAACTCCTTGTTTCGAAACTCATTACAAGACAGACTAATGGTTCTATAGTTATAGTGACGACATGCATTCTTTATTTTATTATATATATTACAGACTTTCAGTTGATGTTTTAGCTTTTCTAGGGACACCTGCATGAGAAAACACACATTATATATATATATATATATATATATATATATATATATAAATTATTTTCAAATTACATTAAAAAAGATTATACACAAATGTATTAAAATTGTTTACAGCTGTTTCGAGACAATGTTTATTTTTAACCATATAATGCAACAAAACATTTGTTCAAACATTGTCTGCCATCAATACGGTATTTCGTATGTACCCAGAAAAAGAGAGCAACAATTTTTGAAAAATAAGTTCATTCTCCACCAAAACAAAATCACAAGAATACATCGATTGTCAAATACCTCAGGAATATGTGAAAATATTTTCACATGAAAGTGAATATTTTGAAATTCATGAGAACGACGAGGGATTCAGCCGGTTTGTAATTCAAAAAACTACCAGTCATCACCTTTTGACATTACTCCTTTTCAAGGGGGATAAATAAGAATTTTAAAAAGATTTTTCGATATTATTGTCCTGCTATATATATATATATATATATATATATATATATGTATATATATGTATATATATATATATATATGTATATATATATTATATATATATATATATATTATATATATATATATATGTATATATATATATATATACATATATATATGTATATATATATATATATATAGTCATCCACATACAGACTGTTTCGCTGTATCACAGCTCTTCAGTGTAGCTAGACCAGCTAGTGCCTCATTAGCCGGAATTAAAACTCGACCGTCGAGCTGACAGTTGGCGCCTCTATCTCTATCATACGACATTGACTGAATGTAAGTGATATCTCAATGTAAACATTGTCAAGTGCCGGGAGCTCGAATTAGTTTTACCCAATGAGATATGCCTTAAAGCTTATGGCAGTTGGCGATATCCTTACAAATAAGCTCTACCCAAGAAAGGGAACTTTATATAGTCATCCACATAAGACTGTTTTGCTGTATCACAGCTCTTCAGTGCGACTAGACCAGCTAGTGCCTCAAGCCTAGATTGAAACTCAACCGTTGAGCTGACAGTCGACGCCTCTACCTTTGTGCTATCATACGACACTGAGGGAAAATACATTTCCGAGAAATATTAAATGGTTAGTGTATAGGAAAAAAACTAATTTAACTATTGACACAGTCACATGTTTAAAAAGTTAATCAACTCAGTCTGTTTTCTTGCTTATCTCATTCCTTACACTAACCATATATATATATATATATATATATATATATATATTGGCATGGCATTGATATAAATTTCACAGATCAAGGAAAAATCTGTCTTTGCTAGCCCATGACTAAAATATCAGCAGAATTTGCAGGTAGAAATACAGAATTGGTAAAAATGATGAAGATTAAAATTGTGCATAGAATCGAAATATCGTCAGAGATTCACACAACATGCGGGCCGCCATTTTCCGGGGAGACAGACATAAACAGCCTGAAGAGAGTTCAGTAAAGAGGCCTTTTACAGGTCCCCTTTGTTAGGATATTAAACCGGCGGTACCGATGTTGTTCTGATCTTCTGTAATACATTATATATATATATATATATATATATATATATAATACATAATACATATAATTTCTGTTTCAACTTACATAAGAATCACTAAAATGGCTTGTGAGTTATAGTAAGAGTCTAACTAAATTCATGATGATGATGATGATGATGATGATGATGATAAGGATTCGATGCACCTTCAAAGAATATTGCCGTCTTATCCACTGTCACCCATTTCTAGTCCAGGTCTTCGTAGGTGGCTGTTTTACCAGTTCCAGATCGGCAATGTGGAATACATTTCCACTTCTCCATCGCCATAGGACTTTTAGTATGTTTGGGTGATAGATGAGATGGCAAAGAGATATCTCTACATCATTGCATTATAGTTTTAAACAGTTTTATAACATGATTACCACTCTCTGAGCCCCTATGATTATAACCTAGTGACGTAATCAGTTTAGTTGCAGGTTTTACATACGATTTTTCTCCTCCTAGATGGGTTGCAAAGACTTATCGATTCTGGTTTTGAAATCAATGTGGTTTTTGCTTCTAGAAAAACATTAATCCAAGACTAATGAGCTGTCTGCTCGGAAGAAAGTGGTTTTGATATGCCAGTAACCCACCTTTCACTCATTCTCCTTCCTGTCTGTTCTAAATATTTGAACCACAAGAAGGCCAGGAGCTGGATTTAATTGTCAGAGGCTCTTTGATACGCTTATCGTTTGGGATATTTAAACAGCTGAGAAGATCTTATCTGAATAATAACATTGTTGGAAACCAATAAATGTATATATAGAGAGAGATGGTGGCAATCATTCGTTTTCAATCACAACTTTCTTCCCTTCTATTCCTCTGCTACCAAATCTAATCTTATGCCAATGAAGCAAAAACCATATCTGGGAATTTTCTCAATTTTTCTTAATTTGATCCAATCTTTCTTGAATTCCACATCATTTGTTTTGAGCAGAAGGAGTCTAAAAATAGACTCTTTATTATATATATATATATATATATATATATATATATATATATATATATAGATAAGGTAATTTATAGAAGACAATACAATGCAGAGGTGTAACGGATAAACATGAACTGAAGTAAATTAAGCCATTTACGACTCATCAGCGTGGCGTAAATGACGAAACACGTGTTCATAGATAATCAAAATTTTTAAAATATATACGTCGTTCCCCCATCTTGGGGCATCACATTACTGAAGAGAAAATTATTACTGACCAGCATTAAGGTAAAAATGCTCTTTCATATAAATAATTGAATTCTGTTGTCACATTTGGGCTAGTGAATCTCTGTCCTATTTGAGGGTTCTTGATAAGGTGCAAAAACGTATCTGTAATTTGATTGGCCCCATCCTTTCTTCTTCTCTGCTCCCTCTCTCTCACAGACGTGATGTTGCTAGTCTCAGTCTTTTCTATAAATACTATTATGGCATGTATTTTTAAGAATTGTGTGATCTATTCACAGCTTCTTTTGTTCCAGCTTGTTTGACTCGTTGGTCTAGTGGTCTCCATCAATTCGCTGTTTTGATACCTCATTGTAATACAGCCTCCTATTCCAGTAGATTAGTTCCAAGAACTGCAGGCTTGTGTAACTCTCTTCCTGCTGACTGATTGTCTCCTACTTATAGGCTTGGTGTTTTCAAAAATTAGGCCAATAGGCATTTCCTGTCTTTGCAATGATCATATTTCTTTTTGTTAGCTCCTTACATAAAGTAGCTTCATGCCTTGTCTGGAGCGATTTTCATTAAAAAAAAAATTCATTCAAAATCGCAAAACAAAAATAAACAAATAAATGACATATCTCTCTCTCTCTCTCTCACTGTGTGTTGATTCAACCACTCTCTAATCGTTTTGAATGTCTTCATGAGTATTTAGTGAAAGAGTGACTCTCTTTTCAAGTAACTTACATTGTTCGTACCCGTAAATTAGACTTCAAAATAATAGGTCTCTTTACGCCTGTATTATCCATAAGGTTAATATAAAAATTAAGAGACTTATTATTTTTAGTTCTACAAGAAGAATTTCTTAACGAATGAAATTAAAGTGGAACAAGTAGTGGTAGTCAAGTATATATCTATCAGTTAACCATCAGCTAACCATCAGCGAACCAACTTATCTTCATGATAACTTAGTTATCCACTTACGTTCCTACCTTTTGTGACCTAACGGATCACGAGTTCGTCGAGTATGAAAATAAATATTGACTTCTCTCTGAATTTACAAGTTATATACCATTCGCAACTTAATTAGCAAATTGTTTAAATTTCATTATTTATCCACTCATAATATAAGAGGCACTTTCTCTGTGTGCGTGTTTGTCCGTAAGCCACAATTTTTTAAAGAAATATCTCAACTTCTTTTAGAAATGGAAAATATTGCATTAATACTGAATAATACATTTCCAACAAATAACGCGGACGCCATGACTGGAAATCGAAACCGAAACTTTGAGATCTTCAGTCTGATGTTCTACGAACTGAACTATTTAGATGTTCTTATAAATATATCTTAAAACATTACCGTAACAAATTAATAATAGCTTTGACATGATGTCATAGATTTATGATTCAAGTCATGTTTCAAAACATGAATTCAAACATAAGCGATCATAAAATAAATAAATAAATAAATGAATGGTTAAACATTATCAATAACGTTGGAAATTCTTTTAATAGTCCAAACCCCTTTTTATTATATATATATATATATATATATATATATATATACTAGACAAACTGTGTAGGCCCAGAGGGTCTTGTGAATATATTAATACGCAAGTGCTGTATGTCTCCCTACCTACCTACCTACCTACCTACCTACCTACCTATCTATGTCTTTCATACTCTCTATCTATGTAAAGCAAAGTACTACCTAGAGATTTTTATGCAATTTTCAAAATAGATTACACGTGGAAACAATCATGTTAAAAAATATAGCTCCCCCATAACTAGAGGAAAACAAACATGGTGAAATCTAAAAAAATGCTAATTGAGAATGATTTCAAAATGAAAGCTGCTTCAAATTAGCACTAGAATCAAATCGTAATAATGAAGAAAACATGAAATAGTTCATCAAAACATGCATATCGTACATATCAGTAGTTTAAATTATCCGAATAATACTAATTATGAATCCTCATCTCACAACTTCAGACAACAGGATATATTTGTATTATGCATTTAAGTTTATATTCGTTGGTTAGGATACAAACTAAAGCAAATCATCTACGGAGAGCGTATTTTCGATGTTTGATCTGTATCACATTGAAGAGGAAAAGGGGTTGTTTCAAATTTTGTTCTCTTCTTTTTCACGGATGCGTTCGAATATGATCACTTACTATTTTAAATCCATTCACTATTTCACTCATTTACTCTGCAGCATATATGTTATCATATCCTATTTGAAAGGTAATCTTCCCAATCAAGAAACAAAAACCCTGACGTACTTTACATATGTCTTTTCAGTTCAAACTTGTAACAATTACAGGACGAGAGAGAGAGAGAGAGAGAGAGAGAGAGAGAGAGAGAGAGAAAGAAACTATAACAGTTAGCGCAGGCAACCCTCTTCTCAATCCTAGTATAATTAACTTATATTTTTTGTTTCTTCCACTTGTCTCCATGTCAAAACATATTACCGGGCTCATTGCACATGCCACTTACATTTCGAAAGTGTTATTTAGTAAGAATTTATTTAGTAAGAAAGGATGTCTTCAGTACGTTCTCATATGAGAACGTACTGAAGACATCCTTTCTTACTAAATTTCACAACTCCTGACTTATTTAAAACAGCAAAGTCAAGGCTCAATGAAGAATCAAGAAATCAAAAAGAATCACATTAAAAACTACATATCAAGAATAAACTGAAAAATTGAGATGTGGTGGAAAGAAGGGTCATCTTTTCAAAATAACTTTTGGGGAGGCACTTATACGACATGTTATTTGAAATTTAAACGTTTTTAGTTAACACTGTTTTGGAAAATATATCTGCAAATATCTTCAAAGGGTCCAGCTTTTCAGTATTTTTCATGTATAGGTGACAAAAATGATAAGAAATAAACAAAATAATAAACTAATTGGAACAAAAAGAGATTAACACAGAGTCATGATTTTAACAGGCTTTATCAAGAATACATGATGAATTAATATAGTCAATATTTATACATTGGTGCCGTCGAGATAATGAGAAATCCAAAATGCTAGGTAGCAGAATAGGTGAGTGAGAGGGTGGGAGAATAGTGTGTGAGTTGTTTGGGGCAGTATGTGTTTCTTCATAGAATTGTTAGTTAGTTGAAAGCTTCTGTAGCGATTATGAGGACTGTGGACAGGGAGTGAGTAGTACAGTTATTGGAGAGTGAGGGGTTGGCAGAAAAGTTTGAGAAGTGAGATAGCAGGGTAGGAGTAGGTGTTAGGGTGTGAGAAGGTTTGTGCATAGCTAGGTTTCAATGAGAGATTGGTGGTGACTTAAGCAGCAAGGGAATAGGAATATGGGCAGGGGACAAGTAGTTAAGAGGTTGAAGATTGTGAAGGTTAGCGATTTGATAAACTATGAAGATCTATTTGTATTATATTTTGTGATAATGTTCAACAATTTATTTTTAATAAATATATTTAAGGGATAATAATTCGACAGAATGTATAGATAACAAAAATGGTTACAAGCAAAAAATAAATTAACTGGAACAAAAGAATTTAACACAGAGTCATGATTTTATTGAATATTTCACTAGAACTCACTTTATCCAGAATACATGATGAATTAACAGAATATATATATATATATATATATATATATATATATATATATATATATATATATATATATATATATTATTGTTATTATTATTATTATTATTATTATTATTATTATTATAGTGGTAGGAATAAGAATCCAAAATGTTGAAATAGTAGAGTAAGACAGTGTTAGGATGTGAGAAGGGTATGTAAGCAGTAGGATGACAGTGGCTGCTTCTTGATTAAATTTCAGGCTCGAGGATGGCATCTGTAGTGAGTAAATAGGAATTAGGCCAAGAAAAGAATAGTTTAGTAAATTGAGAGTATTGATTTACTCCTCTCCAGGAGTTAGAATCAAGGCCAGTTTTTATCTTACTCCCACAAGTAAGATGTGACCCAAGGTCGGGTCGGGAAAGTGGGGTTTGAAAAGCCAGCGCCCGAGAGGTGAGCACTCTGGCCATTAAAAATTGCCTGGGCAGCCCCGTCGGCATTCCCCAGTAGGGGCGCCTCAGGCAGTAAGCAATAAACATACTCCTCCCCAAAGAGGGGAGGCGAAGCCTGGGAGGGTGGACCTCCTAGAACTGCACAGGACAGACCCATAGACCAGCGTAAATCAAGACCCGAAGGCCAAGACAATACCAGTCTATGGGGTGCAGTATCCATCGGAACAGATACTACACTTTGATCTTAGCCAAAAGGCCAAGAATAATTGAGAGTAGGGGTAGAGGGAACAATCCAAAATGCGAGATAGCAAGGTAGGGTGGTGTTCAGGTTGGAGAGGGAGAGGGGTTTGTGCATAGACGGATAGTGGAGGATATTTTTGGTGATGTTTAGATGCAAGATAATGGATGAATTCCTCAGTACTTTTACTACATACATGGCATATCTTTAAATCTTTATTAATTAATTTAAAACAGAGCGTCGTCGTCACTGTCTGCTATGATCGAAAGAGGTACAACAGGAATTGAACTGCATCCTCAATGGTGGTTTGGTAGTTTTGTTTTACGGCATATCAACCCTTTTTGGGTTATTTAATGCCGAATCTGGTCATTATAGTAAAAGTTTTTATGTTTCAAGTTTTTTATATCTTCAAATGTTTAATCATCGTTTTTGGTTTGGTAGTTTTGTTTTACGGCATATCAACCCTTTTTGGGTTATTTAATGCCGAATCTGGTCATTATAGTAAAAGATTTATGCTTCAAGTTCTAAAAATAAAATAAAAAAGGGGAGGGAGAAAGGGAGAGGGGCTGTTGTTTTTGTTTTTGGTTTTGTAGAACATAATTAAGTTTTACAAAAAAAAAAAAAAAAAAAAAAAAAAACGTCAATGTAGGTGAATTTCGTCTCAGGGAGCCACAGGGCAGCCTGATCTGGTATCACCAGGCATCCTCAATGGAAATTACTCGTTATTGTTTATTTTGTCTTTAAATGTATTCCATCATAAGTCAGCATTTACTCTTAAAGATATATCATAAGTCGGAAATTATTCGAAATACATATTTCATATTTTCCCCAACGATATTATTACATCTTGAATCAGACTTTATTCCAATGATATTATGCAGTAAGTTATAAGTTATTTCAAAAGGTATTAAGTCTGGATGTATTACCAATAATATGATAAAGAAAGTTCCAGAAAGAGATAAGTCTGGAGAAATGGAACCAACAGGCCAACGCAGGAAAAGCATGGGAACATTGTCTCTCTCATATCCCCCCCCCACTTTACTTGTAACATTGTATTTATCTATGAGATTTAAAGTATTATATGACAACATATAATTTTCAAGTCTGTCATGCAATCAGACTACAAAGCAAGAATCTATTATATTGATTTAGAAGAAATTGAAGATGAATGGAGTCTCACAATTTGCAGAGAAACTGTTGATGTGCTGTAACTTCCTTATGTACTTTCCTCACCACGAGGGTAAAGTTAGACAAAAAGACGATTTTTAATATGGGGAAAATCCAACTCCCACAAAAAGCAGCACTCAGGTTTGGGACAAACATAAAAATTGTTTCAGTCATCATCATCATAATTATCTGGTTTTAATAGGGTGCTGAGAGTGTCCTGACTCCGGAATGGTCACACCCGCTATCCAAGTCTCATCCAAAAGGTTGACATCAGTCAAGTTGCATACAGTCATATTTCTTCTTATACCCTCAAGCCAGGTCTTTGCCGATTTACCATGCTCCATAGTGTCTGGGATATCCATGCGTGATATGGAGTTAATGCAAGAGGTGGAATGCTGTACGTGACCGAATCACCTGAAGCGCTGAACATGTTAGGAATCCATAATCCCACCAATACCAAGTTTCTGATGAAGCATGGTTGAAGTGATCCTTTCCTCCAGTTTGTAGTCCCACATGCACCTGATCATGACACGATCATGAAGCCGAAGTCATTGTAGATCAGAAGTGCTTGAGGTCCTCTAGAATGATGTATCCTCATCTAACAGCGAACAGAACAGATACTACACTTTGATCCTAGTCTGAAGGCAACATAATGGATGTCTTTCATAATTAAAGTGAGGCGTATTTATTTACTTATTTATTAATGCACCCAAATTTTGTGGCAGTTTTTAGACAAACAGAGAATTCAAAATTGTACATAATGATCCTAAAACGTATTTTAGGGGTGCAAGATTCACCTAATGGATGCCATTGCAGACTATGGGGTCAGTTATGAATCTATTTAATTCAATTATGCTGGAGCTGGTAGATATTGAGGGACCTATTAGATTAGCGACTCTTTTTTGGACCCTGTTTAAGATGGAGAGACCAGTTGATGGTGCATCAGCCCAGATGTGACAACATGGCCGGATGGTGGCCGGATGGTGGCCGGATGGTGGCTTTGTAGAGATATAGGATACTGTCATGTTGTGCGGGCAAGGATGGAAACTGGCTAAATCCACCCAGGGTTAATGCTACACCAAAAACAATAACTAATCATATACAATTAATGATAATAATAGGTATTGTATTTTGCCATTAAATGCTCCCCAAAAGGGGTTGGTATGCCATAAAACCAAACTAATTCATCTGAGAGAGTTAAGATACAGGATATTACATTGCAACATTTAATGAGAAATTCTGCTGCAATCTTAATTTAAAGCAAGAATTAATTACACTAATCTGTCAAAGAAATTGAAGACGAATACAGCCACATACAGGGATCCCAAGAAGATGCCAGATTGAGTATCATACCTATTTTTAAGTGTTTAAAAAATAGAAATATTGTAACGATTGTTTTTTCATCTTTAAATTAAACACAGAAATAAGAGATATTTTTTAAATTTCATGAGTCCATCTGGTGTAATTTTCTTGTTCATAAAGGGTCTTCAAAGCTGTATATTGTGTAGGGACTAGTAGGACTTAGGCATACACTAAATTAACTACATTTTCGAGCCCAACCCCCTGAAATGGCTTCAAAAAGATGTCCAATATGGAGAAGGGGCACCTGATCCTAACATGTAGACGATGCATACATCACATAAAAGCCGTTATCTAAGCTGAAATAGAATTTAATGAATGCAATTTAAAAACAATATATTTATTCTTATCTTAAAAAAATGTTTTTCAGTTAATATACATTATTATCTGTTTCTAGGTCATCTTTGTGTATGTATAAATATGTCCTCAAATACGTTACACACCCTGCATATACATATAATTGTTTATAGATTTGAAATGCATTTAAATCAAGTTTCTGAAAGGAAAATTCCTGTAAGCAATTTGTATGCACGTTTCGAAACAGCACTTATTCAAGGTTGGCACAGGACAGAAAACTAATCAGTTCTTAGCCTTTGTCCTTTCCAACTTCTCGTTAAGAGACTAACAAACACATAGCAAGCAGAAAACAAGTAGTTGAAAGAGGTGTTTATGACAAGCATTTCCGTTTCGATCCTGCCAGCTTGGCAGATCTACTTTGAAATAATTAGCATTAACCTGCTCTCCCTCACGTCATGATATTGATAGATTTTCAATCTAAAAGCTGCTCCATGACTTAATAAGAAATCAAGTAAGACAAATAATTTTCTCTTTTTAGATGTACACACAAAATGTATTTTTGATTTTATTCATTTAAGAAATAACCATTTTTTATTTCTTTTAGTAGGAGAACATGTTTCTTCCTAAAAAGCTTATGCATCGATTTTTATGCATTTCAATTATTGTTTTATTATAGACAGGTTTTATATATAATCTTAAAATTTTTTATTTTGTGTTATTCCTCCACCGTGCAGGCCGGATAGCCTTGCATTTTGGTTCATAACTAACATTTTAGTCAATGAGATATTCATCCGAGTGTAATATGTTGAGTGGTATCAGCCATATTTATGAATTAGTGAACAAATATTAGTTTTATAAGATTTTTTTTAATTGATTTTCCACGTTTTTCATGTGCAAACATTTTACGACCAATTTCTTTTTAACTGTGAGAATGTGAAAACGTAAGAAAATGGAATGGATTGAGAATATGAAAACATGAGAATGTGAAATCGTGAGAAAGTAAGAATATTAGAATATAAAACGCAACAAGTAAAACATGAGAAAGTAAAAAACTTGAGAATGTGAATATGTGAGAAGATAAAAAAATGAGAATGTAAAAACGTGAGAAGATAAAAAAATGAGAATGTGAAAACGTGAAAAAATATGAGAATGCATAAACGTGAGAAGATAAAAAAATGAGAATGCGAAAACGTGAGAAGATAAAAAAATGAGAATGCGAAAACGTGAGAAGATAAAAAAATGAGAATGTGAAAACACGAGAAAAAAATGAGAATGCGAAAACGTGAGAAAGTAAAAAACTCGAGAATCTGAAAACGTGAGAAAATAACCGTGAGAAAGTTTAAAAATGAAAATGTGAAAACGTGAGAAAAAATGAGAATGTGAAAACGCGAGAAGATTAAATTATTAGAATATGAAACACAAGAATGAAAGCGTCAGAAAGTAAAAAAAATGAAAATACTCAAAGGTGAAAATGTGGAAATAAATTTTAATTGAGAATGTGAAAACGTGAGAAAGAAAAAAATTGAGAATGCAAACTTTTATTAAATTTATTTCGAAAATAATATCTTTCAATTATTCATACATAAGCTAACACCACTCATGCTATATTCTGAAAAATGTCTGATTGATCGAAACGTCAGTTATATGAGCCAATAAGTTTTAACTGTTCTAATTTGTTATTTTATTTAACTGTCGGATGTCTCATCCCATATATATATATATATATATATATATTTATATATATATATATTAAAAAGTGGAATTTCCAACAGTATAGTATAAGGATACTTAGAAAATTTATTTTTATGTGATAAAAGCTTTATTCATCTCATATGATGTTACGGTATATTAAATATATTATTCCTTCTCCTCTCCCATGTCTATTATATTTCCTAATTCCTATGTTGTGATATAAAAAATCGTTTCCTTTATTAGATTTTGCATATCTAAATTAAGTATAGTATATACCGAAACGTGATATGGAACGAATAAAGCCTTTCTCAGTAATATATATATATATATATATATATATATATATATATATATATATATATATATATATATATTTCTTGCAATCAAAATTAAGTTTATTTAATTGAGAAGTTTTTTCATATGTTTTGTTTTTCTTTATTTTTCAGGTTTCATTTTGTTTTTATTTTGGTTTATGTTCCTTTTTATTTCTTCGTTTAGTTTGATTATTTTAATCCATAATTCCTGTGTGTACATGTTATCACCCAAGAATAAGAAAAATTAAATAAATAAAGTCTTTTGATATTTTAAAAACTTTCTACATTGAAGGGAAGAAACAAATCCAAGAAAAATACAAAGGTACATTAGACGAGGCATCATTTGCTTCTTTAACATGCAAGGCTAAAATAATCTGTCCTTCGAGCTAGGATCAAAATACAGTAACTGTTTTGTCCTTGATGAGAAGATTGATCATCGTAGACGATTAAAAATTGTATTTTTGTTACAATCTAGAGAACCCCTTTGAGGAATCATTTGTTTCTTTTAAATACGAGGGTAATTAAATGAGACATCATTAACCTCTTTAAAATGCTTATTTTAAAATATGCTATATTAACTGAGGCAACATCTGCTTATTTAAAATGCAAAAGTAGCTTAAATGAGACATCATTTGCTTATTTTAAAATATACCATATTAAATCAGGCAACACTTGCTTATTTAAAATGCAAAACTACATTAAATGAGACATCATTTGCTTATTTTAAAATATGCTATATTAAGTGAGGCAACATCTGCTTATTTAAAATGCAAAACTATATTAAATGAGACATCATTTGCTTTATTTTAAAATATGCTATATTAAGTGAGGCAACATCTGCTTATTTAAAATGCAAAACTATATTAAATGAGACATCATTTGCTTATTTTAAAATATGCTATATTAAGTGAGGCAACATCTGCTTATTTAAAATGCAAAACTATATTAAATGAGACATCAGTTGCTTATTTTAGAATATGCTATATTAACTGAGGTAACGTCTGTTAATCTAAAATGCAAAACTACATTAAATAAATCATTTGCTTTTTTTTAAATATGCTATATTAACTAAGGTAACGTCTGCTTATTTAAAATGCAAAACTACATTAAATGAGGCGTCATTTGCTTCTTTAAATTGAAAAGCTATATTAACTAGGGAATCGTCTGCCTCTTTAAAATGTAACTTTTTCGAATAGAAATTAAATAACTTATCGAATTACCTGTCTATCCGAGTTAAGATGTTATAATTATAGTCTGACAAATTCTGAAACATTCGTTTTCTTTCTAGAAGTTCTGAACAATAGTGTCTGATAGAAAATCGATTTTAAATAATGTTTGATAGATATAAATTTAAACATGCTTATTTAAAAAAACATATATATATATATAATGACATTAATTTATAAACGATTCTGTGAACAGTCATTTGAAATATTTTAATTATCATGATTGTCATAAAAATGGAAAGAAAGTTGATGAGAAGCCTCTTGTCTTGATAAGCTCCTAGGTATGACGTTCACCCCTAGATTTAAAATGGATGACATATATCCAGTCTGTTGCTAAGATCGCTGGAAAAATAGTTGCATCATTCTACAGTTCCAGAAATTACTTGACTCCAGATGCAATCCTCAACTAATATAAGAGTCAGTTACGACTAAAGATGGAATACTGCTGCCAGATCTGGGGAGGAGTTCCACAGAACGCTCTTTCCTGCCTTGACAGAGTACAAAATAGACTTGGAAATTTGGTGGGGAGTGACTTTTTCCCTTCCCTACACCCCCTTTCTCACAGAAGAGACGTTGCTAGCCTCTCTCTTCTCTATCGTTATGGGAGGTGCTCGACTGAGCTCCAATCTTTGGTTCCTCCTTGTAAGACATTCACAGCAGGAACTCGTTTTGCTACCACATAGAAAGGAAAGTCTTTTTCGCGTTTCATGTGACTAAAATCAAGCAGAATTGTCAGGGACAGAGCTTCTTTGCAAAGGCTTTCTGTCTGTGGAACACATTACTGCATAACTGCTTCTCTGCTATTTATACAGAGATTGTTGGTTACACATTTGCAGACATGTTTCAGTTCAGACTGGAAGTCAGCTGAGGTTCTTCAGGCCAAGTTATTCATATAAAAAACAGGGATGAAAATTGTTTAAATCTCTGCATTAATCATTAATATATATATATATATATATATATATATATATATATATATATATATATATATATATATATATAATAGGATGTAACTTGCATTTACGAATATATGAAATTGGATACATTCTTTCTATCTTGATAACAGTGTTATTAATATCAGTAACTGTCTTAATGCTGAACCAGAAGCGGTGTCATCAGTGAATCAAGTGCTCCTTATTCATTTTGGACATTATCTTGGAATTGGTGGTCTTCTGTGAAAATTTGGGAATGTGTGGATATTGATTATTATTACTTTCAGCAATCCTACACATATACTTGTTAACATTATTTAAATTTGGTGAGTTGCTTTGTAGGACGTTTTACCATTGCTTCTATGTAGAGTCCCGCATGGTGACCTTATTAATTGACGATATGAAATCTAGTTTCCTAATCTGATCATGCGGTTCCCTTTGGCTAATCAAGGTTAAGTATCTATCTACTCTATTTATTATGTAACATGCTAGGCATAAAAAATAAATGCATTAAACACTGGTTTCTAAAATAACAGCTTAATATATTTATAAAATAACTAGTGTTTTTGTTGGCATCCGTCTGTCTCAGAAGACAATGGAGTTCTGCACCTCAGATTTGTCCAATGTCGAATTGCAGCACCTGCTGTGACTGTGCAAGCCTATCCTGGATCGACAGGCTCTGTTGCAGTTGCCATAGATGTTGGTAGTGTCTAGTTGCAAGAGGTCTGTTGAAGCCCTCTGCCATCTGTGCTCTCTTCCCTCCATCGATTGCTGTTCTCCTCTCTCCTCACTCCACTTGCAGCATGCCTTTACAGCTCTTCTCGAGTTGTTGCGATCCTCAGTGACGGACTCTCAGCCTATTGGGTCGATGTCACCTGCCCTCATGTCTTGCTTGCAGACATCAACTAGTGTTTAATACATTAATAAAATAAGAAGTGTTTAATATATTTATAAAATAATCAGTGCTTAATGCATTTATAAAATAACCAGTGCTTAATACATTTATAAATAACCAGTGCTTAATGCATTTATAAAATAACCAGTGCTTAATGCATTTATAAAATAACCAGTGCTTAATACATTTATAAATAACCAGTGCTTAATGCATTTATAAAATAACCAGTGCTTAATGCATTTATAAAATAACCAGTGCTTAATACATTTATAAATAACCAGTGCTTAATGCATTTATAAAATAACCAGTGCTTAATGCATTTATAAAATAACCAGTGCTTAATACATTTATAAATAACCAGTGCATAATACATTTATAAAATAATCAGTGCTTAATACATTTATAAAATAACCAGTGCTTAATACATTTATAAAATAACCAGTGCTTAATACATTTATAAATAACCAGTTGTTCATTAGATTTATAAAATAACCAGTGCTTAATCCATTTATAAAATAACCAGTGCTTAATACATTTACAAAATAACCAGTTGTTCATTAGATTTATAAAATAACCAGTGCTTAATACATTTATAAAATAACCAGTGCTTAACACATTTATAAAATAACCAGTGCTTAATACATTTAAATACTTTTATGGCTGAACAAAAACAAGAGGAAGTTCAAATTCAAATAAAATATAATGTATTTATTTTGTCATTTTCGTTTTATAAACTATATCTATATTATAATTGAGCATTTTTGTCTGTCTGTTGGTCACTTATAGGCTCCAAAACTACTCGACAGAATTGCAGCAAATTTGGCAGGAGGCATCCTTGAAACACCAAGTGTGTCATAGGTGGGTAAAAATGTTAATACTACTGCTGCTACTCCTATTACTACTGTTAATACGAAAAACAATAAACACTTATAGGCTCCAAAACTCTTGGACATAATGAGACAAAATTTGGCATTTTTGACACTTGGGGTGTCGAGTGTTTCATAGTGAATCAAAATTATACGGTTAATACTTAATTATGCATTTGGTGTCTTTCTATCGGTCAATTATAAACTTCAGAACCATTATACAGAATTGCATCAAATTTTACATTAATAATCTCTAAAATACTGGGTATGTTATAGGGGACTAAAAATCTTAATACTACTGTTCATATGAAAAACAAAAAAAAACATATAGGTTCCGAAAGTATTGGTTAGAATTCCACCAAATTTGGCATAAAGACCTATTGGGATGTCGGGTGTGTCATGGGGATAAAAATATACTATGATGTATACTATTACCTATAATATAAACTTATGATTATAAACACTTAGAACCTTGTAAAGTATTGGTCTGAATTGCACTAAATTTAGACTGACGAGCCTTTAGGATACCAGGTGTGTATGTGGAGGAGGGGGTTATTATTTAACAGACTACTACTAAAAATAAATGTAAACACTTATATGCTCCAAAACAAAATAGAATTGTACCACATTTGCTATAAAGAGCCCTTCATATGCTGGGTGCAATACAATTAATAATAGATATTTATATTCTTAAATAATGATACTTTCTTGAGAGTATCGGATAGATGCAGTGATGGGATTTTCTTTTAGGAACTTAAATCTTTTAAGTTGTAAATCTTTCCTTTTGTTAAAAAAATGCAGTTATGTATAGCATAAGCTCCAGGAAAAACGCACTTTTGATAATTTGAAACGAATGCCTGGTTTATTGCATACAAGGTAAGTCTCAGTAGTGCGGAGATTTCATTTTTACCAAGGTAAGTGTGTTGCAGAGTGAGTGAATCAGAGATGAGGCACCGGTGAAACCATCTTTTGTATAATGCATCTTATGATGTTCCTGTTGCTGTTAACAGTTTTGAGGTTGATGTTGTTGTGTTGTGGTTGTTGTTAAGGTAGTGGGACTTCTGCATAGAGCTCATGAAGATCGTGCCTCAGGATTGTCTGGTCCGCATGAAGTCATCCTCGTTGGTCGCAGCTATTCGATAACCTGCTAAATTACAGGTTCCTACTCCCGCCACCAGGAGCAGTAAAGCTTAGCAGTTGCATGCTAAGTCGGGGAAGATTTAACCCAGAACACACAAGAGAATAGCACAAGAGTAACGTTGTCACTCTCGATTCATTGATTTGCGCTTCTGTGCCTGACACGTCTTTTCTTGCCACATGCAAAGTCAAAGACGACCAGAGGACGACAGATCCTGATGCAGACTCCTGGATTTTCATGTACGTCCTGTTAGCCGGGTTGCTCTGACACCACCATGTTGCCAATGGGGAGGTAGGGTTTGACTTTGGGGGGGGGGGGGGGTTATGTTAATGTTGCATTGAGGGGGTCGAGGCATAGACGGGTGACATTTTCTATATAGGACCCTTCCAAAATATACTTTGTTTCATTTAATTCTTCAGTTTGTCAGTTTTATGGCATATGAATACTTGTTAGTTTATTTAATGCCAAAAACCCAATATCTAAACGGGTAATTGAATACAAGTTTCTTGTATATAAGAGAATAAAAAACAGTGATACAAAACTCATTTATATTTGTGTAGCCACACACAGTAAGAAAATGTTGCCAAGTTCCCCAGTGCTCCCTCTCCCTCAGCGGGGATTTCAGTCAGTTATCTAATAACCGATAGTCTGTACATTTATGACCGAATATCCCTGTCTCTTCAATCTCTCTATTTAAAAACAAAAAAACAAAAAAATTTAAGCTACACGTTACAAATATTTTTCTATTGTTATATTCTTTATTAAAGATATAGTAAATATATTTTTTTAAATGTTGGGAAATATTTTAAATACCTACTTTAATTTTTTCTTTTCACTCTTAGCTGACACAAAATTTATTTGAAAAATATTTATGCATAATAGATTTAAATTATTTTTAAACCTAATTATTTTCTACAATTTTCATTATTTTTTATTAGTAAAAAGTTTTTTTTGCTTTTATTTCCTAAATTTTTAATCTTTTAATTTTTTATATTAAGTTATTAAAACCCTACTTATGTAAGCAAAAGGAGTGGCTTCTGGGGCTTAATGTGATCCACTTAGTTTTATTTTTTCCCAAACGTGTTACTTCTTTATTTTACTTTTTAATCGCAGTACATTAACCTTCCTTCCATGATATTTACTTTGACGAGTGTGGATAAAAGTCGGCTCAGTAGATTAATGTAATTATAACATTTTCTCTCGTTTTTACCATTTTCCAATTTACCAAAAAAGAGAAAAAAAAATCGCTTATGTTCTTATTCCTTGCCGGAATAAAATTTTGTACCAGGAAAAATTTATTTAATTATTTTTAATTATTTTAAAAATTATTTTCAAAATGCTTACGTTTATTCTAAATTCTTCTTTTAATCTGATTATTTTCTCAAATTTTCATTAATTTTTAATTATTTTTGAAAATTTTCTAATTATTGTAAATTCCTTTTAAGCGTAATTATTTTATAATATTTATTTTCTCTAAATTTCTCCCACTCCTTTGCAAGTAGCCATTACGTAATCAGTATTCTAAGTCTAATTAAAAATAAATGAAAGTTTGTCATTTTAAAAACTAATTTTAAAAATTGACTTTCATGCATGATTGGGATTTATTCTATCAGAAATAAATTAAAGAATTTATTATTCGATATTATAATTGACAAATTTTTGTCTGTCTGTCAGTCATTCATAGGCTCTAAAACTACTCGGTAGAATTACAACAGGGCTACAAATTGTAATACTCCTACTTCTAATAATAAAAACAGACAACATGTATCAGCTCCAAAACTATTGATCATAATTCCACAAAATTTTGTATAAAGAACCCTTGAAATACCGAGAGTGTTAATGTTAAACAGATTTTTCCCTAAAAAAACACCCATCCACCCACAGTCGGTCTCTAATAAGAAAACGTCAAGATTAAAAAAAAACAACAATAAATTGGTTACATCTTAAAAAACGTTATCTGGCCTGGAAGTGGGTGATCATTTTACAATAAATTTATATGTTATACTGATTCCCAACGCTAACGTTTTAATTAATATTTTTTTATTGTTTTTTTTTTATTTTTATGGCCAAGTTTTTCAGTCTGTTTGCATGTAATCGTTTAAAAAAAGTATAATCTGTATGAAAAAATATGAAAAAAAGATGAAAGGCTGGAGCAAAAATGCTGGTTTTTATAACAACCTTAGGAGAAAACGAACTCCAATGAAAACGCGGTTTCTTTACTGGTGGTAGTTTACACCAGAACATTTAGAATTATTTCTAAATGAAAAAACTGAAACAAATTTAATTCAATTTAAATAATATATTCGCGTTTGTTTGTGGAATGCAGAAGAACCAAAATACAGAATATTAAATGATAACAATGACGTTGAAACCCAAAAAAGAAATGATGCTTTTAAATAACATGTAGACGTAATTGTGTTATGTTATCCTATTGCGTGTTCGATATAAATAAGTAATTTATTAATCTCTCTATATAAAGTTAGGTATGTTTATATATTTGTATGTACAGAATTCACTCATAAACTAATTAATCGATCCTTTTGAATTTTGGAACACAGCTGCTGGGCATAAATAGTAGTAATGTGGGTTATATTTAGTTTAATTTAGTTTTATGCAGAGAGGATAAAAAAGGGAGGGAAGCCCTTCGTAAATATTCAAATTTTAATGAAATTTTAATGAAATTTCAACAATAGGTATTAAACATTAATAAATATTCCCAAATTTTAGTTTCTTTGGAGTATTTTAAAGGATTCTAGGAAGTAGACACAACCTCACATTTTGAAATTCAAATATTTCAGATGTGCATTGAATTTTATTCGTAGTCATTAGACACTAATTAAGCAAGATTCGATGAATTTCAGTTTCTTTTTAAGACCCCTTAAACTTAAGCCTTAAATTTCAGATATTTTCTAGAATCAAACTCATGTAATGGATTTTTATCAAAATTGGAATAAGGGTTCCAGACATAAGGTTCATTAGCATTATATTTTGATTTTTATCTTCATAAGGGCTCATAAAAGTGGTGCAAAACTGTTCTGTTCGGGGAATTAATCAAAATAAACACAAAAATAAATGAAATCAGAAATTAAAAAATGGCAACGTATCTTGTTTGTATGGAAAAATAAGTCTGTTCGATATAAAATCAATCGAATTCATTAAATTTACACCATTGAATTCGTCTTGATATGAAAACCAAACCTATCAGACCAAAATGAAATAAAGGGCAGATAACTGTATATTCTTATTTATCATGTTGTATATAAGAACTGATATTATGGTATCTTTGTTTTATTTCATAAAAATGGTTATAAGTAGTAAAACATATACTGGAACGTTTGGAAGAAATAGTAGTTTGTTATGTCCGATTGTTATTTCAGTCTCCTAAATTATTTGGATCAAAATTATTTGGATCGAAGTTGCTTTCGCACTAACCTTTGATTTTGTTATAGAGAAGTTGATTTTGGGTCTGTTATTGTTACAAAAAACTGATCTTTATGTAAACGCAAGAAAAGAACAATAAAAATCACAAACTTTTAGAAAGTTTCATCGTACATGAGGAACACATAATTGTAATGTATGTAACCAGCGCTGTATATTGAAGTGTTATTTTCGTTTGTCTGATGCTATATTCCCCCTATTGTGTTTTGGCAATTACAATTGAATAGAATAGTGCATTTAAGATAAATATCGACTATATACTTTCTTTTTTTCGGAATCAATATAACAATGAAATTTTATCATTTATTGATAAGGTCGAACCTTTATGCAATGAAGGAAATCGGTATTTAATATTGTTGTACTAATGAACGATAAGTATAAATTAAGTATTTGAATAAGTATGTGGCATATATAGGCAGCCATTTAAAAAAAAGTGGAAGCAGTACGATAAATATTACTCCATTTGCTGAGATTATTAAAATACTTTACAAAAAACGTAATTTGTATAGTACTTTTATATATTTTTATTAAGCAAATTATTGGTTTATTTTATTAATATTATTTTAAAAGATAATTTAAATTTTATGGTTGCAGTATCAAAGATAATTGATGCCCGTCTCACCCCTTTAATTAATAATGGAATGTTCTACATTCGTGTATATTAAGAGTGAATGTTAAAACACTATTTGTCTCAGTAAGCAACGAGACTGATGCTCGCTCTGTCGGCCGGGTCAGGGTGTAGTGTCTGTTCCGATGGTTGCTGCACCCCATGGACTGGTATTGTCTTGGCCTTCAGGGCTTGATTTACGCCGGTCTATGGGGTTGTCCTGTGCAGTTCTAGGAGGTCCACCCTCCCAGGCTTTGCCTCCCCTCTTTGGGGAGGAGTAAGTCTATAGCTTACTGCCTGAGGCGCCCCTACTGGGGAATGCTGACGGGGCTGCCCAGGCAATTTTTAATGGCCAGAGTGCTCATCTTCTCGGGCGCTGGCTTTCAAATCCCTCTTTCCGACCTTGTGTCACATATTCCTATTGTGGGTAGGAGTTGAATAAGCTCAGTAAGCAACAAATGGTTAAATAAAGCTTATCCTTAAGTTATATTCGGCGTCCATGTTTATTACAATTTATTTAACCATTCGTTATGGAACGTTACTTGAAACCCAATCGTCTAGACCTTGATACGGCCGACTCGGAATCTACTGACAAATGTTAGAAGGATTACTTACAGCTCTACAGTTATCTTCAAACGCGGCTTTAACAGGTACTGAGAAATATACCCTTCTTTTACATCATGTCTCTACTGCTATTTATAGAAATTTATCTGAATATGAGAATTACGAAACTGCGGGGGACATTTTAGAAGCCATATTTCTCAAGAAAAAAAATACTATTTTTGCTAGACATTTACTTGCTACCCGGCGTCAACAACCAGAAGAAAGCCTTGAACAATACCTTCAGATTCTAAAGACGTTAAGTCGCGAGTGTGAATTTATAGCCTTAACTGCGAACCAAGCGAGAAATGTTTTTATCAGGGACGCATTTATTAATGGAATACAGTCCAACCAAATAAGACAAAGACTACTAGGGAATAAAGATCTAGACTTGCCAACAGCTTATGAACAAGCTCTAACGTTGGGCATGGCACAGAAGCAGTCTGTCTTCTATTTACAACCCGATATTTTGGGAGCTGCTATCGTAGCCCCTCCTCTGCATGTTCAAAATTCTTCCATTGTTCAAGATGCTCCCTCCCCCTTCTAACGATCACGAACAACTTATCACTGCCGCCTCAGCTGGATCCACATGCTACTTTTGTGGCCTTCGTCTACATGCTCGTTCGTCCTGCCTGGCTCGAGATGTTAGATTCCACAAGTGTGATAAGCAGGGACATTTTTCGAAAGTTAGCTGGTCAGCTTCTCAAAAAAAACGTTCGGCTACTCTTGCTACTGTAGCACCAATTACAATATCAGCTGCATTCCCCGGCTGCCTCTCAAAAACAATCGTGAGGTTAAAATCAATGGATTGACTATTCATGCTCTTATTGATACAGGCAGTTCCGAAAGTTTTATTAATGCCAGTATTGTAAAAGCGAATAAATGGGAAATATTTCCTTGTTCCAACCAAATATCAATGGCAAATTCATCTTTATCGTCCCATGTAATTGGATATTGCATCTAAAAGGAAACTCCTATCAAGGTATCAAATTATCAGTAATGAAAAACCTCTGCTGCGAAGTGATTTTGGGTCACAATTTTCTAAAACAACATTCATGCGTTGAAATTCCTTTTGGTGGCCCCAAGCCGGTCCTAAGCATATGTGGACTAGCAGCTGTCGAAGTGCGGCACCCGTCACTTTTTACAAACTTAACTCCTGACTGCAAACCAGTAGCAGTACAATCAAGACGCTATTCAGAAACGGACAAACAGTTCATAGCAGCAGAAGTAACAAAACTACTTAAGGAAGGAATTATAGAGCCAAGTGAATCTCCATGGAGAGCCCAGGTCCTCGTAACAGCTACTGAAAATCACAAGAAAAGGATGGTCATTGACTATTCCCAGACCATCAACAGATACACATTACTCGATGCCTATCCATTGCCTCGTATTGACGAAATGATTTCTAATATTGCAAAATATCACATTTTCAGTACTTTGGATATCAGAAGTGCCTACCATCAGGTACCTATCAAGCCAGAGGATAAGCCCTACACGGCATTCGAGGCCTGCGGTCGCCTATATCAGTTCTGCCGAATTCCTTTTGGGATATCAAATGGTGTGGCTAGCTTTCAGAGGGTAATAGATTAAATAATCTCCAATGAAAAATTGAAGGGTACTTTTGCATATATAGACAATGTCACAGTATGCAGACATAACCAAGCTGAACATGACCACAACCATAAACGATTCATGGCTGCCGTCAAGAAATATAATCTGACTTTGAACAGTGAAAAATGTTCCTACAACTTGAAAAGCATCAAACTATTGGGATACATTGTCAAAAATAGCACCATGACGCCGGATCCCGAGTGACTGAAACCCCTAATGGAATTACCAATCCCTGGAAACATGCCCTCTTTACAACGAGCCCTCGGTATGTTCGCCCACTACTCCCAATGGGTTGCGTCTTTTTCAGAAAAAATACACCCATTGACGCAAGTATCTACTTTTCCTTTGTCCTGTTCCGTCATCAGAGCATTTCAAAACATGAAAAGGAACATTGCTCAGTCTGCTATTTCTGCTGTGGATCCTTTTATCCCTCTATTAGTTGAGACGGATACCTCCGACTGTGCGATAGCTACCTCACTGAGACAATCTGGTCGTCCTGTAGCTTTTTTTCAAGAACACTTTCGCGATCCGAGCGACGACACTCGGCAATAGAAAAAGAAGCGTACGCCATAGTTGAGGCATTACTTAATCGGCCGTTATTTTGAATTAATCACTGACCAAAAGTCGGTCTCGTTTATGTTTAACCCAAAAACAACGAGTAAAATAAAAAAAAAACGAGAAAATAGCAGGATGGAGAATGGAGCTTTCTTGCTGCTCATTTGATGTCACTTACCGTTCTGGTAAGGAGAATGCTGCGGTCGACGCGCTTTCAAGGGTATGTGGCCTGGTAACTGGCTCAGATGATCTTCAGTATATACACAGGGAATTGTGTCACTCAGGTATCACAAGAATGATTCACATAGTCAGGAGCAGAAACTTGCCATATTCTGTTGAAGACATAAAAAGAATTACGAACTCTTGTTGGATATGCACAGAAAATAAGCCCAGGTTCTAAAAACCTCCCCCAGCAACACTCATTAAGGCCACACAGCCTTTTGAAAGACTTAACCTGGATTTTAAGGGCCCTTTACCCTCTAAAACTAAAAATAAATACATGCTCACAATAATAGACGAGTACTCAAGATTTCCGCTCGTCATCCCCTGCCCAGACGTAACGGCTGCAACAGTAATTCAAGGCCTCTGCACCATTTTTGCCGTTTTTGGAGTGCCTGCATATATACATTCAGATCGTGGATCTGCTTTTATGTCGGACGAACTCAAGCAGTTTCTGCATGAACGAAGAGTAACTGTAAGTAGAACAACTCCTCACAATCCTCAAGGAAACGAACAGTGCGAAGATACAATGGCATAATATGGAAGACAGTATAATTGGTGGCCGCAAATCGCAATAGTCCGATCTCCGATTGGGAAAGTCTCATCCCCATGGCCTTATACGCTATTAGGACTCTATTATGTACAGTGACAAACGCTACCCCACGAGAGATTCTTCTCGTTCCTACGACGAAGCTCAGCAGGTACATCACTTCCCTCATGGCTTGCACAACCTGGCACAGTTTTATTAAAACGCCATGTTCGTCACAGTAAACATGACCCATTGGTAAGCGAGGTAGAATTAATCGAAGCGAATCCTCAGTATGCACTGGTCAGAAATTCGGAAGGAAGGCAATCTACTCTCTCCTTAAGGGATCTAGCCCCGGCAGGCAATGTATATGAACGTAGAACTGCTTCAGATGGATATACAGCTCCGGTTTGTGGAACAAGTCCGACCCACTTAGGTGATCGTGTGCCAGATACATCAAGTTCAGAGTCCCAACAAAACGAATCGGAATATTCTAACAGAGTCGTCTCTGACTCTAGTTCGGACGACAGATGGATACCACGAAAGCGGTTTCATCCAATATCTGAGACAAATACTCAATATTCAAACACCAAGCGACAGAAGCGCCGAAGAAAATGAGAGCGTTTTGGAGCAAGATATTTTAGCCCTAAGCCAGCCACACAAGACAGTCCCGAAACGTCGTCAGGTCCCGACGAGCCTAGATTAGAGATGGATGTCGGGCACGAACAACCAAAACGCCCTCAAAGAACCCGCAGGAGGCCAGGTCGATAGGATGATTTTGTTCCCTACAAATAAGAAGGTAGATGGGGGAGAATGTAGTATCAAAGATAATTGATGCCCGTCTCACCCCTTTAATTAATAATGGAATGTTCTACATTCGTGTATATTAAGAGTGAATGTTAAAACACTATTTGTCTCAGTAAGCAACAAATGGTTAAATAAAGCTTATCCTTAAGTTATATTCGGCGTCCATTTTTTATTACAATGGCATAGTTTGGTTTTATGCTGACCTACACCGGCGTCTCAAATGTATGTCTCCTCCCTAATAGCTTTCTTAGCCGGAATAAGTATTTTCAGGAAAAAACTAAACCGGAATAACATATATTTCTGCGATTAACCTAGTGGGAAAAACTAATAAAAAAATAAGCTATCTTGAATCGAATAGAGATATGGGTGAAAGAATGTATTTGGGTCTGACTTTGATATTTTCACTGACTTTTATATATATATACAGGGTGATTCATAAGTGACTTAGCTATTTATTTTTAAATTCTAAAGTTAAAAAATACAGTAATACAAAACAGAAAGTTTATTCAACAAATTCATTTATGGGAGTTTTAAATTGCAGCAAATTTTCAAAATTTACACCTTCGTTCTGCATGTATAGCTCCATTCTTTTTTGCAAGGAATTTACGACTCTTTGTAGCATATTTGATTGATTATGGTGTTGTGCGAAGGGGGCTTTCTGTTCACATCACGTTTCCATTGCCTTTCAACAAGTGTGGGATATTCATCAAATTTGGCCATATGAATAACAATGAAAATTCGCTCTTCAATTGTAAATGACATTTTAAATAGCTAAGTGAAGTGACTTATGAATCACCCTGTATATATATATATATATATATATATATATATATATATACATATATTGGTACAGAAAAATTAGTATAACATTCGTACCGTCGGTTTCAAGCACAGAAGTGCTTGGTCATCCGGCTCTCTTCAGCTTCTGTTGTCATCTGTTTCGGAAATGTGAAGTCACGTGTCACTCTCGTTTGGACACGTTATTTGCTTAGAGTGTTATGTATGTTTGTTTAAGTTTAGTGTAAGGAAGGTTTAATAAGGTTTGAAAAAAAAAGGGAAAGGGCGAAAAGTAACAGTTTAGATTTAAACAGGAGAAGATTTAAAGAGATATAAAAAATTTTTTTAAATGTTTCTATATAAATCCCGTGAATCAATATTGTGAGTATCGTATATTTGGCCGTTACTGTTCTGGGGTTTAATGATTTGTCTTCTACAGGAATTAGGGAGAGAAAATGGGTTTAAGGATTAAAGAGGTTAAAAGGAACACCATTAATTAAATTCGTGTTTAAATCCTGGATTAAATGACTTTAAATCAATCCCAAAGGAATTTAACTAAGTATATCATCCGGGCGGTCTAAGGGCAGTAACTCTGTAGTTTTTTGAATGACTTGTATTCGGGATTTAACATTGTTAACTAAGGTATACTGAATACTTATCGAGGTGGTAAAATTGGTATACTTATTGAAACTGATTTAGAGATAATAGCAAGGATTGGGTCGGCAAGATTGGATCTTTTTGGGAGATATGGGAGATTAGCATTATGACCGAGAAATGGTGAGGACTTACTGGAGTAATAATAATGTTGTGAAATAGGGGTGTTACCCTCTTAATGACTGGAGAAATATGTTTGGGAAAGTTATGATTATTGCTCTTGAAAAGTAGTGTGGATATGGGTTGATTAAGGTATTTGTTCGTATTTTTTAATTATATTTATATTTATGAGGGGTGATAGTTGGGAAAATTTTCTGGAGTGGAAGTCGGTATTTAATGGGGCAATTATGGGGTCATGTATTTGGCAGAGGAGGGGGTGTAGCTAGGCTTTTATGTGTATCGGTAAGTCCAGTTTATGAGTTGTGCTTGTCTCCTGTGGATGCATCCCTTCAAGATTTCATCTTGTATATTCAAACAGACTGTATTTGGGTCAATGATGGCCCTTAATATATGGTATTTTTTTCACATCGGCAGATTATGGAAGCAGTAGGAAAAAGCTGATGCAAAGACTGCAAAATGATAAATTCAAAACGCGCGGCAACGAAAATAAAACTAAACAATTTTTTTTTTATAAAATGAACAAAATATAGGTAAACAACTGATATTAATAATTTTTTTTTTTCAAGCAAAGATTCAAATAAATAATCTTTTGAGAATATAAAACTAGTCAATTGATAAAAACTCTGTTCTTTGTTGTTTTTTTAGTGCATTTCCATGCTAACTTGTCCGTAATCTGCTTCCTTTCTGTCAACCTGCACATATTGTCGTATTTTTTTCTAAAATGCATCCTTGCTTTAATCAATTTCACAATTTAAATAAAACTTATTGACTTCTGACAGCTGATTGACTAATCGCTTCGACATCTTTTGGCTGCTTGCGTAATCTGCCTGAAAGCTGCCGATGCGAAGTTGCCGGAGATTGGGTCGTATTCTGGATAAGTACTAATTTTACAACCATAAATTCTTTTTTCAACAATGAAAACTGCAAAAGTAATACATTACTGTCTGGACCTTATTTGAAAATAACTCATATTTTTAATTGAAGAATATTATAGGAGTTGTCTACTTTAAGTTTAAAAATGTGTAAGCAAATAAAAATTAAAGACAAAAATGATTCACTGTATGCTGCCCAATTATCAGAGAATAGCAGCTTTATTAGACGTTGCATGGCTAATATTTTACTGCTATTTTAGCAATAAAATTATCAAAATAATATAATATAATTAATAAATAAAATAATGAATAATTATAATAGCTTGATGGAGAATGATCATGGTGAAGAATGGAGAATAATGACTGGGAGATTTAGTCAGATATAGAGACACTAGCAACGAGAAGCTAACAACACACACACACACATGTTCAACAAGTTCGATGTATACAATGCCTGAGTCTGTGTTGTCTTTATTATGCATGTAAACTATGGACTACGTATTTATGTCCGCCAACTGTTAACAATAGAAACCTAGATACAGCCCATAAAAACACGGTCAGTCGGGGTCGCAGACATAGTTAAACACCAACCAGAACTTCCAGGAGCAAAGTTTCTTTCCTAGAACTGCCCGTCTGTGAAACACAGTACCACAGGGCTGCTTTCCGGTTGACTATAACATTGCCGTTTTCAAGTGCAATATAAACAAGTTCTTGTTGAGCCGTTAGTATTTTATAAATGGTATGTTTTTTTTTTTTGGGGGGGGGGGTCCGAGAAAAATTTAAATAAAAAACAATATATTGTTCCGTTTTTTCTTTTCAGCAAATAAACAAAACAAAAAACATGTCTTTCATTAATTTAAATTCTAACACTGAATCCAGGATGGAAATATATATATATATATATATATATTTCCATCCTATATATATATATATATATATATATATATATATATATATATATATATATATATATATATATATATGAGAGAGAGAGATGATACAATAATCTTTACTTTGGAAAAGTAATATTTAAAAATTAGTTTTAGAGATTCAACAAAAACTCTGCGCATGTGTGGTGTGGTGACGTCAGTGTAGAAGCTTACTCATTTTTTGTTGATTAAAATAAATATTGAAAGCAAAATTTAAAATCTCCATAAAATGTGGCATTCGTTTCGTTTACAGACGAACCGGTTCGTTTGTTTATAATTCAACCAGAAGTACAAAGAAAAAAATGAACGTTTTATTCTATCATTTCGGGGTGTTTTAGTATCAAAGATCAGATATTTATAATTACTTTATTTTGTTTTTCTTTTAATATTATGCCACCACTTATAAAGGCCGAAGGCCACTCAAAGATAAGTGTTAATGAGATGAAATGATTGTACACCGAATGAAGAACACTATTAAAATTGATCAATTGTATGAACTAAGTTAGATGACAAATATTTGTGTACATGAGATTTGAAGACGACTATGTTGTAATCTGCAGGGAAGCAGTCCCATGGTAAGGTGTTCTACAGATGGAACCCTGACAAAGAAACTGTCCATGAAAATTCTGCTAATACAAGGCATTTGGAGGAAGACAGGAAAGTCTTTTTCTCTTGTGATAGATAGAAGAGTTCTTGCTGTGAATGTCATACAAGGAGGAAATCGCGATTAAAAACTCAGTGGAGCACCTACCATGAAAATAACGATATATAGAGACTAACAACGTCTCTGTGAGAAAGAGGCTGTAAGGAAGAGAATATTTTTTTAATTCTTTTCTTTCTTTTATTACCTTTGTCTGTTAATAAACAGAGAGAGAGAGAGAGAGAGAGAGAGAGAGAGAGAGAGAGAGAGAGAGTGAGAGAGTTACGGAAACGACAGTGATAAATACTGTATTAAATAAGAGCGGGAGGGGGGTCACACAAAATATAGTGAGAGGGGCAGAGAGTGATACAAACTTAAAAGATGGGTCACTTGCTCAGTTAATTGCAAATTGAAGCTAATTTGACAAAATATAATGGATGTTTTCTTTTTAAACAACTCGATCTCAAAATGGAGGAATATTTTAAAATGTATTTTGTGTGATTAAAATATGTAGAAAAAAAGCTTGCATGAAACAAACATTGATTTAGCATAATAATAGATGTAATTCTTTAACAGACTTTCTTTACGCATTATCATCGCCTTCATCATATAAAGACCACTTTTCTACTCAGAATAAAAGAAAAAGAGTTTCATGATATACTTAGTTATGGAGATGTGAGATAAGGTAAGATATTGCTTAACGGCACATCAACCCTAAGGGTCATTTCATACCATGAATGTGGAAGGGAATATCTTTCATTTGAGTCTTAAGGCAGTGAGTTATTTATAGACATATTAGTTGAGATCTTTGGAATTTTTGAATTGTTCGAGGTTAGATGCATCTAATTGCCCCCGTTTTAGGACCTAAATTTCAATTTTGGTTGTTTTGTTTGTTTTTTGTACTGAATTTTTAAATGAGTTCCAAAAGGTTTATTTTCTTTAGAAAATGCAATATTTTGTAAGGTGTTACTTTCTTAAATAATGTTTTTGGTTTTGTTCATTAAAGTATTTCCTACTGGTATTTTCATATTTTTTGCAATCCATTAATATGTTTTTTTATGGTTAGTTGATGATCACATGTTCTGCAATTTCTGCTTTTAGAAGGTATTCAAGAGTCAGTCTTGTATGACCAATTCGGATTCTGGTGAATTTAGTGTCTAAATTTCGTTTTGGTATTGTTTCTTTGTCTTGCCTAACATTAGGGTTAATGTCTCTAAGTTTGTTGTCTTGTTCTTCGTCCCATAGCTTTTGCCATTTGGTTTTAATGTACAAGTTGAATTTGTTTTTCCGATCTGTGTACGATATTTTTATGTTTGCTGGCATCAGATTTGTTGCATCTTTAGCCAGTTTGTAAGCTTCTGAGTTTCCTTTTATGCCGACATAACTTGGGATCCATGCCAATACTATTGTTTTATTATTTTCCGTTTGGTGTTGGTATATTTCCAAAATTTCCTGGATGAACGGGTGGTTTATGTTTCTCTCTTTTAGTGCAATTAGGCTGGACATGGAGTCGCTGAAGATGATAAATTTGTTTTCGTTAGCCTCTTAGACTAGTTCTAGCGTCATTTTGATGGCTTGCAATTCTGCAGTGTGTATTGAGGTACCATCTGGTAATCTAGTTTGTTTGTGGGTATTTTGTATTTTTACTGCTGCTCCCTCTCTTTCCATTATTTTTTATCCATCTGTGTAAATGGTTTTGTGAGAGGGATATTTGAGTTCTAAAAATTTGCTTTGGTATATTTGGTTGTTTGTGTTTTTTAATTGTTTTTAATGTCATATCAATATGCGGTTCTGGAATTGTTTATGGCGGAATGTTTTCTATTTTGTGGTTTAGGATATTTTTGGGTTTTTCATACTCTTCTTTGATGGCTTTTTGGAAGCAGTGTCGTAGATGTTTGCTTGTTGTAGGTTTACTTGTGTAGAAATGTTTGTATTTTGGTATGAATACTTTTTCGTAAGCAGTGTAATCTGGGGTACTTCTAAGTTTTAGGGTGTATTGGAGTAAGAGTTTTTTCCATCTCAGGTGGAGGGAAAGTTCGTTTGCTTCAGTGTGTAGGCTAGGGGATGTTCAGAAGGCCCCTAGCCAAAGTCTAAGTGTTTGATTCTGTATGGTTTTTAATTTGTTTAGGTAAGATTTTCTAGTTGAGTTGTAAATGATGCAGTCATAGTCCAATTTATATCTTATGAGTGCTCTATATAGTAGCGGCATGTTTTTTTTTGTCTGTTCCCAGTTCGTGTGAGATATTATTTCGAGAATGTTCAGTGCTTTTTGGCATTTTTTTTGTGTGTCTATATGTGCTCTGAAGTTGAGTTTGTTTTCTAGGATTATACATAGATATTTTATTTCTTGTGTCATTGGTATTGTGTTGTGATTGATTTTAAGTTGTGGATCGTGGTGGTCTTCTTTTTTCTCAGAAATGCAGGCAGACCGTTTTAGTTTTGGAGAAGATAAATCCATTTTTATTAGTCCATTTTTCAATTTTGTTGAGACATTCTTGCATTTTTTTTCGATTGTTGGCATATTAGGGGATGAGCAGATTATTGAAAAGTCATTTACAAAGAGAGATTTATCGATGTTTGGAGTTACTGCTTTGCTGATGTTGTTTATTGGCAGGAGGAAGAGTGTGACGGACAATATGCTGCCCTGGGGTACTCTCATCTCTTGTTTATGCACATCTGATTTCTCCCCTCTAAAGTGAACTCTTAATGATCGATTTTTGAGGATGTTCTGTATGAATATAAGCATTCTGCCTCTGACACTTAGGATATGTAGGTCCCTCATGATGTCATATTTCCATGTCGTGTCGTATGTTTTTTCTAGATCGGGAAAAAAACAACACCACATGGTGCCCTCTGATGAGACCGTCACATATGAACGTTTCTGTTTTAACAAGTTGATCGATGGTATTTTCTTTCTAATATCCATGAGGCGGTCGTTAACTAGCCTCTCCATGGTTTTACAGATGCAGCGGGTTAGTGAGATAGGGCGGTAATTTGTTGGATTTGAAAGATCTTTGTTTGGTTTTGGTATTGGTATAATTGTGGATTCTTGCCAGGAGTTGAGGAAGTTTCCCCATGTGCCAGATGTTGTTAAGTATGTTCAGTAAAATGTTTAGTGAGGTTTCTGGGAGTTGTTGTAGGAATTGGTAATGGATTTCGTCTGGTCTGGTAGCAGTGTCCTTGCTTTTGTTTAGGGCTCTTTTGAGTTCGGATATTGTGAATTGTGTATTGTATTTTTCTGAGTTGTTCGAGGTGAAGTTAAGCTTTTCTATTTCTGTTTTCTTTTTAAAGTTTTCGAAAGTAGCTGTGATGTTGAGATGAGGAGTTTTTACTGAATTCTTCAGCAAGTAGATTTGTTATGTCTTTTTATTTCGGTGCATTTTTCGCCATTTGGTTTTTTCAGGTATGTAGCAGTGGATTGGGTTTGTTTTCCATTAATTATTCTAAACATATCCCATACTTTTTTGGTGGGTGTTTTATTATTTAGTTTGGATACGTAGTCTTGCCATGTTTCCTGTTTGGCTCTTTTGGTTGTTTGTCATGCTTTTGCACGAGCTTAGCGGTAGTTTTGTAGGGTTGTCAAAGTTGGGTTTAGTCTAAATTTTTTTCCGTTTTTTAACGGTTTCTCTACATTCTTTGGTAAACCATGGTTTGTGTTTACTATTTTTTTTGTAGTTTTAGGGATAGTTTCTTCTGCTATTTGTAGTAATCTTTAGGTGAAGGATGTTGTTGGATCTGGTTCCTCTGGTATTTCATTATTTATATGGGTTTCGCAGAGAGTTCAGGATGTTGGCCAGTCAGCTCTTTTTAGCTGCCATTTTGCTGTTCTATTATCAGATGTGGGGTAGTTTGTTTTAATGAAGATTAGGTAATGGTCACTGTCACATTGTTCATCGTATACTTTCCAATCAAAATGCATATAGATTGTGGGGGAGCTAAGTGTTAGGTCGATGGCGGAGGTTGTTCCAGTGAAAGGATGCAGGTAGGTATGATCGCCGTTATTCAGTATGCTGTGTTTATGATAGATTCTATGATTTTTTCGTTATTTGATTGTTTGTTTTCCCATAAATCGCTATGAGCATTGTAGTCTCCTAGGAGGAATAAAGGTGTGCCGGAATGCTGTAACTAACTTTAATTTCTTTTAGTGGGATTGAGGTGTCGAAGGTTAATATGTACATATTTGTCGGGATGTATTGTTCATTTCTTTTTATACTGATCCTTGTGTGGTTGGTAATTCCTTGTTTTTTTAAATGCTTTTTTTATTTGTTTCTCTGTAGCAAGAGATAGTTCTGAAGTTTTGATAACCCCTTTTGAGGAATTTAAGTGTTCGTGAAGGGAAACTTTGCACTTAAATTTTTGGAATTCTGTTAGTTTAAGATGATTGTCACTGTCTTGTTGATTGTTTGTTTCGATGAGTAAATTTCCATTTCTCATTTGTTTTACATTTATAGGTTTACTATGAGAAAATATCACTTTCTCAATTAGAAAGGGTGAACATTCAGTTAATTTTTTTACATTTATAGGTTTACTATGAGAAAATATCACTTTTTCTATTAGAAAGGGTGAACATTCAGTTATTTTTTTTTTAGATTTATAGGTTTACTATGAGAAAATATCACTTTCGCAATTAGAAAGGGTGAACATTCAGTTTTTTTTTTTTTAGATTTATAGGTTTACTATGAGAAAATATCACTTTCTCAATTAGAAAGGGTGAACATTCAGTTATTTTTTTTTACATTTATAGGTTTACTATGAGAAAATATCACTTTCTCAATTAGAAAGGGTGAACATTCAGTTATTTTTTTTTACATTTATAGGTTTACTATGAGAAAATATCACTTTCTCAATTAGAAAGGGTGAACATTCAGTTATTTTTTTTTACATTTATAGGTTTACTATGAGAAAATATCACTTTCTCAATTAGAAAGGGTGAACATTCAGTTATTTTTTTTTACATTTATAGGTTTACTATGAGAAAATATCACTTTCTCAATTAGAAAGGGTGAACATTCAGTTATTTTTTTTTACATTTATAGGTTTACTATGAGAAAATATCACTTTCTCAATTAGAAAGGGTGAACATTCAGTTATTTTTTTTACATTTATAGGTTTATTATGAGAGAATATCACTTTCTCAATTAGAAAGGGTGAACATTCAGTTATATTTTTTTACATTTATAGGTTTACTATGAGAAAATATCACTTTCTCAATTAGAAAGGGTGAACATTCAGTTATTTTTTTTTTACATTTATAGGTTTACTATGAGAAAATATCACTTTCTCAATTAGAAAGGGTGAACATTCAGTTATATTTTTCCCCTGGGGATTCTACCACTAAGAATCTCAGGAAGTTTTTCTGTCTTGCTGGGGGAGTATTTCTCTGCGGTAAAGGGAATGGGTCCTTGTCAGAGAAGTCCGCCAGCTCAGAGTATGCTCTTTGTTTGTTTTTTAAGAGTATTTATATTGGTATCAATATAGAATTTGATTTTTTCAGCACCACTGCTCCTCACCCACCTCGGAGTCCTATATGGGATGTGCTAGGGGGTAACCCATTCGCCTTAGTAATACCAGGGATACAGCACCCGTTCTACTAGTCATTTCGATAAATTAATTTAATACTCTTTTGCAGAAAAACGCCAGATTTTTGCAGCCTATCCTCACCTCATCGTTTGACCCTTGATCACTGCTTTCCACGCAAATAATGGGGTTTGTTGTGACCAGCTGATTGATCAGATCGGGCCTCTCCGACCGCCCATCTAGTCTGGTAAGGGCCAAAAGGGAGCGCTGCAGCCAATGGCCTTTTATTCTATAGTCATTGAGCTGCTTAGCAACCAGGATCCCGTCCTCAGACATCACGGGTCGCCACTCATGTCAAACAGGGGGGACGGGTCTTACTCCTCTGCAAAGGTGCAGTTGGCGAATTCTACAGCCCCAGCCAACAGGGCGGGAGATGTGAGAGAGATGAAAAAGGTCAACTAATTTGCATATTCCTTAAAAATACGATCTCTACTTAATTAACTATTTTTTGTTTTCTTTTCTTTTTCGATGATTGTTTAGCATTTGGGATGAAACAATACTCCCACCTTCCCAAACCAACACACACACATACACGTCAATGCGATTCCACTCAATAAATAACTTTTTTCATAATCATAGATTTGAAAGTTATTCATTTCACATTACAACGTTAAGCGATTTTTTTACCGGCCCTGAAAATCAGGGTTTTTTAAGCGTTAAATGTAACATATTTGCATGGTTTTGGTCATACAAAAGTTTCCCACTTTTTTACGCAGTCCTTTTCATCATTGTTGTAATCTGTAAGGTCTTTCAAGCTGCACTGGTTGGGCAGTGGAGGGCAGACAAGGTAGTGTTACATCGTATGGTCCTCCTCTCCACATTCGCAGGTCAGTTTTGTAGCCCCATCTAGTCATAGCAACTTTTGATTGCCCCATTTCTGTTCTCGGGTGGTTGAGCGTTTTCCACTGGAGCTAGGGTGCTTCTGAATCAGGAAGGAGAGCCTCAGAAGGGGGGATTCACATGTCAGTAGGAAGGAGGGATTCTCTAGTCGTCTAGTGATTTAGAGGTAATTATCAAAATTTCGTTAAAAAGTAAATAAAACTCCTAATCGGAGCTGAGTCGCAACAGCTAGATATAAATAACTACCAGGGATTAAATATCAACATTTTAACTTTAGCTAAATAAAAATGAGATAAAGAAATCAGACATTCTGTGAAAGAAACAGAAAAAGGAGGAGCGGGAACAGACAGAAGCATACACACACGTAGAGAGAGAGAGAGAGAGAGAGAGAGACAGAGAGAGAGAGAGAGAGAGAGAGAGAGATGGAGAAGTGGAGAAGTACATAAAGAAAGTAAAGACAACTTCTGCCATGCTTATTAGATTCATAGAGAAGGTCGTGGTTGCAGTTATTAATGTATAGAGCATTATTGTGTGTATAACATCCTCAACATTATGCAGCTATCCCAGACAATGACTGAGGTGTCATGGTCTTTCAGTAACAAGTTTTCGCATCTCTATTTGCCAGTATTAGCGGGAAGGTCTTGTTTTAGTGTTTTGCTTCTCTTAGATTAGTTTCTCTACAAAGGCTTGAGGGTCCAGCCTAACCTATTATTTTAGCCATGGCTAGAGAGAAAAGTGAAAGTAACTTCACAGTCCAGAACATGAAAATAGCATTAAAGTCAATGTCTGTAATTTTTACATTAATAATCTAATTTCGCTCTCTCATAATATATATATATATATATATATATATATATATATATTTCTAGAAAAAATGTGACCCGTTGGACCACCAACTGAGCTCAATTTATATTGTTTGAATCAGGAAATAGTGAGTTTGCAAAGACAATTCAATCTAAAAAATAAAAAAATCATCTCTTTCTGCTCGTTATACCCCCTATCCTCCTGTTCCTCTCCATATACATGTTAAAAAGTATTACTACTGTGGTGGTATTTCCTTTTATTTATAATGGACCATACCAATCTAGTTATTTGTAGTTAGTTTCTCTAACCTCTGACTTAATAAACAGAGACAGAGAATGAGGAAGAGTGACGGAAGCGAGAGTGGTAGACAGCATATCAAATAAGGGTGAGGGAGTAGTCAAACAACATGCAGTGAGAGGACGTGAGAGTGATGGAGAGAAACATTGTAAGACATAGGTCACTTGATGAGTTAATTGCAAATTACGACTAATTAAAACAATTAAAATGCAAGTTTTTCAAACATAAGTCAATGCCAAAATTAAGGAATATTTTAGCATGTATTTTGTGTGATTAAAATATATAGGAAAAAGCCTTAGGAAAACATTGATTAACTCAAATTAATAATAATAATAATAATAATAATAATAATAATAATAATCACGAAAACACGTACCAGAATAGATGACCAAAGGAAAAACCACATGAATACAAAAAGACACCGAAAAGGAAACGACTCAAAGCAACTACAGACCAATAACCTATTTACCAACCATGTGGAAAATCTTAACAGAACAACTGAGAGAACAAATCTACCACTCCCTTAATAATCGTTGACTACTTTGCGAGGAAGAGAAAGGATGCTGGAAAGGGAAAAGAGGGATGCACAACCTGTTATATATGGATCAAAAGATCCTGAAGGAAGTAAAATAACAAAAATAACATAGCCATGGCATGGATCGACTACAAAAAAGCTTACGACAGGATCCCTCAAGCATAGATAGTCGAGTGCTTGAGGATAGACAAAATATCAGACAATTTGATTCAAAAAGCAATGGAAACATGGAGACTGAAACTGACAGCTGGAGAACAATACCTAACTGAGATAAGAATACAGAGAGGCATCTTCCTAAGAGAGATTCTCTATCACCACTTCTGTTCATAATAGCGATGATACCACTCAACAACATACTCAGGAAATATGATACTGGATACAAGTTTACTTCTACGGAAAAAAAGAATAAACTACCTCATGTGTATGGACGACCTGAAGCTATTTTCAAAAAGAAAAAAAGGAACTGGAAATACTGATGAACACAACCAAAATCTCCATCCAGGCCATTCAAATTGAATTTGGAATAGAAAAGTGTGCACTGCTAGAGATGAGAAGGGGAAAACTGGAGAGAGCAGAGGTATGGAACTGCCAAACCAAGGGGAGATGAGAACACTATGTGAACATGATAGATATAAATATTTTGGAGTTCTGGAAGTAGACAACTCAAATCAACAGAAATGAAAAAAGAATATTGTAAAAGAATACCTGAGAAGAATAAGAAAAATTCTAGAAACTACATTATATAGCAGGAATCTATTAAAAGGAATAAACACCTGGGCAGTATCACTAGAAAGATATTCTGGACCATTCATAGGCTGGATCAAAAAAAGAACTAAGGCATCTTCATCAGCAGACTAGGAAACTAAGGATGATAGTGACAAATGTACATGAATAGGAAAGACGGGGGAGGGACTGGTAAATATAGAAGACTGTGTGAATGATACAAAAAAAGAATTAGAAAAATAAATAACCCAGAACACAGAAAGACTAATCACTGCAGCAAGAGATATCGTCAAAATGAACAATACAGGAAACAGAGAAACGAGAAACAATATAAGAAAAGAAAAGTGGAAAGAGAAACAACTACACGGACAGTTCATAAGAATGAAAAGAGAAGAGACTCACAAAAACACCTGGACATGTCTATGAAAAGAACACCTAAACATGGAAACGGAATAATTACTAACAGCCACACAAAACAATGTGATTAGAACTAACTATATCAGAGCTAAGATAGACAAAACCCTGGAAAACAGCAAATGTATATTCTGTGGACAAAGAGATGAATCGGTAAATCACATAATAAGTGAATGCAGCAAAGAAGCCTAAAAAAATACAAGTACAGACACGACTTTGTAAAGAACTATGCAAACGACTGCATTTGAACACACAGATAAATGTTACATACACAAACCTTAGTCAGTACTGAAAAATGATTATCACAAAATCTTCTGGGGCATGGAGGTACAAACAGATAAACTCTTCCAAGCAAGGAGACCAGATGTCATAATAGTTAAAAAAAAAAAAAAAACCCTACCAAATTGTAGACTTTGCCGTCCCAATAGATCACAAGTTGAAGGTTAAGGAGACAGAAAAACGAAGCAAATTCACGGAACTTGCCAGAGAACTAAAAGAGATATGGAACATGAAGAAAGTCAATGTAATATCAATAATTGTAGGAGCACTGGGAATATCCCCGAAAAACCTGAAAAAAGACTAGGTGAAATTAGAATAAAAGGGAAGACTGAGACTATACAACGGATAGCAATGATAAAAACAGCTTAGATACTGAGAGAACTCCTCGAATGTGGAAACCAACCCACATAAACCACAAACGCTGACCAACCACACAGAAGGCGCAAGAGGATTTTAAAACACAAAAACAAAAAAAAAACAACATACACACACTGTGATGGTACTAGCCTCGGCTGATGCCACACAGATGATTGTAAAGGGTCAAGGAGGATAGAAAGATCGAAGAGGGAGAGTACTAACCAGACCTCCATGAGAAGAGTGCGGAGAGTAGTGGGACTTTGGGGAGGTTTATTGCTACCCAAATTCCATAGAAGACCAATGGTCACTTCCAGTGAGAAATCAATGGTAGCGGCTAGTGCGATAATGCAAAATAGTTTGTAATGGTTATTGAAATAGGTGGAGAGTATTGGAAATCTGGGGAGACTTATTGTCACTCAGACTCCAGGGAATACCACCGGTTACTGTCAGTGAGCAATCACCGATGACGACCGATATGCGAACTTCTCGTGAGTAACAATAATAATAGTAAATTAGAAAACAAACAAACAATGTGATGCTCCCAGCCTTAGCTGTTACAACACACATTGGTAGTGAAGGGTCAAGGAGGATAGAAAGCCCGAAGAGGGAGAGCACTAACCAGACCTCCACTAGAAGAGTGCATAGAGTACTGAGATCTTGGGGAGGCTTATTGCAACACAAATTCCAAATAAGACCAATGATTGTTACCAGCAAGAAATAAATGGTAAGTGCCTAGTACGATAACGTAAAATAATTTATTGAAATAGGTGGAGAATACTAGAAATCTGGGGAGACTTGTTCTTACTCAGACTCGAGAGAACACCATCGATTATCGTTAATGAGCAATCACTGATGATGACCAGTGTGAAAACTCTTAGGGAGTACATAATAATAATTATATATATATATATATATATATATATATATATAATATTTATAAATAAATATTAATTATTTATTACCTACAGACATCGATGTTTCATGCTAACGCAATCTTCAATGCAGGAAGTTAATTTCCGACGGTCGGCGGGTTCGAACTCCGATCACAAATCGCCACTGATTCGTAGTCAAGAGCGTTCCCCCGTTGGCCACCGCAAATTAGCTAATAATTAAGGAGGAATTTAACTTTGTAAATACCGAGTCGGCGGGTATTTTACAACGAGCAGCGAGAGTGATCTACAAACTGTGTTGGAGCTCGCAATGAAGCTATTAGTACTGCTTGTTATTAAACCACTAAGAGTGCCGGGCCTTTAGTAAAGGGGGCTTATGATAATATTTATAAATAAATATTAATTATTTATTACCTACAGACATCGATGTTTCATGCTAACGCAGTATATATATATATGTGTGTGTGTGTGTAATGTATTAACATATAATGAGTATATTATCCAGTATTTATTTGAAGAATGCTCAATACAAATTATAGCTTTATAAATATAAACATGGAGTTTTAAGAGTCTATACACAGCCATGCATATTTCGACCTTTAGATCGCTTCACACCACTGACTAAAAGTTTCAAGATTATTTTCAAAAAACCTTTCCGCCCTCTCTTTCCCTCTGGCAACTAATTTTCTTTTCTCTACATTCAATTATTCCCTTGATTTATTCGAATTTCTTTATGCAACGAAAGAAAGAGAAGAGTACAGGTTGCGAAAAACAGACAACAATATACGTTTATGTAGAAATTGAGGTTATTAAAGGTGGAAAGAAATAACTGTACACTAAACTATTTATTGAACACAAATAACTATTTTACCCATATTGTTTCTGTTCTCATTTACACTCAATGAATAATAATACATGGTAAGAAACAATAAGAAGAAATAAGTGTATGATCTGGATATAAACAAATGTTTGATAATAAGCTTAAAATAACATTTTCAAAAAGTATTACTGCGCTTAAAATTTTAAAAAAATCTCTTACAAAACTTTATTAAATTTATTATTTTATGTATTTACTTAATACTTGCTTAAAAAATATTAAGTTGCAAATACAATTGCATGTAAAGAATGAAGAATTATTTTTTTCTGAATAAATTGGTTCAAAATAAATTATATTTCTACAGAAACATTGCTTATATATTTCTGTAATGTTATCTGAATGCATTTAATAATAAATAAAAATGTAGTGGAAAATAAAAACATAAGACCTACCCGTAATACCAGACCAGGCCATGTGGAACAACAGAGTTAAAGCAAATGGCTGGTTTTATATGAAAGCAAGTACCGAATAATCATGTGACCTATTTTGCATTGCATGATGGGAGTCCCCATAAAGAGGACAGGAAATGAGAAAGCGATTGTCTTTGTTGGTTCATTCCGGATTGAGACCAGTGAAGGTGGAGGTCGGATTTGGTGCTGTCAGAAGACTGAGATTTGAGTTCAAGTTGGTGTTTGCGGACTAGTGACTGTTTTGGGTCGGATTGGGTGCCCTGGGAAGAGAGACAAGAAGGTGTTTTCGGACGACAGTGAAATATTAAAATAAGTATCATCACTTGGATGTAAGTCTAACAAAGACTGGTAAGAGTTATTTACCTTCCATTTGAAACTTTGAAAGGCATTTAAAAATAGATTTAAACAAATATGGTTCGATGTGCCATGGAAGTCACTCATGGCACCAAATGTAGTCTAATGCTACACGGTTGATCTGTTAATCATTCTACATTCTGCAGAACTACCCTATAGACCTGCGTCGTTTTGTCCTTCGGAGCTTGATTCCGCCGGTCTGTGGGTTTGTCTGTAAGAGGTCCACCCTCCCTGGCTTTGCCTCCCCTCTTTGGGGAGGAGTAAGTTTATTGCTTACTGCCTGAGGCGCCCCTACCAGGGAATGTCGACGGGGCTACCCAGGCAATTTTTAATAGCCAGAGTGCTCACCTTCTCAGGTGCTGACTTTTCAAGCCCCACTTTCCTGATCCGACCTTGGGTCACATCTTACCTTGTGGGAGTAAGATAAAACTGGCCTTGTGCCTAACCTCCTGAAGAGGAGGTAAATAATACTCTGGAGTTTGATATAACTCAGCTGGAGATGTGGATAACTGCCCAGTTAGTAATTTATCTCTGATTTAGTCCGAGAAAGTGTTGTCTTAATCTATGAGCAGGTTTTTTCATTGTGCTGTGTCCGACTTAGGTTGTAAGCAAGCAGGCTTAAATAAATGTTTGCATACAAAAATGGCAAAGACAAATTCTACATCCTTCTCCATTCAATTCCATTGGTTTTCCACCTTTGAAATATCTCTCATACAGAAACACACTGCATATCACATAACCGATCCAATAAACTACAGGTGTGCCAAGACTTAATTAATCAAAAACGACCCTTCAATATTGTTTTGTTTTGACAACTAAACCCAGATTATCCAAAATCTGCAGGTATGACCTTTCCCCTCACTACGTGCATGAGATGACACATCAAATAATTTTTAAACAAAACTAATATTGCTATTCACCGTTTGATATCAATCATCGTGTCATATAAACAGTTGGGTAATCGTAAAGATCGATGGTGTAAACAGTTTCTTCAAAAATTTGAATACAATTAGTGTATAGTGTATATATATATATATATTTAAAGATTATGACACGAAGAATGTGTTAGAGTTAAAATCAATGTATTATTACGTAGTAATAAAGGGAAAAAGACGTTTTAATACTTTTTTCGTTTTGAGAGATACAAAAAAAAACATGGCGGCATGCTGTAAGACTCCATTTTGTGAAAATCACGGTTTTTGTAGCATATTGACACATTTCAAACATGTTTTTCTTCCGATTACATGAGTAATACTAAATAGATTTGAACTCGAAATGGTTCCTCATTTAATGATATTTAAAAAAAAAAACATAAAACCATTTTTATTGCCTATACACAATTTCTGTCGCATTTTGTTTACACCGTCAATTTTCTCGATTACCAAGGGTTATCATTTCACGAGTTGTCGGGCAGATTGGGAATACAAACATCACTTCCGGTTGAATCTATTATTATTATTTCTATGGAAGGTGCTCGACTGAGCTCTAACCTCTGTTCTTTTGTAAGACATTCACAATAAAAACTCTTCTCTCTACCACAATTGCAAAGAACTTTTTATTTCTCTGTGTGTCTAACATCAAACGGAAGTGTCTACCATAACTGAAAAAAACTTTTCTTTCTTCTTCCATGTGCCTAGTGTCAGGCAGGATTTCCATGAACAGCATTTCTTGGCAAAGGCTCCCCTGCAGACTACAACATGGTCGTTTTCAAATTCACTGTCAATAAATACTTGTCATAAACAATCCCCAGAAGTAGTCAAACTTAGTTAAAAGTAAGTTCGTATGAGTTAGCATGGTACAACTTTGTTGGCCGGCTTGATGCTGTTGTTGGCATTCTTGCAGGAGGGATCATGTGGTGGTTGTCAACATCCCTAAGTGAAAGTGATATTATGGAATCGACTGGATTCAAACTTGACACACCCAGGTCGTTAGTCGTGATCCACTAAACCACAGTCACCTCCCAAAACTTAGTTCATTCTATGAATTATTTTAATACTTCTGGTATCTTCAACTCCTCTGCTATCTCACACAACTTCAATTTACGAGCGGACAAAACGAGTTTGTGGACTTTTTCTTTTCGTACAATTGCCGAATTAAGGCAACCTGGGCGTTCAGGATCATTTGTGTCTATAGACACCGTGTTTAAAGTCAGCATATCACCTCTAAACCATTGTTTCCAGTGGAGCAGAGTGTGAATAAGATAGTGGAAGTACTCGTAAAAAAAAGCACAGGGATATAAAATTGTGACGATGGGACAGAAGCTTTGTAGACAGCACAGGACATATTAGGTTAGAGACTCTCTTTCGTATCCTGTCCAAGAGGGAGAGACTAGTGGTTGGTGCACCAGCCCAAATGTAGCAACAATACTCCATGCATGGACGAATGGTGATTTAATAAAGGTACAGGATGCTGACAGGTGTATTGTTCACTTAAAGTAATAACCCCTTTTATATTTGCATGTTGGCTGTTCGATTTAGGATTAAATAGCTTTGGATAGATTACAAGATTAATAATACAATAAATAATAGGGTTACAACAATGTATGTAGTGCTTAGTCACATAGCATTCAACATCTTATGTTGTATATTTTAGTATCATCTTGCAATCAAAGAAACATAACTAGCATTTAGTCAGCGTTTCAATCTGTTTATTTTATACTAGCAGGAAGATCTAGCATTGCCCAGGATTGAATGAAGAACCCTGACTCCATAACACTATATTACCTTTTATCTTCTTATTTTTTACATTTTATAATATTTAATTTTTATAGTGAGGCACAAGGATTACTTAGCAATTAGCTGCCCAACTCTCCACCCAGGTTGCCCCCCCCTAAATCTTGTCTCTATCACAGTAGCTTCTTATGCTTAAGTCGCAATATGTCTTGTTTGGAATGAACAAAAGTTAAAAAAATAAATAAATAATCTATTGGTTGCGAATAACAAAAACGTAATGCATAAGTCACAAAATGGCGAGAAAAACAGACACACTACAGACACACAATTTGATTAATATAAATATGTAATTTTAATTCACACAATTTTAGTTCAATGTGCACCCTGTGTACTCCTGTTTCAATCTCTGAACCCCTTATTAACATTTCTATTCTGAATTTTTAATTTCTATAATTTTCAAATGAAATCTCATATTTCCTTTTTATGGATGTCAAGCGTGAACACAGACACCATGATATTGTTGTACCCATTTAATTAAAATGAAATATACTTATTCAAGTACTCAGAGTAATATAATTTCAGAATATATATGGATATCGTGATCTATCTCCAAACTCAAAAAAGTTTGTAAACAACCAAATAAACAGACAGAAAGTATAAATTTATATATAGAGATAATTTTTTGTTTTTTTTGTCTGTTACATTTGATTATTTATAATTTTATTTTTGTTTATTAAATTTCTTTTTATTCAGATAGCACTGGACAACATGAATTTTAATTCATGTCTAACTTGTGTTGTATCACCTAGCAACGGAAAACATGAAAAACATTTAGTCATTAAATATCCAATATTTTATTTTTAATTCTGTGAGGTCATCAAGCATCCCCCCCCCCAAAAAAAACAATATAAGATCAATTTATTCATTAAATATTCACCATTTTTATGCCATATTCCAATATTTCAAAAGCTTTCTCCAGATCCACACAAGCAAAATATAGGTTCGTTTTCTTACCAAGATACTTCCTTTGAATTTATCTCAGGATAAACATAGCACCAGTTGATAAAACCAATTTGCATTTCACCTATACTTATCTGACTTCTTATTTGCTGTTCAATTATTCTCTCAATCACTCTCAGCACTTGATCCATCAACTTTAAGCCCCTGTAATTACCAGTTTGTGTGCAAGAAATGTAAAACCGTGGAAATGGATGGGAACTCAGATGGGGAGAAAGTATGTTTGGATGGTGAAGCTATTGTGGCTCTTCAGAAGTTTTGTTACTCTGGTGATACTATTGGAGCACAAGGGGGGGGGGAGCTGGTGCTGGTGTGATTGCAAGAATTAGGAGTGGATTGAGTAAGTTTGGGGAATTTCTGCCATTACTAACCAGCAGAGCGTTACCACTATTGACCAAGGGAAGTCTACCAGACGTGTGTACAGAGTGTTATTATGTATGGAAGTGAACCTGCCCAATGAAGGTTGAGGACGTGTGTTGCATGGGCAGAAATTATATGAGAATGATAATGTGTAATGTGAGTCTTTAAGGCATGTTTAGATTTGATGCCATCAGAGGAAGATTACATCTGGAAAATATAGGAAAATATGTGCAGAACAGGAGACTTAATTAGTTTGGTCACATTGAAAGAATGAATGCGAGTTCTTGGGTTAGTAGAGGTAGCACAGTTGAGGTAGCACGGTCGTTGGTAAGGGAACACTAAGGAAACATGAGAGGAAGTGATAAGGGTGGATCTGAGAGAAAAACCTGACTAGAGATAGATTAGTTTGAAGTTAATTTCTAAAAGTAGTCCAACACATGCCAGCATGTAAAACATACATTAAATCGATGATGATGATGCTGATGATGATGATGCTGATGATGATGATGCTGATGATGATGATGATGACAACGACAATGATGGATGCATAATGTGTGTTTTAAAGACAGGCTCAGATCTGATGACCTCAAAAGAACAGAAGACTTTGTTGGTTTAGTCACATTGAAGGAATAGATGAGAGTGCTTTGATTAGTAGATGTAGAATTGTTGAGGTAGCATATAAATCTAGCATTGAACCGAATACAATTATAATGATGATTATGATGATGATGAAGAAAGTAAAAACTCTGTTATAACTTGAAAAGCATGTAAAACAGACATTAAACCGTATGTGATGATGATGATAATGATAACAACAACGATGGATGTGTAATGTGAGAATGATTAATCTGGAAAGTATAGCGAGATGTGTGCAGAACAGGAGACTTCGTTAGTTTGGTCATATAGAATGAATGTATGAAAGTACTTGGGTTAGTAGATGTAGAATAGTTGAGGTAGCGTGTAAAACTGATGTTAAAACGAATATGATGATGATGATGATGATGATACACAAGAATGTGTTATAATCTGAGAATTTTATTCTTAATCGATAATATTCCAAACCTGACTTATATCATATCTGGACAAATGTTTGGATCATTCTATTGCTCCAGAAAATACCTGACTCCTGATGCAATGCTCTACCTATATAAGAGTCAGATACGTCCTAAGGTGGAGTACTGTTGCTACATCTGTGGACGTGCCGACCAGATTGTTCTTTCTCTCCCTGACAGAATACAAAATCGACGTCGCAACCGAGTGCTAGATGATCTCTTCTGTGCCCTACAGCCCTTCTCTCATGGGAGAGATGTTGCTGGCTTTTCTCGACTCTATCATTATTTCTTTGCTAGTTGCTTGACTGAGCTACAATCTCTGGTTCTTCCTTGTAAAACTTTCACAGGAAGAACCCGTCTGGCTACCGCCACTGCAAAGAACTTTCCTTGAACGGATTTTCTTTCTAAGGACTTCCCACCTGTGGAACACATTACCACGAGACTGCTTCTCTTCAGATTACAACATGGTCATCTTCAAGTAAACGAATATTTGTCATGCCATCCTCTTAAGTAGTCAAACTTTGTCCATTCCGTGCATCTTGATCAATCCTCTTATGGTGCTGTTCATCATCCAACAGATAATCTCATTAACCCTTATCTTTGAGTGGCTTTTGACCTTGGTAAGTGGTGACTCATTAGTATAAAAAATGAATATGCAACTGCAGGGAGTGTATTCTTGCTAATTAATCTTGCTAGTTAATATTTCGTCATTGTAGATCTGGAATGAAACTCAGTCCTAGGAGCATATCAAAACAAGGGGCTTTCTCAAAGAAGAGAGACATACATCTCAACTGGAGCAAGACAAGGATCTTATAAATAGATGTTGCATAGATGACATGTAGCATATGTTCTGTTATCAAGAGACCATGAATAAGCATAAATAAACATCAAAATTCGATTTTGTTGTTTATATATTTTTACTTTGCAAAGATTGGCTGAAGTTGTCTATTGGCTTCCAGTTCAAAGACTCAGAAGTTCACTTCCGCTTTCCTCCATTTTCGGTCTGACCGTCGTAATAGCAGCGATATATATATATATATATATATATATATATATATATATATAACAAATATTTATTATTTGTCGCTCCTCGAAAGAGTAGAGCACTGCATGTGTAGTATTAACACAGCATGACGTCACTAGCTTTAAATGCATCGTTCCTTCCTCAAAAAAGTAGAACGCTCTGGACGTTATAGCCGCCGATAACGTGTTAAAATTATCACAGTTTATTCGCTATTTAAAATTGGCCATGTGGTTAAGGCGTCGGATTTGAGTTGTAAAATACCTGTAATCCGGTGTTTCAAATCGCATGACCGGTAGTGAATAGTCATATCTCTATGCTGATGAGTCTTGGTTTATGGACGAAACGTATACGTATATAGATAATAAACAATAACAAATATTTATATATATATATATATATATATACATATATATATATATATATATATATATATATATATATATATATATATATATATACATATCTTTGTCTCTCAACTCAATGAGTAGAGTTTTTCATCAATTTATAAGAATTATCATTTTTTTGATAGTTCTTACACATAAGAAAGCAGACCATTTTGTGTTTAAAAGAAACACATCAAAATAGGCATGCATGTCAAACTTACTAATATGCGGATATATGACCCATACATACGTACAATACCATTCTGCATAACCAATTATCTATTACCCACACACTTTCAACCACCATAATACCACATTTATGTTATGGAATAAACCACTTTAAATGTCTCAAATAGTGATGGGGAATAGGATATACATAACATGACATAAAAATAGTGAATATTTAATGACTAAATTGATCGCATATATTTTTTTGGTTGCTTGGTGACCTCACAGAATTAAAAATAAAATATTGGATATTTAATGACTAAATGTTTGTCATGTTTTCCGTTGCTAGGTGATACAACACAAGTTAGACATGAATTAAAATTCATGTTGTCTAATGCTATCTGAATAAAAAGAAATTTAACGGACAAACAACAATAATTATCTATATATATAAATGTGTAGTGCATGTCTGTCTGTTTGTTTATTAACTCCTCCTTAAGTTTTGGAGAGAGGCCACGATATCCATATATATTCTGAAACTACATTACTCCGAGTACTTGAATAAGTATATTTTATTTTGATTAAATGGGTACAACAATATTATGATGTCTGTGTTCACGCTTGACATCCATAAAAAAGAAATATAATATTTTACTTGAAAATTATAGAAATTAAAAAATAAGAAATTAAAAATAAGAAATTTAAAATAAGAATAGATATGTAAATAGGGAGTTTAGAGATTGAAGCGGGAGTGCACAGGGTGCACATTGATTGCCGAAAAACGCCAGGTATGCCTTGAGGGGGATAAAGACTATAAATTTATGAATATTTATTTCAATTAATGTCACTATACTTATACGCCCTCTCATCCAATCAAATATATATAGGGTGAGAGAATGAATAGTGATAAACAAATACATCCAAAGATTTATAACATTATTTGTTACAGTTCGTAGAATTCAAATGTAACAATAGTTTGGCGTACTATCATTTCAGAGACGATTAGGAATAGATCAACAAAATTGTGTGAATTCTTCTTGTGCGCCTATGCGTGTTTTTCTCGCCATATTCGTGATTCACATTATTTTTGTTATTTACGACTAATAGATTATTTACCGAAGTAAAAAAGTGCAAAAGTATTAAAGCAAACTTTTTAAAAACACTTTTTAAAACCGTATTTACAAAAGAATAATTTAATGTAGTTAAAGGAAGGGATGTAAAACGTTCACTATTACATAATAGAGAGAGAGAGAGTGTAAGAGAGAGAGAGAGAGAGAGAGAGAGAGAGAGAGAGAGAAGCACAAGAGGGAGGAGGAGAAGCAAACGCCTAATTAGTGTTCACTCTCTTCTCATCTTCTCCAGACAATGAGTATGTGACAGTTTCCCCCTTCCTGCATTCGTCACATAATCATCACTCGTCCTCGTCCTCTTCCTCTCTCTATTGGCTTGATTGCTGATATGTGGCTCTTAGCTTCTCATTACGTATTAATTTAAGAGTTAGCAAAAAATTCAAAATAATCATGCAATCCAAAGTGAAACAAAAATGAGAGTAAAAGGAATCCCGGACAATGCCGGGTAGGCACAGCTAGTATGAAAGAAAAGGATTGTGATGGTGACTAAATGCTGGTTAGGATTCTTGGATTGCAAGATGACACTACAGATTACAAAAATAAAATTTTGAATATGCTTCTCGGCTTTCAAGCTGAGATCAAACTAAGGACACCATCCACTCTCAAAACTCCATCTCTATTTTTATTTTCTCCCACTTATATCTCACCCCCCCCCATTTAGAGATGGATCTGCTTATTTTCGGTTCTGAACAAACCGGAAAAAAGTGGGCGGTGTATTATTTAGAAAGGGTTTTTGTCCCACTCCCCACCGCCAATAAATTTGTATAAACATATATTTAGTACTTGTATGGTTGTTGTTTACTAGATGTTAATCCAATGTAACTCCAATCTTTATATCTTTATATGCTCAATAACAGGTATAGTATAAAGTTTTTTATTTACAAAAACATTATTGGCTGCATATGTGCATACATGTTTCAACTGCGACTTTATTCAAAGTCCAGTATCATCGGGATATTATACATTTCTTATACTTTTTTCTTATATGTTATACATAAATGTATAATGGCCCTGTGATACGGAACTTTGAATAAAGTCGCAGTTAAACAATGTATGCACATATGTTGCCAATAATGCTTGTTTAAGTAAAGAAATTATACTATAAACATATATTTATGAATAATTAGTTTACAATTTCAAACACTTTGGGCCTATTTTTTTTTTAATTAGGATGGTCCCTAGAGTAAATGTGGTGTTATGGTAATTGCAGTCATTCTAACCAAGACTAAGATAGTCAAAGACGTTATTGTATACCAAGGATGCACAAAGATCTCCACTTTTCCCACACTTTTTATGGCCTTGTGACTAATTTTTCATATTGTATTTTATTTTTATTGTATATATATTATAAATAATTCAAAATGTAGTATCTGTTCTGTCCTCGGTCAGTGAGTGAGAAATCCTTCTTGACTGAAGCAACTTTTATTTTGTGTCCCAATCCAGAGTGTCCCTTTTCAGAAAGCTGGATTTTCGCAACATTAAAAACCGACCTTGGGTATAACTGTGTTTTCGTGGGGAGGCCACAAAATAGGAATTAAACATTAAGTAAATTGTTTACTAGTGTATCCTCTCCATAAAAAAGATGGAAAAAATAAAATGTTTTGCCAGTGTTCGAACTAATATTCATATCAAATCATGGAATTACGTCAATAATTTGATTTTTCATATGTAAATTATTATTATTATCATTTCTGATGAACTAAAGTAAAAGAAAACGCCCACCGTTGACTTTTGATTAAGAAAGTTTTGTTACCTCTACCAAAAAGTTAAAAGAATAGAGAAACAAGTAATACAGCAATGCAAAGCACATGTCCTTCATACGCTTTATTCTCTGTAAGAAGAGTAAACTAAATAAGAACACCAGAACAATAGAAGAACAACTAATGCAATAATAGAAAAGAAAATGGATTCTGTTTATTCACTTTCATCGAGAAGGTCTGTATGAACGTCATCAAATCATGCGCCGTCATGACCGCAGTTATTTTGTATTACACTAAAGCTGGGTTAATAAACGTTTCCCTAAGTCATTATTTCCCTATATATTTTACCGCCAGAAAATGCATGCTAAAATATTCCTAAATATTGTTTCCTGATTCAACCAATCTTACCTGAACAATAAGTGACACAACGTGTCACATTATTTTCTAGTATTTTACAAAACTGTGCTTTGGTGATTGTTCCTCTATTATGGTATATTTTGGTAGGGTTACAAGACTTTCGGATCACCCTTTTTGATAGGGTAACAAGACTTTCAGACCACGCTTTTGGGTAGGATAACAAGACTTTCAGATCTCTATTTTTAATAGGGTAACAAGACTTTCAGACCACCCTTTTTGGTAGGGTAACAAGACTTTTAGACCACCCTTTTTTGGTAGGGTAACAAGACTGTAAGACCTCCATTTTTAATGGGGTAACATGACTTTCAGATCACCCTTTTTGGTAGGGTAACAAGACTTTCAGACCACCCTTTTTGGTAGGGTAACAAGACTTTCAGACCACCCTTTTTGGTAGGGTAACAAGACTTTCAGACCACCCTTTTTGGTAAAATAACAAGACTTTCAGACCACCCTTTTTTGGTAGGGTAACAAGACTTTCAGACCACGTTTTTGAAATTATAACGTAGGTCGCAAGTCACTGTTAACCTCCAAAGCAGCTCTTACTGCTCGACACGTGCACTCGCTTCGCACACTCCGTTTCTCTGAGACGGTACGAGACTCGCTTTTTATAATATCCAGTCACACCTAATTTCCATACGTGCAGCGAGACTTTGCGAGATTTTGCGTGAACTGTATGTAATAAACATTCAGGGACGCCATGTTGGATTTCTTTCCTTCTTTCTTTCTTTCACTCGCAGCGCACAGGACAAGCAAACCCGAGGACGTTTCGCAAGTAAGCCCTCTTCATGTTCATGTTCCCTACACTCCCCCCTGATCTCATGATCACAGAGATGGCAGGGAGGCCTAGATCGCCTTCGCCGGTTGCTTCTTCGGAGGGGGACAACGCAAGCCTCATCTTCGCTTGTGCTCTCGTCCGCGGTCTGAGGGTCGGGAAACATCGCGTCCGCTGGGATACTGCTGATATCCGAGTCACTGTCCGATGGGGCTGCTGCAAGCCAGAGCGATGCCTCACTGCTCTCTGACTCCGACTCGCTCTTGTCGTTCAGTGATGATTGCGTTGCTAACCGTAGGTCCCTAATGTGACGGGGCATACCGTCGACTCGCACCGCCTGTGGGCTGATTACCTCGGTGACGCGTCCAACTCCGTATTTCGTCGTACACTTGCCGCGCGGGTTCTTAGTCCAGACGACATCGCCTTTTTTCAGTTTCTCTTTGGTTACTTCCAGTTCGGGCAGCGGGTTAGTCTCTATGCCTTTCACCCTGACGTGATACCTGTGCAAGGTGTCAGCCGGCGCTGTAGAGGGTGAAACATTATCCTTTGGGGTTACGTTATACAGGTAGACTGCCTCAAATACCGTGCAGCCCGTCCTGGCCGCAATGGTTTTGACGGTTCTGTGATTCCGCTCGATGACCCCATTTCCACTCGGTACGTGGGCGCATCGAAACCTCAGGTGTACTCCCCAGTCATCAGCAAACTTTCTGAACTGCTCACTAGTGAATGCAGCGCCATTGTCGGTTAATATCTCCGTTGGGGGGCCACGTTCAAGAAAAATATTGTTTAACTGACGGATGATGCTGGCTGCATCCTGCCGGCGCAGCATGCGCCATATCGCAAACCTGGATGGACCGCAATCAATGAGAGTCAAGAAATCCTCACCGTTGTGGTGAGTAATATCCATCGCCAGCCGGTTCCAATGGCTTTCCACTACCAGCTTTCCTTTCTCCCAGCGAACGGGTGCTGGATCAATGGATTGGCATGCTATACAATCTTTGACCACTTTCCTGACGTCTGCCTTTTGTACTCCTGGTTCAACCAACTTAGCGAAATATAGGGTCCGCTTGACCCCAGGGTGCCCGGTTTGTTGGTGGACTTCTTTGATGGTATTAGATCGAACGGGGCTCATGGAAGCGGCGCAGGCGGGCTGCATGGGTTCAATAGTCTTTCTTATGGCATCAAGCCATCTTTGAGGTACTCTCGTCAAACAATCTGCTTTGTTCAGGCTGGATTTGACCAGGGACACCTCTATTGACAGCGCATATTCGTTCACCAGCTTCATGATCGTGTCGAGCCGCCGTCGGATGAGCATCTCGCTCGTGGCTTTGGTTCGTATTCTGGCCCTCCCGGTGAGAGTATCTGAAATCCACTTATGGACGCAAGCAGAATCCGTGAATAGTCGCAGGGTGGTCGTCTTCCAAAGGATTGCCAAGTTTATCCCCTTGATAACCGCATCAAGTTCTGCCAGGTTTATGTGCTGGGAGTCCTTTTCTGGGCGTAACCAGCAAGCGTCTTCCACCACCATTCCATCATGGACCACCGATACACCAATGGCGAGAGAGCTTGCATCAACCCACACACTAAGGTTCTGGCTGTCGACGCACCATCTGCCTCGCGTTGGGTCTTCCTTGTGCACCCTGGTGAGGACTTCTTTGAGCATTGTATTGAGAGGGACGTCATGAGTTTCGTCATCCCATCCAGTGGTGACGTCGGAGGCTCTTCGCTTAATAAATGCCACCGCAACACGAAGCCAGCCGCCGACAGGAAGGTGTCCAACTAACTTTCCGCACAAGGAAAATACGTTTCGTCGTGTAACAATACAAGGCATGTCCGGGGTTTCATTTCCTCGTTTCCAGTACAGAACGTCATCTTCCTCCCAGACCTGCAAACCAAGTACCCGTGCGCCATCTCGTAGCCTTTCCGGTTCCTTGCTGAGAAGGCCAAAGTTGTAGAGATGCTCCCTCACGCGCGCCGCAGATACAATTTCCTCGTCCACGTACACGTCATCAATATATGCAGACGTTGCCCGCTGAATGCGCTCATCTTTAGTTAGAATGGTGTCAACAATCATTTGCATAATTGATGGCGCAACATTAAGTCCAAATCCCATGCGGGTTAGGCAATACCTTTTCCCCTTGATGAGCACCGTTTGATAGGGCCATAGTGATTTGTGTACACGCACTTGAAGGTATGCTTTGTGAAGATCCAGTACAGATACATTAGATCCCACTTGCCGCCATTCCCTCAACTTTTCAGTGCATACGTCCGCGCGAGCTGTAAAAGGGTCCACGTGCTCATTCAATTCTCGATAGTCGAGCACCGGCCTCACCTTCTGCTTATTCTGTTGGATAACCGCCATTAACGGGATCAGGCACTTTGGAGGACCCAATTCCTTCTCTGAATACGGAACTAGCCATCCATTACTAATCCAAGTTTGTAGTTCCTTGTCGTATTCTGCACGAGCTCCGGGGGGAATTTTGTATTCTGGCACCTTATTGCATAATTTCTCGGGTGGCTGCTCCTCCGACCACTTCCAGGAGGCTGTCCAGGATTTTGTGCGCTGGTCGAATTCCGCACAAAAATCAGGCTGTTCCAGCTTCATAGCTGCACTCAGAGCAAGGCCCGCTTTTGCAAAATGTGCCCTACCCTCACCATCAATGCGTACACCTCCCAATTCCTTGATGACGTCCATTCCCAGGAGTAGGTCGTAACCGAGCAGGTCACCGTTTATAACCAAGGCTCGTGCGGTTACTGTAGGCCCATCGCCGACACCTGCGCGAATGATGCTAACGCCACAAGAGGCAATCAAGCCACCGCCAACCGTCAATACCGGGATCCTTTCCTTATCCCATGCGTCACAGCATGCTTTGCGCACGAGGGTCTGCGTGCACCCGGTGTCTACGAGCGCGAAGCGCTCACGCCCGTTTACGCGCACGCTCACTGTGGGTAGCGCCTTATTTGGCGACGATCTGGGGAGAAGACTGGCGCTATAGCTTACTCCCCTTGCCCGTTTCCCGGACAACCTCTTGCCACGTGACCCAGCTTGTTGCACCGGTAACAACGCACGCGTTTTAACGTTCCTCGATCGGGCGCGTCCTTTGCACCGCTTCGGCTACGGCAGTCTTTTGAAAAATGATTCGGCCCGCCACATTTGTAGCATCTCACGTCTTCTGTTGGTGGTGAAGACGCTTCCGCAGCTGCCGAAACTGGCTCTGTGTCCTCTTTCAAAATGTTTCGGGCTCTGGCCAACAACTCGTCAAGCCCAATCTCACTGAGTCTGGACGATGCTCGCAGCAGTCTGCTGGCGCCGTCTGGGAGTCCAGTCAGAAAAGCGCATCCCAGTATTCGCTCGCTTGTTCCACCAAACGGCGCGGCTAGCCTCCTCAAATCGGCCAGGTAGACGTCCACAGTCTCATCTAGCCCAAGCCGCCGTTCGGTGAACTGCCTCCAGGCGACGAAAGGGTCCACAGCAAAGGCTGCGTATAACGCCTGCCTAATTTCCTCCAGGCCTGGTTCGTCTCCGAGCTGCTGATACACCGAATATGCTCCTTTGGTCAGCCTCAGCGGGATGACCAGTGCAGGATCCTTTATATTGCAAAGTCTGCAGACGCGCTCGGCTTTCTCCCACCACTCGACTACAGAGGGTCCGGAGGGGGAGCCGTCGAACTCGGGTATCAACCTCAAGTCGAACTTGTCCATCGCCGAGATAGCTTGAAATTATAACGTAGGTCGCAAGTCACTGTTAACCTCCAAAGCAGCTCTTACTGCTCGACACGTGCACTCGCTTCGCACACTCCGTTTCTCTGAGACGGTACGAGACTCGCTTTTTATAATATCCAGTCACACCTAATTTCCATACGTGCAGCGAGACTTTGCGAGATTTTGCGTGAACTGTATGTAATAAACATTCAGGGACGCCATGTTGGATTTCTTTCCTTCTTTCTTTCTTTCACTCGCAGCGCACAGGACAAGCAAACCCGAGGACGTTTCGCAAGTAAGCCCTCTTCATGTTCATGTTCCCTACAGTTTTTGGGTAGGATAACAAGACTTTCAGACCACCCTTTTGGGTAGGATAACAAGACTTTCAGACCACCCTTTTTGGTAGGGTAACAAGACTTTCAGACCACCCTGTTTGGTAAAATAACAAGACTTTCAGACCACCCTTTTTTGGTAGGGTAACAAGACTTTAAGACCTCCATTTTAAATAGGGTAACAAGACTTTCAGATCACCCTTTTTGGTAGGGTAACAAGACTTTCAGACCACCCTTTTTGGTAGGGTAACAAGACTTTCGGATCACCCTTTTTGGTAGGGTAACAAGACTTTCAGACCACCCTTTTTGGTAGGGTAACAAGACTTTCAGACCACCCTTTTTGGTAGGGTAACAAGACTTTCAGACCACCCTTTTTTGGTAGGGTAACAAGACTTTCAGACCTCCATTTTTAATGGGGTAACACGACTTTCAGATCACCCTTTTTGGTAGGGTAACAAGACTTTCAGACCACTCTTTTTGGTAGGGTAACAAGACTTTCAGACCTCCATTTTTAATAGGGTAACACGACTTTCAGATCACCCTTTTTGGTAAAATAACAAGACTTTCAGACCACCCTTTTTTGGTAGGGTAACAAGACTTTCAGACCACCCTTTTTTGGTAGGGTAACAAGACTTTCAGACCACCCTTTTTTGGTAGGGTAACAAGACTTTCAGACCTCCATTTTTAATAGGGTAACACGACTTTCAGATCACCCTTTTTGGTAAAATAACAAGACTTTCAGACCAACCTTTTTTTGGTAGGGTAACAAGACTTTCAGACCTCCATTTTCAATAGGGTAACACGACTTTCAGATCACCCTTTTTGGTAGGGTAACACGACTTTCAGATCACCTTTTTTGGTAGGGTAACAAGACTTTCAGACCTCAATTTTTAATAGTGTAACAAGACATTCAGACCTCCATTTTTGGTAAAATAACAAGACTTTCAGACCACCCTTTTTGGTAAGATAACAAGACTTTCGGACCCCCTTTCTGGTAGGGTAACAAAACTTTTGGACCACTATGTATACTATTTGAATAAACGAATCTTGAATCAGTTGGGTAGGCAAACGCATCCTTACATTTTATAACAGGTTCTCTTGAACAGATTTTATATGTAACTACCGATTTAACTTTTAATGCATTTATTTATCTTTTATTCATCCTCTCAAAGAACGGTTATATCAGTAAGCAGACCGTATTCATTACCGACTTCACTTATATAATACTAGATGCCTTTGCAAATTTCTCTACTTAAACTATGCTGAAACGAAACCATTAAATAATAAATGTTTCATGTTGTAAATACGAAACAAAGACTTTCACATTTATTCATAGAGGTAGATAAACATTAACATTTCTGTAATTTTGATAAGAATATATTTATCGTTTACATATGATCGTAAAGAAAAAAAAAAGAAATCAATGTGTGTGTGTGTGTGTGTGTGTGTGTGTGTGTGTGTGTGTGAGGAGGGTTCGAAACTAGATGAAAATCAAGTCAGTTTCCCCAAAGAATAGGCCGGAAAAGAAACACAGTAGTGGGCCATAAACAACTTTTCTGCCATCATAACCAAGAAGGAGAACCCACCATCATTAGAAATTCTGAATTCTATTGACTTGCTAAATATTTGTCCACGAAATAAAACAATATTCCGAAAACGAAACTATTTGGTATATTAAGATCAAAACAATAGCAAAGTATAGTTAATTAATAATGTATCTTTTTGCACAGCACTATCCAAATCAGTTAACTTTACTACGGAGATAACGTATACATATGTAGTGGAAAATTAGTTTATGGAATAGTGGATAAGCAAGAACATGCTAGTGAAAATAAGGAAACAAACCAACATATTTCGGTCAATTCGTTCTACTATATCAATTTGGTAAAATGAGCTTTATTAAACAGAACTCGACATTTTATACAGTGAAGCTTGGAAGAAAAACTGAGAGAAAGGAAAGCAGTAGTGAGGGAAGGAAGGAATAAATAGATGCTGTATGTAGTGATTTGAATACATAAGGAGAGAAGGTGGAGATTTAAAGCAGTTAAAGAGTAGGAAGCAGGTAGTGAGGAAAATGCATGAAAAATGGAGTTGATGGAAGAGTAAACAATGTGATGTTTTTATTTTTCTGCCCACCTAGTGTTTCAACCCCCGGTAAAACACAAGGTGAGCGAAAAAATAAAAATAAATGAGAGAGAGAAATAGAAAAACAACATTTAAATAAAATAAAATTAAGGAAACATACGTAGCATATAAAGCAGATAGGTTTGCTGCTATTGTGTTAACTTGAAGTAAGGTGTTTTGACCTCACCGTTAGTGCAAGAAATGAGTCCAACTTTCGCATTCATTTATTTAGACTAGTGGATTTACCGAGCTTTTCTTGAATATTGAATATATTGAACATAACTAGTAATAAATTATAAAGTTATGAATTCTCCTTATTTTACCTATAGGTAAAATAGTGCAATCACTTTTTTTTTATGAAACTCGCTCGAAACAAGGCATGAAGCCACTTAATGTAAGGAGCTAACAAGAACGAAAGATGATTATCACAAAGACAAGAGATTGCTTTCGGCCTTAGTCGTCAAAAGACCAAGGTTATAAGTAGGAGGAAAACAGTCATCAGAAAGAGAGTTCCACAAGCCTGCAGTTTATTTTAATGGAAATCGCTCCAGACAAGACATGTAAGGAGCTAAAAAGAAATACCACTTCAAGGTCAAAAACTAGCCAACGATAAGTGTTAGATGGATAGATTCTGGGCCACTAAACAGCAATTATTCCCCCTTTTTCAGAAACATCGCTCATGGAATGTGAGGACTAAAAGACAAAATAAGTGAAACAAGAGTTACGAGGCTGCTGAAAGTAAACCGAAAGTTCACTTTCTACTCTTCTTGAAAAGAAGTTACTGGAATAGGAAGCTGTATTAAAATTAGGTATCAAAACAGCGAATTGATCTAACAATTCATTTACAAAAGAAAAACATTTGCGAAAAGTGATTCCCAGTATACAATCGCTGTAAATGTAGATATGCTGTTAATCGAAAGAACCCAACCCTTTAGTGTACACTAGCATGGCTACCCGGCGTTGTCCGAGTGCAGGAAGAACAAAATAGAAGAGTTAAAAAGTTTGTGTAACATTTTTCTTTTAAAACTTCTCTCTCTCTACCTCTATCTATTTCTACCCCTCCCTCTCATACTCTCTTCCCCTCTCTTCTCTTTCCATTTCTCCCTCTATTCCTCTCTTTATCTCACAAGTACCATTTCACATCAAATGTCCATATTTACTTGCTTCCTCACGAGGCCAAAGTTAGATACAAGGTCGGTTTCTTTATATGGGAAATATCCAGCTCTTACAGAAAGGACCACTCTGGATGGGACAAAAATTAAAATTGCTCCAACTAAGAAGACCGAACAGTTACTACAATTTGATCCTTGCTTGAAGGGCAAAAAAGTATATTTAAGTAAGAATTTCACATCAAAGGTTGATGAAAAAAAATCGCTCTCAATGTCAACTCTCCTCCTTCTCTTTGACTAATTTTGTTCCTGGTGACCACCCCCAAAAATTAATATTACAAATAAAATGTATCCATATACTGTCCAAGGCTATGCTAAAAAAAAGAATATATAAGTTTTGTGTGTGTGTCTTGCATAATTTCTGACTTTTAGCTGCACACAAACAGACACACACACAGCTGCCCTTTATATAGCAGAACATTAAACACAACAAAATACAGCATCACAGTTTGTAAGCTTTAGAGAACTAGAAGAATATCTGTCCTAGGACGGGTAAAATTAATGCCCTTAACAGAAAAGTTTTGCATCACTTTTATGTCCCCTTACTAAGAAAATGTCTAAAATGTGAAGCTTTAGCTTAAGGGGCATTAATATGAAATTGAAATTCAGGGAATCTTACTTAATTGGTGTCTAATGGTTTTGGATCAAATTAAATGCCAATTTGATATATTTCAATTTTCAAATGGGAGATTGTTCTCATATTATGACCCTAACAACCCTTTCAAATGCTCCAAAGAAACTGATATTTGGGGAATATTTATTAATTGACGGGGAATATTTATTAATTGACGGGGAATATTTATTAGTTGATGTCTAATATCTATCGTTAAAATTTCACAAACATTGAAGGTATATGATTTCCACCCTTTTTTTACTCCCTTTGTCTAACGCTAAATTGAACTAAATATATCCCACATTTCAACCCCTTACGTCAAGCAGCTGTGTTCCAGAATTCATAATGATCAGTTAATTAGTTTAGGAGTGCATCCTGTGCATAAACATATATAAATATATATGTATACCTAACTTTCTATAAATAAAGATATTTCAGACCAGATTTCTGTTGAATAACCATTTCTGAGCCATACTTTAATCCCACTTTCATACAAGAAAAACACTATATAATAACTTCGGCATTGAATTAAAATATAAACCTGTATGGCAGTAAACTAATCAATAATAGCATTTACAAGCTGTCCCGTAACCGGCGTTGTCTGGTGTTGTGTTTTTACTTGCAATTTGTCTTGCTTTGTTTTTCTTAAACTATATTTTGTTCCAATCAAAAGAAAGTAACTCTGTATGGACGAATACAGAGTTACATCTCGTTTTGAAGATGGCGGCTATTTGAAAATAATTCCGATTTGGACAGAATATTTTCTAGAAGGATTAAATCTAATTACATTTTATTCTTCTTAATAACATGCTGCAACGATTTATAAGGAAAACTGATGAACCAGAATCAGATATTGACTGTGCATGAAGAAAGCTAACAATGACAAAATGCAAGAAACAGACTGGTTGTAGTAGATACAAATATGAAGATACGAATATGAATAACATTTAAGATATGTTTTAAAGTAGTAATAGGATGCAATATTATATTTATACAGCAAAAGCATAGAATTAAATTTGAATTACGGTTTGGTTTCATTTCATTAACCCATATGACTTAGCCACGCGTAGCACAGGACATTTAAACCAACCACGCATAACATCTCTGCAGACAGCTACCCAAGAGGCATTTTATTTCTAACAAAAAGGCTGAGTTTTTAAAAAATTAGAAAAATATGTCTCAACTGAAAAATTACATTTTAAAAGTCGAAAACTTGCTCAATCTTTAAAGTAAAAAAAATTATTTCAGAGAAAAAAAAACACATCGTTATTTGGCTTTCTACATTTCTATACTGAAATTCAAATTTAAAACGATATTTCCAAGTGCCAAAATTTAATTTCAATAGAATTAAATATTGACATCTATTACTAACTAGTAAATTCGGCATCCCAAAGGCTCTTCATTCAAAATATGGTGCAATTCCATGTAAAAGCTGTAGATGTTCATGATAGTAAGGATCTATTACTAATGGGGATTTGATATGTCTGTCTGAAGCCGAAACTAAACTATTACTTCTATTATTGTTTGTTCTATTTTACTATGTATTAATGTTTAATTCAGTTTACGATACTATTTCAGATTAATGTACTATTTTTCAATGCTCAATTCAGAGGGGAGTAATGTAGTATCTGTTCTATGGACATGGTACCATCCTCCCATGCATTATCTCCTCCTACTTTTTTGAGGCTGTAGTATAATATCTGTTCTGTGGTCATGATACCATCCTCCCATGCATTTCCTCCTTCTACTTTTTTGAGGTGGGGTGAAAGTAGTATAGTATCTGTTCTGTGGTCATAATACCATCCTTCCATGGATTACCTTCATTTTTGGTTGGAGGGGATAGAAATATACTAGCAAAAATAATACAGAAGTGAAGAAACTTATTATTTTTCTATCTAACTTATGTACATGTTTTTTTGTTGTTTTTTTTTTAACTCGGACAATGATAAAAGAAATAATGTCAAAATAATACACGACGACAAGCAAAAAAGATTCAGAGAGTTTTAGTAATATACTAGAAGTCACAACCGACATTTCCTGGTAATGAATAAGTACTCTTCTGTATTTCTGCTCCCATCCCTGAACCCTATATTATCATTTTTATAATGTTCTGTAATTCTCAAGACATCCTCTTTTTCTTTATTTACGTAATTCTCTTACGCTACTCTTACTACTACTTCTACCCCTTCCTTCTCCCTTATTCCCCTCTTTCCACCATTTCTCGTCTCATCTCTCACCATCTAAACCATTCAATATGCAAACAAGCAAGCAATATTATCAGAGTTTTGGTAACATATTTGACTACTCGTGACCAGTTAGATCAGTATTTGTAATGCATATTAAAACAAATATATAGCTCATTTTGTGACATCATCCATTTTCAAGTAAATATATATATTTATTTCATTTGTTTTTTTATCTGTTCTTCCATCCCTATTATTTACGTCATTCGCCTCCTCCCATACTTTTCTTATCCTTTTAATAAATATTCGATTAATTGTAAATAAATAAAAGAATTTAATTCAATGTGTAAGTCGCAAAGAAAACGCACACAAACACAGACATACGTGAATTTGTCTCAAAATGTCATAGAGATAGAGATTAAAATGAAAGGGAGACAACTAAAATATATATTATGTCTATGGTGTCTATCTCCTGCGGATGCAATTGAAAACAAAGCCCTATACGAAGATCACACACAAATTTTCTTGAGTAGCATTTTATGAAGAATCTAATGTTGACTTTAATTTTATATATATATTGTTATAGGTTCTGCATTCAGGCAAAACATCAATAAACATTATTATAAAATTGAAAATAAGAATAAAATTGTAATATGGAGTTCGAGGATGGGAGCAGGAGTGACACATAGATCCTCATTAATTCATGCCGAGTATGTCTTTTAGTTGCATTATAAATAAAAAAATAAAAAAACGAAGAAAAAAAAACAATTGTCAATATAATGTCAAGTGAAATCAAAATTATTTTGACATTGACAAATTTTGACAGAAATTATTTCAAAATAATTTTGATGTCGTTTGACATTATATTGCCATTTGTTTTTTTGTTTTTTTTGTTCAAATTATTTTAATGTTATTATATTTTTATCAGGTCTCCGGGCTAAGATCACAGTGTAGATCTATTCTGTCTTCATGAAATCCTCCTAGACTGAAGCAATTTTTATATGTAACTAGATGAATACCCGTCTCAAGACGCGTAAAATTAATTCCCTGCATAACAGTTTTGCACCACTTTTATGTTCCCTTGCGAAGATTAAAATCAAGATATAATACTACTAAACCTTTATGTCTAGAATCCTTATTTCAATTTTGAACAAAACACATTAGATGATTTGGGGTCTAGAAAATGTCTAAAATTCAAGGCGTAAGCTTAAGGGGTATAAAGAAGAAATCAAGGGAATCTTACTTAATTGGTGTCTAATGACTATGGATAAAATTGAATGCAAATTGAAATATTTGAATTTTCAACTGGGAAGATGTTCCCATATTATTTCCTACAAAGATAGCTTAGTTTGGAAGTCAATTTTTAAAAGACGCTCAACACACGCCATCATGTAAAACAGACGTTAAAAAGAAGATAATGATGAAGATGATGAAGACTACTACTACTACTACTACTACTACTACTACAGCAATTTTAAAATGTATCACTATAACCTATTTTTGTTTGTCTGTCTTTGTATGATGTCATGATCACTTTGCTAATATCTATTATTTATCTATTTTTATTTACAGAGTAGGAAACGTCTGGAAATAAGGAAGTCTTGACCTCCTGCTCGAGATACGACCACCACTTCAACTGCTGCTGCTGCTGACAGTTTGGCTTAGAGTGATTTTACAACAGGATTGAAATCGTTACGTTCTTCACTGCAGATTTACGTTTTAAACTTTGGAAGTTTATTCTTCTTTTTATTCTTTTGTTTATGATTTTGGTTTAGTCCAAAGAAGGAGAAAAAAAATAACGTTAATAAAATTGAGCTGAAACAGCTACAATGACGACGATGATACTATGCTATGAAAGAGAAAGAAAAGAAAGAACGTGAGAAAGAGATAGGAATGAAAGTGGAAATAATTCTTTCATTCACTTCTTTTGTGAAATCATTCATCTGGTAGTACATGAAAAAAGGGGATAAAAAGGAGAAGAAAAAAAAGAAAAAAAAAAGAAGAAAAAAGAAGAAGAAGAACTGATGAAGGAAGAAGTAAAAAGAATTGGTCGTTTTATAGAATCACTCTTGTCTCCAATCCGGTGGTTTTATCGGGTTTTCGAATACTCTAAGTATGATTTTTTTTAAAACTCTAACACTAACCGTAAAAAAAAACACCTGGTTGTAGACGGAAGTGATTCTATAAAATTACCGAAAATGTATTACTAACTCTACTAAAATACAAAAAAAATAACCCCCTCTGCACTCCCTGCCCTAAAAAAAACATAAAACAAAATTTTAAACAGAAATAATATTAAAATAGAAACATTAACATTTAACAAAAATCTATCCAGAAAATTGTTATATAAAATAAAAGAAATATAAAAGACAATTAAAATTAATTAAACTTAAGTGATTAAACACTAGTTATGTTTTGGGTTGCTTATGTGACGTGACAAAATCAAAAACAATATATAATAAAATGAAATGTCTGTCTGGCTGTTTGCTATGAACTCAGAAACTACTAATTTGATTTCAACTAAACTTTGTATGCTGATAGGTTATGTGAAATTGATTTAGTGCAATCTTCAAAGCCATAAAACATTGTAACATAACATCAAATAAGTTATTTCGAATAGATATGAGTCAAAACCACCCAAGAATGTTTCATAAAATAAAAAGAGAGTAACCTTAAGAATGGGGGACAAGATGAGAATAGAATTTGCCTTGGTTTTATAATGTAGATATAAGATTTGTGTTCATACTAAAACTATTACTCATTAAATTCCATGAGTATTTCTATATATATATATATATATATATATATATATATATATATATATATATATATATAAAAGGAAATGAGTGATAAGAATAAAAATTAGAAAGAAAAAAAACAATATTTATTGAATCATCAAGTAGTTTGAACAAGGAATATATACATATAAATAACTTTTTTTACTTCCTTAATCCATGAATTTTCAAAAATGCAAGCTTTTATTTTTATCTTTTTATTTAAAAAAAATAAATGAATAGAAAATACATAAAAGCTTGCATTTTTGAAAATCCATAGGTTCAGGAAAGAAAAAAAGTTTAATTATATTTATATATTCCTTGTTCAAACTAATGATTTAATAAATATTGTTCTGTTTCCAATTTTTATTCTCATCGATAAGATTAATTTAAAGATATAATTCTTACCTTTATTACCTCTCCATATATATATATATATATATATATATACATATATATATATATATACATATATACATATATATATACATATATATATATACATATATATATATACATATATATATACATATATATATACATATATACATATATACATATATATATATACATATATATATATATACATGAAAATAGCATTAAAGTCAATGTATGTAACTTTTACATTAATAATCTAATTTCGCTCTCTCATAATATATATATATATATATATATATATATATATATATATATATATAATGTATATATATATATAAACGCGAAGCTATAGTTGAAATAAATTAGTACATATATAAATATAATAATAAATGCAGTCGTAGTAATGGACTTCGGAATGGACTTCCAGGAGATGTAGTAAATGCGCCAACAACTTAGCAATTCAAAGTGGATTTGGACACGTGCTGGGCTACTATATATTCTCTTCTGTGTAAATTTCTACCACCCTTTACCTACATAGCAACTGAAGCATACTTGTTTGATTTTTTGCCAAATCTATTGAATTGAATTGAATAATAGCGATTATAAGTGTATATTATAAATATATATATATATATATATGAAAATTTAAAAAAATGAAATCTATATGAAAATAAAGAAAGTGAAATAAAAGTTTTCAAATCAATAAAAGTAAAAAAGGACTATTTTTTCATGAGTAAGAAACAGGGATATTACATCAATTCCTAGCATGTTAAGCATCTTGAATTATTATGCTCAAATAATTACGTTAACGCAATCCTCTACCTGTATAAGAGCCAAATACGTCCTAAGATGGAGTAATACTATCACATCTGGAGAGGTGCTGCTTGGAGCACTCTTTCTTGTCTTGACAAAGTACAAAATCGTTTTCGCAATCTAGTGGGGGATGATCTCTTATCGTACCTACAGCCTCTTTCATACAGAAGGGATGTTGCTAGCCTCTCTCTATTGTAACATGATATTTATTGTAGGTGTTCTAGTTAGCTCCAATTCCTTGTCCCCCTTCCCTGTAAAGCATTCAAAGCAAGAACTCGCTTAGCTACAACCACAGCAAAGAACTTTCCTTTCTCTCTCTCCTTACCAAAAACCAAACGGAACTTCCATGAACAAAGTTTTTTTCCTAGAACATCATATATGTGGAACAAGATACCACAAGTCTGCTTCCGAACCAACTACAGCATGGTTGTCTTCAAGTCTAATGTAAACAAATACTTGTTGAGCCGTCCTCTTTGATAATCAATTCCTCTTAGTAATCTTCTGCCCTTTCCACCCATTGTTTCCGGTCCTCTCATGGCGGCGATCATTGTCCAACTGGCGATCTCTTTAACCCTTATCCTCGAGTGCCACTTCGGACATTTATAAGTGGTGACCCATTAGTAAAAAAACAAATTAAAATAATAGAATAATTGCTGATTGTCACTTAGGAGCATGAAACCCGGTGTAATGTTGGGATCTATAGAATGGGTTGTAACTTTAAGAATATATATATCCTAATCATCATCATTTGGTTTTTTTTTTATCACTCCTAGAAGAGAAACCCCTCCTTGGTTTATTTTCCACCTTGTTTTATCCCTAGCTAGGCATGGCCAAGTAGGACCCAGTTGGCTGTCGAGGTCGTCTCCCCCCCCCCCTGTTTTTGGCCTTCCTCTAGGTCTTTTTCATTGCCTCGAAGTCCATTCTGTCGCTTAATATGTCCACCTGTTGTCTGTATGTCTCGAAGATGAGCTGCCTATCTATGTTTTGCCGTTCGTCTCGTGGTGATGATGTCATTTACTCCAGTTTGCTGTCTGATCCAGGTGTTTCTTTATCTTTCACATAAACTGATGCTGAGCATAATGCGTTATATTTTACATTGTGCCACTCTTAGCTTTTCTATCGCTTCATTATTAAGTGCCCATGTTTTGCTACCATATGCCATAACAGGCATGATGTATTCTTTGTGCTTGGATGGATAGCCTTTTCCAAAGTAGACAACATCATGAAGAGTAGAAAGTCCACTATGAACATTAAGCAGAAAGTGTTCAATATGTATGTGAAATGGTACAGTGATTACTGGTATGGACTTGGCCTTGACGTGTCATGTTCAAGTTTTGCCAGAACTACTGTATCACTTTTACTAATACCCTTGGAAAAGGTATGACTCCTTGTCTCCTTTCCTTAGCGTGAAAATAGACTAAACGTTCAAATATTATGGTAGAGCATCTAGTCTAGGAGACAGAAAACTCTGAAATAGCACCTTCAGCCAGGTAGGTCATTGACACGTTGTACACTTTATTACTTACCTGATGGAGAGAGTGGCTCTTATTCTTCGCTATGTATGACCCAAATTCATCATGATAATCAGACGCTCATATGTTGTTCTCAACAAAAGGTTTTGTATGGTAGTTTTGTTTTACGACTTATCAGCATTTCTTAGATCATTTAATTCGGAATTTTGGTAAAAGTTTCTATGCTTCAAGTGCTTAACATCTTCAAATATTTACAGATTAATTTTGTAAATACATACATATAATAGATTCTATTTAAACCATAGAGAACAGGTACTGCCACGTCGGGGTAAGAATGAACTTGAAACTTATGAGGGATTCCACAAAGCTTCCAAATTGGGGTCTTACCGCTGAATGCCATTTTAGGTCACGCCCAGGACCTTTCAATGAGAGAAATCATATATATATATATATATATATATACAGACAGATTGTTTTGGTGTATCACAACTCTTCAATGTAATTAGACAAGCAAGTACTTTAAGCTGAGATCAAAACCCTATTATTTTCACAACAGGCGAACGTCTTACCCATTATGCTATAAGTACAAGCTTACTAATATTGATTTGATTTTTTTAGTTATAGTTTCAATCCGAATGGGAAAATTCAGTTTAATATCAATTTATATAGAGCTATAAATACATATAAAACATCATATTTCAGATCTGAGAGATCAATTTATTTAATGTACAGAGCAAATATTAAAGAATAAAGAATAACAAATATATAGATCTGAAAGAGACTAGTTATGGTCGAAATAAAAATTATTGTTTGGCATGTATCAAGGTTTTTGTTATTCTTTATATATATATATATATATACATATGACGATTTAAATCATTTTTCAAATCATATTCCAAATAAAGAGCATATACATTGGTATTATAATGGCTTACAGCTGTTTCAAGGCAGTGTTTATTTTAAGTCATACAATGAAACATCATTTTTTTAAACATCAGAACTTCTTCAGAACCATATTTCCGTAAGTAACAGCACAAACCACAACGCAATAATAATGTCCCAAAAATTTTAATTTCTAGCCAAAACAAAACAAAATCACAGGAATAAATTCATTGTTAATTACCTCAGTAAAGATTAATAATTATTAAATTAATTCCACAGCACAATGCATATTATCTTAACATAAGAGAAAATATTCCAAAAACAAAGATCCACCATTTTGTTTTTTGAAAAAAGCTTTGTCGTACAAGGGAAATAATTCTACAATACTCTTATTCAAGGGAGGTAAATGCTGATTTTAAAATTTATGTGTAATTAGAAAGAACTATTCAGATATTAACAAACATTTTTATATGTGAATTAAATTTACGAATCACTAAAATACTCAATATAGGTAGACGCACACACACTAAGGCTATAGGCTACACATACACACATATATAAAAAATACATTAAACCAAGCATTTTTTTATAGAACAGGAAACGTTTGATTTTAGACATGTAAGAATAATTTTGTAATAGAATCCTGAAACTAGACGAACAACAAATGAAGAATTAAGTGATAAAAACTTGTCCATAACTTTGTTTAGATTTATTGCTCTGTGGCAGCGCCAAGTTTCTTGGCTAGTACAGAATCTAAGGATTAAAATAACAAATATTTAGTGGCTAAATGAGTTATATTTTGGGGTTGCTAGATGAGCCTACAAAACCAAAGGTAACATATTAAATAAGAATTAGAGACGAATTATAGTTTATGCTGTTGGGCAATGAATGAATACAAGATTAATTTTAACTCATCATAAAACGAATTAAAATTACAGAACAAAAAATTATAACTATTTCAACTTTTCATTTAATATCTTACTTTTGATTCTGTAAGTGACATTATATTGGCATTTGGTTTCATGTCTGTTTGATTTTTTTTTGTCTTAATTATTTTAACATTATTACATTTTTATAAGATTTTCGGGCTAAGATCACAGTGTAGTATCTTAACTGTATTCATGAAATACTCAATTTTTATAGGTTATTGTTACTGGTTATGAACGTTCTTGATGCGTTCAGAAATGACTACCCCACCCCACCCCCACACACACTAAGTTTAAACTTGTGTCACACCCAAAACACAACCCTTTCAGTAAGTCATTCTAATTCTTTTATTTGCTGCAATTTTCCTTTGAACCCAATGTAAAATGAGATCCCGATGAGAGGCATATCGAAATAAATGCTTATAGATACGACACAGAGTTTATTTTATTTCAATATTAATACTAATATATTGGCAATTGCATTCAGAATTTATTTTTTCATTAGACTTCAAAGTCAAGAAGCAAATAAAACCAAAAAATCTAAAAGCTATTTATGTAATAAACAAATAATAAATGTGTCTTGAATTAACATTTTACTGCACTTTCATGTGGTATCTACTCGTAAGATTCTTAACATATCTTTTCATTTTAACACAAATTCAAACTTCAAATGGAAAGAAACATTAAGGATTTCTTAATACACTTCTGACGATCAGATAACACTATAAAACTGCAGTAAAATATCAAATTAAGTCACATTTCTTATTTATTATAAAGTTCTATCAAAAAAGATTTCAAGCCCTTTGTCAGCAGTCTTGATTCGGATCTGTTCCGATTTTGAAAAGTTGATTTTTATGTTATATATATATATATATATATATATATATATATATATATATATATATATATATATATATATATATATATATATATATATATATATATATATATATATATGAGAAAGGAAGGATGAGAGTAATCCGACGTAATGGGAAATGAAAAAGGAAAAACCATAAGATATTTTTTTTTAATTAAATTTTTTTTTTTTTAATTTTTTATGTATTTATTAACGTTTCGTCTTTATTTGTAAGACTTCCTCAGAAAGATAATTTTAAGAAAAATGTCATGCAAGTACATAGAAATATTGGGTTGACATGATGGGTTGATGAGAAGAAGTAGTAGTCATTTCACCCTCTGCCACCGACTTCTCTCAGCCCGGACCTTGGTCCTGAGCTCCCAGTAGTGGCTACTACTTCTCATCAACCCATCATGTCAACCCAATATTTCTATGTACTTGCATGACATTTTTCTTAAAATTATCATCCTGAGGAAGTCTTACAAATAAAGACGAAACGTAGATGAATACAAAGAAAAAACATCTTTTGGTTTTTCCTTTTTCATTTCCCATATATATATATATATATATATATATATATATATATATATATATATATATATATATATATATATAAAGGGTATGTTAGTTGGCTTGAAGCATTGCTGGTAAATAAGTATATACTTATTTAATCAGGCTGTTTGCAATGCGGTAAAAAAACTGAATGGTGAAGGAGAAGATAAACAAAAACAAACAAGTGAAGAAAATATATGCGATATTTTTCTTCAAAAACTTATCCATTTATTTTTAAGTAAATCTTTCACTTATTGTCGCATACATTTTCTCCAATTATTTTTTTTATTCCTCTCCTATTTCATCGTTCTGTTTTTCTGCATTGCAAACAGCCTTATTAAATACATTATACATACATATATATATATATATATATATATATATATATAGTAAATACTGTGATTTTGAAGAAAACAAATAACTAGAGTGCTCAACTATTCCTGTAAGAGCATAATATATTTATTATATGATTACTATAGAATGGTTCAAATAAACATAAATACCAATGGTTTCATGGGAGCATGAAAAACTTCGCCTGCCGAGCTGAAAGCAAAACATTGTTTATGTTCCTTAGTTTATATTTTAATCTGAGGAGCGTTTCTGCTTTCAGCCCATCATGCAAAGTTTTACATGCCCTCATGAAACCACTGGTATATATGGTTATTCAAATCATGATATCGTAATTATATGAAATATTATACATATAACATGAAATATCAGACTTATATCATACCGTGAGTTAATGGTAATTTCGGAGCAAAAAAATATCTTACAAATGTTTCTTGAAAGAAATTCAGAGCATCTAAGTTGCCATATTAAAATCCCGTCTTCAGAGTCAGTTGCACGATGAAAATCTTACAATACCAAAGCGAGAATTCATGCACAGAAACCTTCGGAAAAATGTTTAGAAAAAATACTAGAAAAATCTGCTATGGAAGGAATTTCGTTTCCGCAGACCCGATGTAAGAATTGCTTTTGATAATTTCTTAATTATTTTGGCTGAAATTGCTTTGACTTCTGAGGGGCTTTTTATAGGCAGCAGAGTTTTTTGTTTCTGAACATTTGACTTTTGAATTTTTTGAGAATCAATGTTTTGCGTATATCGCCATTGACGTTTCTGGTACTTTTTGCTCTGAAATTTTGCCCAGAAATTGGTATTATATAACTCTTATCTATAATTTTACTTATTTATAGCGAATCTATTGCAATTTTTAGAATAACTCTTTAAAGATTAAAATATTGAATATTGAGCTTCATTTTGCTTTGGAAATTGATTTTCATGAGAATCGATCTGAACTATGTAAAAGAATTGTTTTTATATTATCATTATATATATATATATATATATAGTCTCGGAAGTTTCTCAACCATTAAAACTATATTAAAAAAAAACAAAAAAAAAACGCATAGTCCCAAGTCTGTATATATTTAAAGAAGTGAAGCTACTAATCTGAAAAAAACATTTTTTTAATTGTTTATTATTTTAAAATAAAATAATAGACAATTGAAAAAAAAGTGTTTAAAAATTTATAAATGTTGATAGTTTCACTTCTTTAAATATACACCTTTCTCTAGTTGGAATCGCACTACTCTCTACTCTTTCTCTCTCTCTCTTATATATATATATATATATATATACATATATATATATATATATATATATATATATATATATATATAAGTTTGCTTAAGTTTTCCCAAACAATTTTTTTCATAACAAATTTTATAAATTCATGTAAGTTTTTTTATAAGCAACACAAATTATTATATTGTTTTTATATGCAAATATATCAAAATTAAACATACATTTTTGGTATCTTCTTATAAAAGGAAATTTATACATTATTATATGTTGTTTTAGTTATGGGATAATTTTTATTACAAACATGATTATCATAAATAGAGTTCACAAAGCTGCTCGTCATCTCCTACAGTGTGATTTAGTCGTTAGTCGTCCATAAGACTAATACATATCTTGTAGGTTATTATGTCACCACATAAAACCAATGTAAAAATGTTGGTTGTCCGTGGTGTGTATAAAACATTATACTCTCGTTGTCATCTGGAACACAGGTTCTTGATCGTCTGTGGATCACTCGGACGCGGATGTTTAGTTTTTATAAGAAGTCTATGAATACAGACAAGTTGGACAGGGTAAAGGCTCTCTGGACTTTAACAAGTTTGGACTGCCTTTCAGATAAAGAGAGAGAGAGGGATAGACAGATGGATAGACAGATCGATAGCTTGTCTCGTTATACCTAGCAATATTGTGCACGACTACCTCCGCCCCAACTGAGGCTTTTTGAGGAATGGCCAGGTTTTGCGTCCGACTTCTTAAGTTGTCAACCGTAAAGAGGTAAATCTGTTTTCTTCTGAAAGTCACGTGATTTTACCAACTTCCGTTAATTAAACGTTAAATTCTAAGTCCCCATTTGTAAATCACTCCTCTATTTAACTAACCGCTTTCATTATGAAACACTAACATTAATTACTATGTTTAAATTAGTTTCACGTACTGAAGAATCAGCTCATTCTGATCAGTTATCAACTGACAATTATGAATTTTCTTAGAGAGAGAGGGCGAGAAAGAGAGAGAGAGAGAGAGAGCGAGCGAGAGAGAGAGAGTGAGAGAGACAGAGAGAGAGTGAGAGAGAGAGTAAAGAGAGAGTGTAACTACAAAAACTGCTGAGTCATTGAATAACCATCGTCGATCATACGATAAACTAAAACCATTTTGTCAAAATAAGCTATTTCCCATATTTATTATCTCTTCAGGAAATAAAATAGATACGAAATAAATGTTAAAAAAATATAAAGCATTGCAGTTTATTTTGTAATCTTCTAAATTCTTGCTGAAGATTAGCTGTTCGTATCTGCTTGGATGCCTCAGAATCTATTAGCAGTGCAGCTATGAAGCGAAAGGTTCGGTTTTAATATCCTGTCTGTATCTGTATCAGGCTTAATTGTGATAAACTCACAGGAAGATTACATTTGGACAGTATAGGGAGATGTGTGCAGAACAGAAGTCTTCAATGGTATGGCCAAATTTAAATAATGGGTTAGTAGATGTAGAACAGTTGAGGTAGTAGGTCCAGTTCACAGGGGAAGGCCAAGGAAAACATGGAAAGAAGTGATAAAAATGGACCTGAGGGAAAGAGGGATAAATAAAGACCTGGCTAGATATTGGTTTCTTTGGAAGTCAATTTCTTAAAGCCGTCCAATGTATGCTAAATTATAAAACGGACGTTAAACCGAATATGATGATGATGATATCTATTTAAATAAATAGGTTGGACTCTTACTCCGGTAATTAAGCACTAGGGTCAATTTTTTTTCTAAAAATAGACCCTGTACATTCTGTCTGTCTGTCTGTCTGTCTCTTTATTTATATATATATATATATATATATATATATATATATATATATATATATATATATATATATATATATGTGTAAATTATAACTAAAAGGTAAACTTTTAGAGAGTTGGACCTATTGTGAAATAAGGAAAGCTCAATATACTGGATAGAGCAAAAATATGGTACGTCAATGAAAATTAGTAAGACCTGCAAATGGAAGCAAATTTGCTTCCATTTGCAGGTCTTACTAATTTTCATTGACGTACCATATATATATATATATATATATATATATTTCTTCCGTCTGATGAGATCTTAGTTTCTAATAACTATTGATCGATAACATCGACATGCCAGTGTAACGGCTTTTTGTACATGTCTGTATAAATAAAAATAATTATATATATATATATATATATATATATATATATATATATTCAATTGACACTATACATTTGGTATTTTCACCCTTGCGGGCTGAGTTTCTACTGTTTCTGTGAAACCGAAGTATCAATGGAAGATCAAATTAATGTACAGTGTTAATTGAAATAAAAAATATATACACTCTTGCATAACTAATTGATAACTCTGGTTATTTCTTATGGCACTAAATCACACACACACACTCACACACAATAAGAGCCTGTTCATGTCTATTTTGTGTTCAAGATATTACTGCAATATCCTTAAGTATTGTCAATCATTCCATTTTCCATTAGTCATATTTTTAACTCTCTGAAGTTGCTAAAACATATTTTTTTAAATTGTCTATTATTCTCTCTCATCTTTTTTAGATAAAGTATGAATATTTGATATTCAACTTTATCTTTTTAATTAAGCAACAATATCAACAAGATATGACACGTGCGTTGGAAAGAAAATGATAAGGAAACAGCTGGATTACAATAACATTTAATTTATCAACAGGTCGTCTGGTTTAAACATTACACAGACGATAATAAAGACATGTAGTACATAAAGATACGCAAAGGAAATAACTAAGGAATAAGTCCTAAACAAAGAGTATTATTGTTCTCATTACAATAATTAAAAAAACACATGAGTTTCAGATGCAGGAATTAGAGGATGTACGAATGCATGAAATATGTAAATTTTACTTACATAAAATTTCAATGGTGATGACACACCACTCAAAAATAATTTATTATAACATGACCATAGTCTGAGAGTTGGTAGACTCTATCAAAATGAGAACTTAACAGACAAAGACGTTAGAGTTAAAAAAAAACAAAAAAAAACTGAAAGCTGGTTGGGCATGTCCGACAGATTTGGAAGTCGAGCCCAAAAGAGGTGCAGTCTCATTTTTCAATTCACCACCACGTGGATAGAAAAAGATTGCAAACTCACGTGACAGAAACGCCCTCTCATGTATACAACAAAACAAAAACAAAAACAACATATATATCTCCAAGGTAGATAACTCTGTCCCAACAATATTAATATAGATCATTCTAATTAAATCCATAATTAATTTCAATTTAAAGCTAAAAGAAAGGCAGTAGCAAAGGTAAATTGGGGTTCAGTGGCAGTGGTCCACTCCTTGCAATACTTGAATTCGAGTCAGACACAGACAAAGAAAAGAAAATAATGAATTCGTAAGAGTGTAAAATTCATTCATTGCTAAATTCCTTTAAATTAATTAATCTTTTTAGATTAACTAACTATTGTTAACTTATGTCACGTTATGCATGGATGTTCATTAACTTAAATAATAACACAACATAACCAATTAATTGAATTTAAGAACAGAGGAAACATCAACGTACAAAATATACAAATTATCAACGAAAACTATGTGAAAATAGGGAAAAAAGATCACTGTAAATCTCTCTATATATAAAACTCAATGTCTGTCTGATGTTTGTGTGTTCCCTATAGAAAGAAAGGTTAAATAATCTACCTAAACTCTAAAAGTGTATTCTTATTAAAAATTTACCGGGGAAGACAATGGAATTGTTCCTGTATCTTTAAATACACTCCTAAGAGGGTAATGATTGCATAACCCCCTTAAACTTCAAATATATCATATTTTTTATGAAATTTAAATAATATGTTCAAAATTTTCCAGAAGACAATGGAAGTGGTCTTTAAGTGACCTCTAAACCTAAAGGAGGTATAGGGGATGAATTTCCTTTAAAACTTCAAATATATCTTAGTTTGATGAAATTTATATCATATGTTTAAAATTCTCCAGGGAAGACAATGGTAGGGGTATCAAATCTCTACCTAACCCTCTATGTTCCGAATATCTATGTGCCCCTAACTCTAAGTGACCCATGGGGCAGAACTTAAACCTTCAAAGATGTATATCCGATTTTAATGAAATTTAAACCATATGTATAAGATATTCAGAAAGTTTTCCACCATTTCAGCTTCTTCCGACTATATTAGGGGTGAAATAGGAAGAGGGGGGAGTAAAAACAAAGAAAGTAATATAGTGTTATGAGCAAAATGAAAAAGTACATAGTAGTGATCCTTATTCAATCCCGAGCAATGTCGGGTTTTCCTGCTAGTATACAATAAACCTGTTGTATGATGAAGGCCTTGAAATATCCCATCCCTGCCCATATGCTGAACCCGGAGTTAGCTGTCACATGCATCAGAGTTCAGATGTTACATGCATCGGAATGCTTAGGCCCGGAAGTGGCAAAAATCACATGATTGCATGGCATGCTGGGAGATTGTGAGGGGTGGGGGTAACTAGAGCTTTTTCAAAAAGTCAGTCTAAGAAAAGTTTGATTGAGCAAAAATGAGAACAGATGTAAACAATCGTAAGGTTTCTCTCTCTCTCCCTCTCTCTCTCTCTCTGCCAAAAGCAAGCATCCTAATATAATGAAAATCTACATATGTTTAATGATTGCCGAGAACAAAAATCGAGCAGAGAAAGCCCTATAACGAATTCTCACCAGGCAGCAAAAGTAGAACGGCCAGCAAAAATATAAGGATTTAGATTATCTCACCATTTTCATCCCAGAATAATCAGGACACGCCATCTAACAATATTCATATAAAAAAAAACATTATCATCTTAAAGTTTGTTTAATAGTAACCAATATGTTATTTAAACAAATGTTGAAAAGTACAAATTAAATTTGTAAAACTAAATTGAATCAAATGTAAAAACAAATATCCTTAGTATGAATATCACTGAAGCAGACGATATTTTCTTATTTTAATCTGTGTAGTAATTTCCGGCATTTTTCGTAAATTTCCGGCTACTGTTTTTTTTTTTAACAAAACTCAAGTAACAATTATCAATATTAAAGTTTTTACTATCGTTGTTAAAAAGTTACAGAGATTTATGTGAATTTTTAAAATTAAAAACAAATATATATTTTACTTCTTGTGATTCCAATAATTAGTTTTTTATAAATAAAGAATGTTACAGAAATCTACAAAAGTATCAACAAAAAAACGATGAAGACATATCAGAGAAAAAAGGTATAAGTATCAAAGCTTTCCCGCTTAAAAAATGTCTTTCTTGTTTTTGGCTCTTGAAACAACCAAAAAACAGTGAGCAGCTCATACCTAGATAGCTCTTCAGTTGAATAAAAGTTTGCATTTTTTTTTATACAGGGCTTGATTATGAGCGCTTAGAACCTCTAAGCTAATGATTATGACTGAGTCACGTTCTAACCTTGCCTGCATCTGTTTTGAATATTTGTTTTAATCTGTGATATATTTTAGCAATATGTACCTAGCTTAGAGTATATTTTTGGCACATTCTTGAAATAAACTGGATAGCTATCTTTTGATTGTCCCTATTTACTTGTCTCCTCATTTACTTGACTCCTCTATTAGATAAGAGGTTCTTTTTGGGGCCCTGTCTAAGAGGGAGAGACAAGTGATTGGTGCACCTGCCCAGATGCAACAACAATACTCCGTGCATGGGCGAATGATGGCTTTGTAGGGCTATAGGATACTGGCAGGTGTGAGAGGTTTTCTAGCTCGTTTGACAGATCCTACCATTTCAACATTTAAACAACATAAATATAAGTTTGTCATATTGCTATCACTTAAGTTTAACAACTATTTATTCCACAATGCAAGGAACCCACACTTAGGTCCACTGGCTTGACGAGCCTTAGGTTGCAATCCATAATAGCATATCAAATAATCAGGTATTGTTTGCATATATCATCATCAATTGCATCTTACCCAACAAAGAATCATATGGAATTGCATGAGAAGTAATTAAATAAAAGGCATAAAAACTTAAGCTATTCAATTTTAAGTGTACATTTATATACTATTAAAATATCATAGTGTTTTTGTAGTTTTCAGTTGGAACGCAGTAGAAACATGTGATTGGTTGACAAATAAGGAATGGGCAGAGTACAGTTACTAAGGCAATAGGTTTTACAATATCAAATCATCAAAACACTGAAAATAAAAGGCAACGTTTTACACTTGCCATACCAGAGTTCGAATCTCACGTAAGTCTAAAGAATTTTTTTTAACTGGATAAATGTTTTATAAATTTAAAGAAATTAATTGGGCATAATAACATAAAAACATTACATAAATATTATTTTTAAACTGTGCCCTTTTCTTGTTAATTTACAAAAACAGTAGACATAAAGGTTATTCAACACTAGTTCAAAGCGAATTATTTTTGCTTAAAAATATAATTTCTAATGTTTTCTGCCAATAAAAACAATGCATAAATACATTCATCGTAGTTACTTACTCTCTCATGCAAATACTAAGTAGCTTAGTTTCTTTCCACAAAATTCCACAAATATTTTTCTTCATACTAGCTATAAAGCAGTACAAACTAGATAAAGATGGATATTAACATATTCAGGCACTGTACCAACACTGACCCCAAAAAAAGTTATTAAAAAAATTAGTTCTATATTTATATACTAGTTTTGAATTAAGATATTAAAAAAACAGATTTTAAGCCACGTTGTATTTGAAAATACAGGAACAACATTTTTTCCGATCAAGTTCAACTATTCTACATTTAAAAAACATTTTATAAAGATTTGAATTTTCTGAACAATCTATTGGTGTAACTTTTCTAGAGTTGGAAAAGCAATTGATTTGGCATTAAGTAGAATCTCAAAATATAAAGACTGTATATGTGAGACGTACTACTCAGCAATTAGAGGTGAGAATTTCTCAACACGTTCTAGCAATATTCCTAATTTCAAATTGCATGCATCCAGGCACTTTTATACTAGTACCTCTGCCATAAGGGAACATAAATTGAAGAACGAGTCATGTGTCAAAGCTTACAGTGACGAGGCGTTTCCTGTACTTCACAGAGCATGGCCTAAACATCACCTGAAAATATTAGACGCCGTAGTTATTAATATTTGGTGACCATCTTTGTGTAGACAGAATGAATCTTTCCATCTTTCCACAACCTTTAATTAAAATGTATTAACAATTTATATATATATATATATATATATATATATATATATATACTAGAAAAATACCCATCTCTGGACAGACTAGTGCTACAAATATCCATTTGCTGTAAAAATAATCACAAGATTTCAGTAAACTGAAATTATATATATATATATATATATATATATATATATATATATGCGTTATAAAGAGAAATTAGTTCAATATTTATATTAACAATTAAAAGTAGTTCCCAACCAGACAATTTATTTTTTTTGGGGGGGGGGGGGGATTTCATGTTAAGTACAGGAAAAAACCTGATTAACACAGTTGCCAAAAAATACTATTCTAAATGAAATTACATTAACTGAATTTTGAAAACTCTATTTTTTACAAAAAAATTAAAAAGGAAAGAAAAACGAATTAAAGTTAATTGGCTTTTAAAAATATTTCTATGAATTATTTTTCAACAAATATTTATTTCCACAAAAAAATACATATTAAAATAGATTATAAACAGAATTTATTATCATACTAAATCTGAGCTAATCAAGGTTTATTTTCCTAAGGCTTTTCTCCCTATATTTCAATCTAAAAAAGTACATACTAAAATATTCGTCAATTTTAAGATTAAAAAAATCTGTTTTTATTGTTCTAATGAGAAGAAGTAATTTACAATTTACTCAACAAGTTTCTGTCTTTTACTCTCACCCTCTCTTACTGTATCTTGTTTGACCCTCTCTCACTTTTATTTTATACAGTTTCTATAACTCTCTCTTCCATCGCTCTCTCTCTCTCTATCTCTCTCTCCTTCTTTCGCTGTTTATTAGCAGCAAATATAATAACACTAGTTGTATTTCTATTAATTATTTTTCAATAAATACTTATTTCCATATAAAACATTAACGTGGAATATGCACAGAATTGGAAGAGTCCATTATAAGCAATAGGGAATATCACCGCAATATTTATACCATTTAAGCCATAGATGGATGAAGAGAGAGAGAGAGAGAGAGAGAGAGAGAGAGAGAGAGAGAAGAAAGTAATTTTAGATTAAAAAGAAATTTAACTGGCTTTGCAAACTCATTTTCGCTGATCTAAACAAGCTAATCTGAGCTGAATCAGTGACCAAATGGGTCACATTTCTTTCTAGCATTTCATTAAAATTGAATAATGTGCTACAAAAGACAAAAAATACTAAAATGGTTGGGGATTGATGCTACTGTTTGAAATGACTTAAGTCTGTATATGCACTCGTTTTTTTCTTCTTCAACTTTAAAAGCACATCCATCAAATTATTTATGAATACTTAAAAGATCAAAGAACGAACCATAGAACTTAGTACTAATTTAGTATTATAATATTTTTAACATTAATAACAATTTGGTTTATACAATAACCAATTAATTCTGTAACTTTGTATATATTTTTGACTTTGTTCCCCCCCCCCTATAAAATACACCCTGATAATTTTAGCAGATTAAAATGCATGCATGATGTTACTGAAAAACAAATTGAAATGCAAAACGAAAGACAGATTATGTTATTTTATCAAAGCAAATATTTTTTTCAAAGAATCTAAAGATTTACTAACGTAAAGTTGGATGCCAGATTTGTTTGATTACCATGGATACAATTTTAAAATAAAAATAATTCAAAACTAGATGTGTTCATGAGAAATAGAGATGGCGTAAATGCTTTATTTTTTTAAATTAAAATTTCAAAACGCTTTATGAATCTTTAAGACTTTGTTTAGTTCATTCCTGAAGACATTCTGGCACTTTTAAAAAAAAAGATATTTTGTAAATTGAATTTAATGTATGAACTCAAATTCTTTTAAAAAATAGTTTGACCTTGATAATCAAAGAAGACACATTAAAATATTTTGTTTTTCTGGCTCCAGAAAAAACATCACAAATCTCCATATTGAATAACATGTTTTCATGTTGTCTATTTTAACCAAATGTATTCACATATTGGAATATATATATATATATATATATATATATATATATATATATATATATATATATATATATTATCCAAATTGTTTCAGATTACAAGCTCAATGAAGTTTCCGGCTACAGAGCATATATAGAAAGAAAAAAGTCCACAATCATAATTTTTTTTCGGCGAATGATTATATTTTTTTCCATCTTGCGAACGTTTAATAACCTGTAAACAAAAAATATAGTTTTTAGTTTTCACGGGTTGCTTATCAGAGACTTTTATTTAATAATAAAAAAATAAGCATAGTAGTCCAAGATAATTAAAAATTATATTTTTGTTTACAGGTTGAGAAACGTTCATGAGATAAGAAAAAATATAAACATTCGCCGAAATAAAAAAAGTAATTAAAAATTATGATTGTAAACCTACGTTTTTTCTTTGGTCAGTGGAATACAGCCAATCAATATATATGCTCTGAAGTCGGAAACATAATTTCATTGAGTTTGTAATCCGAAAAAAATTTGGATAATATAATAAGGGATATATATCTTAAAATATATATATTCTTTATATAAACCCAGAAATATATGAGGGAGTTTAAAACAAAAAAAATAAATTCCAGACAAAATGGATTGTTCAGTATATGGAATAATAGATAAGCATGTCAACAGACTAGTAAAATAAGGACACATACACAGCATTAAAGCAGAACCAAGATATTTTGGTCGATGCAGACGATTGTAATCTTATTTACACCAAATGATTAAAGTCGTCTGAATCGATTAAACTATCTTGGTTCTGCTTTAATGCTGTGTTTGTGTCATTTTTTACTAGTCTGTTATCATGCTTATCCGCTATTCCTTATATTGAACATTCCATATGATGTACATAAATATGCCTCATATTTAGGTTTATATTTTCCCCAGAGAGTTAAATTTTTTATTGTCAGTACAGGGACTCGTATTTAAAAAAAAAAGAAAAAAGAAGCGCTTTCATAATCTTAATCTTCTTAGCATTTTAACACACATATGGCAAAATGTATTTTAATCAAAAAGTTGGGGACAAGATATACCACATCATCCCCTCTCCCTCTAAAATTTACATTTTTGAGATTTTATTGAAACATTTTTTTCATTGATAAAGCAATAAATTACAAGGTTATAAAAATATATTGTTATGTAAAAGATAAAGACTAAGAAAGGTTTTAATACCAAACAAATACACACGTAAAAATAAATATAATATGGCGACCTCCCTAATCCTCCACCTAGTAAAAAGTAAAAATTCGTGTGAATCAAAATGGTACGACTTTGTTGACCGGCTTGATTCAGGTGTTGGCATTCTTGCAGAAAGGACCACGTAATAGTTGCCAGCATCCCTAAGTGAAAGTGCTATTACGGAATTAGACGGGATTCGAACAGGGCACATCCAGGTTGCCGCTCCATGTTGTTATTCACTATACTACCCTCACTCTCCTCGCCACCTAGTGAGAAGGGAGATAACTATAAATGCTTTATGAATAGCAGTATCAAACCGTATAGAACTGGTAAAGTACGAAAAAGTGTTGTTAATGATCTTACGGCTTCATCTTTAGAAATTTAAAAGAAATCTCAAAAGTTTACAATTTGGAGGAGGGATGTCGCAGTATACTCTAACCAATAGTTGATTTTAAAAAAAAAACAACAACATATATATATTTTTTAAAACAAATTTTATAAACAACTAATTGCACATAAATTTAATACTCCAATTCCTATTTACTTGCCTCTTCACATGGGCAAAGTTAGACACAAGGTCGGTTTTCAATGTGGGAAAAATCCGGCTTTGCAAATAGGGGCACTCTGTATTGAAAAAAAAAATGCCTCAGTCTAAAATGACTTCTCCTTCACTGGCCGAGGACAGAATAAACTAAGTGTAGCATGAGAACAGATACTACACTTTGTTCCTAGCCAAACTGCATCAGAATTTTGATTCAGGCAATGTAAAAAGTAATAATTCTTTTTTTGTTGTTATTACCCAACTAGATCTCTAAAGAGATTTAAGCATTTTCTGTATTTCTTATTGGAGTTGAGGAATTTTCATCAAAATCTTGGACATTTCAGTGTAAACTGAGGAATGCAAATAAGGCTGACAAGAGAGAGGAACTGACATCTCAAACCAAGACTGTCCCGACTAAACTCATTAAGTTCTTTCTTTGATGCATAAGACACGATAAAAGGCGTTGTATATGGATTGTACCTAGATACATATATATATATATATATATATATATATATATATATATATATATATTCTGAAATGTGTGTATTGAGGCAGAATTCTTTCATTGATGCAAGTTTGATTCGAAAACGATGGATAGTTGTTGTTAACTCACAAAAGTCGAAAGCGTTTGTGACAATTGTGTAAAATTCAACAAAATACAAAATTACAATTGTTTAAAAGACTAAACTGACAAAAAAACTATTCACCATTTTTTAATCAAACGGCATGAATATCTATCTATCTATCTATATATATATATATATATATATATATATATATATATATATATAAAATATTGCTTCATGTTTATTTTTGCAGAAAAAGTAATCAATCAGTGATTTTTTGTGAGGTGGGGGTGTATTTTTGTTTTGTTTTTCTGTAATTTATGATTAATCCGAACTTCTTGACTTAATGACCCGACCCAAGCTAAAATCTGCTCACAATTCTAATTTTATGTATTATTTTTTATACTAATGAGCCACCACTTACCAAGGCCAAAAGCCACTCCAGGATAAGGGTTAATGAGATTGTCAGGTCGAAAACGATGGATGAAAAAGACAAAGATTTGATTACTTAAAAGAATGGCTCAGCAAGTATTTGTTGACATTGGACTTGAAGGCGACAATGTTGTAGTCAACAGGGAAACAGTTCTGCAGCAATTTGTTCCAAATGTGTGAAGTTCTTTGAAAGAAACTCTATTCAATGAAACTCCGTTTGCTTATAAGTACACAGATACTTGAGAAAAATAATATTTCAAGTTTGGTTAAAAGCAAGCGCATTATTTTTTTTTTTTTATTTGAGATTTCAAATTTTCTTTGCAGGATTTAGAAGAGAAACGCCCAAGGACAATCACTCAATTTCGACAACAACAATTGTATTTCGACTAAAACTCCAGATCGAGTTATCGTCCTTGGCAGTTTCAAATAAGAGATTGATAACCGCCATGTTGTCTTAGCAACATGGCGGTTATCACTCTCTTATTTGCACGATAAGAAAATCTGCAAACGTTGAATCAAAATCAATCTGATAGATTTACACTACAACTTCTACAATATCAAGTTTGCATCACATAAAATTAGGATCATATTTACCGATTTTTGCAGATTTTTGCTTGAGTCATCGAGTCCCTATTTACTTGCCTCCCCACGAGGGCAGCATTAGACGCAATGTCGTTTTTTTAATGTGGGGAAAATCCAGCTTCCCAAAAAAGGGACACTCTTGATTAAGACAAAAATTTAAATTGCCTCAGTCTAGAAGGATTTTTTTATGACCGAGGACAGAACAGATAGAGTGTCGTATCAGGACTACACTTTGATTTTGTCCAAAGAATGGAGTCGTTGAGTCAAGGAGCACCAAACTTACTAAAGAAGCAGTGGAAATGTTTTGTTTCTTTTTTTTTTTTTTAAGAAATGAAGCCACCGTTAACTTCAACATGAGCAGTTGGCATGAAGTGTCAAATGATATTCATTGATTTTATTTCCTGCACTGATTAAAAAAAATTTTTTTTTAAAGAAATACAAATTAAAAAAATATTTAAATAAGATACAAAAACCTTCATTATTTCATTTTCATATATTTTTCTTACTTTATGAAATTCAGATTATCTGTTGTAAAATAAATTAAAAAATTTAAAGTTCAAATTTAAAAAAAGTGCAGGTAAAAAATATATATTAAACGAATAATTTTGAAAAAGAAAAAAATATATATATACATAAATATTTGATTGAAAAAGAAAAAAAAAACAACCCACAAAAAACAACAAAAAAACTTATCACCAAAGTCTAAAAAATATATGTATTTAGTGGAGAAAGAAAAATAAATCCCATTTTTTTTTTTCACAAACACACAAAGAAAAGATGGATTCTGATTTTATTTAATTCCACAAAAATCTTTCTTTTTTTCTTTCTCTTTGTAATCTCATTTAAAAAGGATGAAAAAGAAAGGTTTTATCCACTCCCCTACCATTCTACCTGCTGTATAAAACTTTTATCTCTGTATTTTAAAATAACGCATGCTTTTCATTCTCTCCCATCACAGAAGAGTTCTTAGACACCAAAAAAATATATATATAAAACAAAGTGTGTAATATCTTTAGAAATGTCTGCTTTCCATTTATTAAATCAAAATGAGAAGCAAAACTGTTTATAAACTAAAGAAGTGAAAATAAAAAGAAAGCTGTTTTCTTATTCTTATCCTCATGCAGTTTTTCTTCAATAATTATTTAGGGTTAGGGTTAATATTGCCACCCACTGACTTGACATACACAATTGGCCTCACAAAAAAAGTTTATTTTGTATTTGTAACGAGATTACCCCAGTGGGATCGAAAAGGCAGAATAAGAATTATAACCTAGATGTAACGAGATGTAGATCAGGAGTATGAACAGACGTTGCACTTGGAATACGACTCTGATTGCTTTGATAATTTCAAGGTTAAGACGAAAATGGAAATATAAACATTGTATTGTTTGTATTTTGAGGTATCCTGATTTGAGGAATGCGTGATGAACAATTGCAGAATTATGTCACCGATCAAGAAAGCATCTGGAAAACCAGCAGAGTGAGACTTGAGGTCGAAGTAAGCAGTCGATCCGCCTTTTGCTCTCTTCAGTGAGAGCTGGGGTGCTGATTCTGTATGTAAGGTGCTAAAAAGAATGCTGACATTCTCTGAGTACACTCCTGCCTTACAGATGCAGTCAACACCTCAACCGCTATCGGAGGAAACAAATGGCAGAACGTTTGCTCACCTAAACTCTATTGTGTTCCCAGTTCTCTCTCGATCGGTGATGTCATTCTGCAATTGTTTTTCATACACTCCTCAAATCGGCATATCTCAAACTATAAACAATACAATGCTTATATCTTCTTTTTCATCTTAACCTTGAAGTTATCAAAATAATCACAATCACATTCTGAATGAAACATCTACCAACAACCTTGACCTACATCTGGTTACCATCATTCTTTTTTGTTATCCTGCTATTTCGATCATCCCTGTGTAATCTAGTTACATATTGAATCAATACAAAATACCTTTTATACCATATTTATTATTTTTGTTGCTTTTCAGTCAGGATGAAGGACATTTTAAATTAAATATACTTCACAATAATAAAAGTTAAAATTGAAATTTTTTAAATCACATGCAAACATTTTTTTTTTCAGAACAAACTATATCCACCATTTGAAACAAATAGAAGAAACACTCTCTTTCGGGAGAAATGTCTGTTTTAAATCCATAGGATTTGCTTTCTCAGAAAATTTCTCAAATTGGAAAATGAAAATAAAATAAAACTACTCTACACAAATAATTTCAAGTTCATAAATTATCTGGCATGCCATCCAAAAAATTGTTTGTCTTCACAACTCCAAGCTCATATTACAATGAATTAAACTTCGAAAAAACAACAACAAAAACCCTCCTCTAAACAATAAGGAAATTCGGTTCTGATTTAAAATTGATGTACAAGTAAAATATGGCCGTTAAAAATAAAATAACAGAAAAACTTATGAATATTTCTGATGTGTCCGATTCTAAATTGAAGCGATGCCATTTTGCGTTTTTAAGCCAGCACGTCCGTTCTTCTAATATAAAGACACCATGCGATCATGTGGTACGAAGTTCGTTGTTTTCAAATAGTAAATTAATTTTATTTATTATTGAAATTCTTCTCGATATTTTTCCGTAATATTTGGTGTGCACAGACACATTTGACTGATAAGTAAGTATAGTCACAAGTTCTTCTGCTATTTTATTTTTAACTGCCATATTTTACTTGTGCATTTATCTGATAAACCGGAAGTTTTTTAACATTTTTTTCTATAATCTTTACATTTAGTGCCTAATCGATATTAAAACTAAAGAAATATTTTGAAAAAATAACTAACAGATATTTTAGAAGGTCAGTGATTGATCCAAAGTTAAGTTTAGCATTACATCTATATCATAAAAAAAATCCATCGGTTGAAAACTATAAAAATTTACGTCTTTTAAATCATGCCATGTTTTTTGAAAGAATAAAGTTTTTTTTAAGAGGCAGATTAATATTGGTTAATGATGAATATACTTTCACTATTCTTGAAACCCCGGAAAGGTTCTAGGGGTGTTGGCATTATGAGTGTAGTTTTAGCCTTCTCTATTTCGGGCTGTTATGGTCAATCGACGGATGTGATCAATTAAATGAGTTATGGTCATATTCATCTCGGTTCCCTTGGCAGTGTCGTCGGTAAATCTTTTTTTTGGTCTACCGAGTCACAGTCTACTACTCACTGTCCCATAAAAACCATGAACTCAAGTTGTTTGTTCGATCATTAAAAAACGTTTGCTTTTACGAATGTGAAAACGATCTCCCATATTTCCTTGTTGACAAATCCCTGATGAATTAAAAGAAAAAAAAACTTGAAAACCGCATTTTTTATTAACTAAATAATTAAAACCATATTACATATATTATTAGCATAAAGTAGTTAAGTGCATGAAGTGCCCTTGGTGAGTGATAAGGGGATAAGGGTAAACATCATACTAATAAACACTTACAGGCTCCCAAAATATTAGTTCGAATTGAAGTAAATGCGGCATGAAGCACACTTGTATTACCAAATGTATCATACGGGGAGTATATTAGTACTGCCACAAGCTCAAAAGTCACACTTTATGCTGTCTTTTAAAGTAAGACAATTTAGATAAACATAGCATTTAGAAATAGGCAAAAAAGCAGAATATCATTTTAAATGCATGTACTTATATATATATATATATATATATATATATATATATATATATATATATATGTGTGTGTGTGTGTGTGTGTGTGTATGTGTGTGTATGTATATATATAATATAGTCATCCACAGACAGCTGTTTCATCGTCTACGACACATCAGAGTGGCTAGACGTAGTCAGTATATCCACACCGAGATTCGAAACGGGCAAATATCCAAATATCCAAATTCACTATCTCTTATTATTCCCCAGTGTGTTTTACTTCAAAAAAAGTTTTTAAAAAAGAAGTTTTTTTAAATGAACGAGGAAGGAGAACTGATACGGAATTTGACTCCAAACTCAAAGATTAGATCATTTGAAGATCATATGCGATGGTATTAGTATACACCCAGCATATTTTTATGTATATATATATATATATATATATATATATATATATATATATATTATACATTTTAAGAAAATTGATCTCTATCCCATAGGAGGTAAAGCCATTTTATTTGTCCAAGATTTTGTATTTTATTTCGGTTTAATTTTCATATTGAGAGGTTGGTTTTCTTGTTTATCATATATATATATATATATATATATATATATATATATATATATATATATATATATATATATATATATATATATATATATATATATATATAAACAACAAGGTGTATGTGGATACTTGATATTAACAAAAAGTAGATGTCTTCTTTGCTATTCGGAGAACGATTTTACACAAATCGATTTGTTTGTTCAGACAAAAAATATTAGAATTTTTCAAAGTTGAAACTGTTCAGTTTTTTGTAAATGTTTCTGACAATTTTTTGTAAAAGTTGAATGAATATTCATTCAATTTTTATCAGAAATACATTTTTCATAAAAGAAGGAGGACCATTCCAAATATTAACATGAAAAAATTAGAATAACAAAAATAATTTACATGCTTTTATGTTTTGTATAAAGCTATTTTTGATTTGGCAAGTATGAAGAAATTCATGAATTTTAGTCGATAAACACATAATTTAATATATAAAATTTTATTTACTGGAGTTTAAAAGTTGAACCTAAATAGCATTTAAGCTGGCAAATCAAACTTTAATTCTTACTTGGCAATTTTCATTTTTGATTGTTGTACCACGTCCTTCGCTACATAGTTAATTCAGTCCGGCAATGTGGTTATACATAGACATCCTTAAACAAGTACCTTACAAGAGAAATCAGTCAAGAGGAATATCTTTTCGCAAAAGAATAAGAGTTATTTCCGTTAGCTATTAGCATTCCTTACTTGCTGTTAGTAGAACTGTTTCTAAAACAAATTTGAACGTAATAGATCTTGAACAATATTTATATATATATATATATATATATATATATATATATATATATATATTACTCGGTACAAAAAATCAGTATAACATCAGTACCATTGATTTCAAGCTCAGAAAGCGTTATAGCCGGGAGGTTAGCGCTTTCTGAGCTTGAAACCAATGGTACTGATTTTCTGTACTGAATAATAAATAAATATTATGCTCTTAATTTTTATTTTTTTCAAAATAAATTATATATATATCTGTATATATATATATATATATATATATATATATATATATATATATATATATATATAAAAATTTCTTTAAATTAACACAAAAGTTGAGATAATGGCTCAATTGTTTATACATTGCTACTATAATAATTTAATAAATGCTCCAAATTTGTATTAAAAAATTGTTTTACTGGGAAAGACAAACGTTTTTTTAAAAACAAATTAAGAACATTTATTTAATTATTATATGATATGATATATGTACGTATGTATAAAAAAAGGTAATGCAAAAGAAATCTATGTGTTCATATATATTTGCGTTTTATTTCTTACTAGTTGGCTTGTGATCGTCTTCAGTGTACAAAGAAATATGTGTGAGAGACACAGGTTGTAACATCAGCGAAATAGAGTAGAGTCAATAGAATGGAGAGACGTTAGTGTGTACTAACGAGCATATTTTGATCCCCTTCCTAAAATTCTGGCGCCTATTTGCAAAGGAAGTATCAGAGACATTTTCAAAGACTGGCTTAAATGGATAGAGAACTATAAATCGTTGCATATCTTCTTCGGTGTACAGAGGAGAAAATGGAATGTGATTTTTAATGTAAAACCTTTTGAGCTAGTATTGCTTTGCTGTTGGGCGCCAGTTGAATCGAGGAGGTTATTGACAAGGTTGTATTATGACTAATAATATATATGTGCATTTTGTGTCTATTCACTCTGTTTATCATTAGTTTCGAAATTCTAAGAAACTCATGCAAGTCGGAACAAGTTCTCATTTTAGCAAGAATCATGACAAGACATCTACACCGTAAACTGTGAAACAGATGTTTGGAGTGTCAGTTCTCTATGGCAGAATATAGTGTTTTTCTTGAACACTTTTCGGTATTATGAGAGCTTTAACCGTTCCACTAGTTTTAGAGTGGCTCCCACTTCCATTCCTAAAAAAACGCACCTGCACCTTAAAATAACTTGTTAAAGAACTCAACACATTTCCAACATAATTTTCAAATAAGTCCCCATTTACTTGCCTCCCCACTGCTGGATAAAAAAAAAATTATCATTCCACTCCTTGGTTGCAGAAAACAAGGAATGTGCCCCTTTCCGTAAAACCCTGTCTATTATTCCTTAATGCCATCATTGTTTTCTATACAGGCTAATCTTTGATATTCTTCTTCTGCAATTGCTATCTTTGGTGTGAGCATGTTTCTACGTGTGTCAGTGTATATAAAACGATCCCATTAACCTTCATAAATATACCAGCCACTAACAACCAATCAGAATCCAGTTCTACATTCACTTTTGTATATATTAATTTGTTTAGAATATTAGACATTGTCAGCTTTTGTGTTTTATTCTTTCTTTGCTCTTTCCATTTCGAGATCAATTTGGTGAGTTTTTTTATGCGGCATTCTTGGTGTTTTCTATAAAGTAGTATTAATAGCAGAGCTAAAGGAAGAACTCTTAACCCTTCAAGACGGGAAAACCCTCGGCTAGCGATCATCTCTCCAGACTTTTATCCTGTTGTGTCATCAACACCTTTAGCATCTTCTAATCTTTCTCCACAACACATTCTATATGGCATGATAGATACTCATCCTAAAATCAGCTGTTTGTTTCTCAAATCACGAGGATCACATTTTTCTTTCTAACATTTAGCTTACGATTCATATATATATATATATATATATATATATATATATATATATATATATATATATATATATATATAATATATATATATATGCATATATATATATGTATATATATATATATATGTATATATATATATGTATATATATGTATATATATGTATATATATATATGTATATATATATATATGTACATATATATATATGTATATATATGTACATATGTATATGTATATATATATGTATATATATATGTAAATATATATATATATCAGATTTTAAAAATAATAAATGGAGTCATAGTGAATCAGGGGACAACATTACATAGTAAAGCGGGAGCGAGAATGAAAAAAAAACAACCTTTTTTCGCTTTTTACTCATTCTCTCTCCCTCCTTACTATGTAATGTTGTTTCCTGATTCACTGTGACTCCATTTATTCTTTTTGAAACCTTAATTAAATTTTGTACCACTAAAAATCCTTATATATATATATATATATATATATATATATATATATATATATATATATATATATATATATATATATATATAAATGCCGATGTCTGTGTGGATGTATGTGTGTACTCTATAGAAAGAAAGGTTAGAGAATCTACAGAAAAACTAAAACCGGGGAAGACAATGGAAGTGGTCCTGAAGCTTTAAGTGCCTCTATGGAGCTATGGGAGCATAACCCCCTCTTACAACCTCAAATATATCCTATTTTGATGAAATTGAAATCATATGTATAAGATTTTCTGGGTTAAACGATGAAAGTGGTCCCAAATCTCTATATGTCTCTCCATATGCCGAGTCTCTACGTGACTCTGTCTAATGGATCTATGTGCAAGATTTCATAAATATTTGATGCAGAGATCCTTCGCAAGTTTAGCCTGGTTTTCACCTTGCCCTGCATCGTTCTCACAGAAAAAGGAATGGTCAAAGATCTGTGCTGTCATTTATTTAGCTTTCATGTTGGTGAAGTGTGGCGTGTTGTGATCAGTGGAGACTGCTCTTCAGTAGGTCTCCGTCAATCAACGATGATCAAGCCAGTCAAAGAATCTTGCAGCTTGTGATGTAGTTAATCTATTTCATGGGCATAATCCAACAAATACACTGTTGATCAAATGCATGCATCTTGCGTACATCGTTCGAGCGCAGCTCCCCAGGCTTCACAATCATAAAGAAGGAGTGATTACATGAGAACATGGTTGATGCCACATCTAGTTAAGTACTGAATTTCCTAGATAGACCACAGATTGTGCTGAAGGTGAATAAACACATTTCGCACTAGATTTATATTATTTGAAATAAGGCTTTTCAATATTTTACAGATAGTACCCTGGAAAATCTTTTGGAAGTATCTAGTCAGCAGTATAAAAGACAAGTAAAAAAGTTTCTTTAGTGGAGACAAAGAAAAAACAAAAAGTTTAAAACGAATGGAAAAAAGTTATAATGTATTACTTTTTAATAATAATAATCATAATAATAATAATAATAAAAACAAATCAAAATCACAATCACGATTTCCACTAGAAGGACATGGAGAGTACTGGAATCCTGAGGAGGTTTATTGTCACTCAGATTCCAAAATGTATAATCAAAATAACACTTACTAGCGTATGGGTTTAAACTTGTGTTCACCTGAGTTTGTGTTCAGACCAGTTGAGCATACGTCCTCGAAAATCAGTAAGAAAGAGTCTGGGCCATTTTTGAGTTGTTGACCTTCTTCTACCAGGCTGAGGTATGGTTCTGTGCAGTTCTAGGAGGTCCACCTTTCTAGGCTTTACCTTCTTTCTTTAAGCAGGGGTAAGTTTATTGCTAATCGCCTACTGGAAAATGCGAACTGGGCTGCTCAGACATTTTTTTTGTGGGCCACAGTGCACACACCACTTGTGCACTAGCTTTTCAATTCCTACGTTCCGACTTTGTGTGACACCTTCCCGCAGTTGGAGGAAGATAAATAACATCTCTTGCTTGAATGAATTAATATTTATGCACTAAAATGGCCACCCGTTAACTAGCTAACGAATCAGAACTCAGAGAATGAACTTGCTTATCTAAGCACATAGAACATCCCAGCCTGCTTATATACCAACTTTCTGTGACCAAAATGAAGTTGAAAGTACTGGAAAGCTAGGAAGACTTATTGTCACACAGACTCCAGGGAACACTATCTGTTCTTGTCAGTGAGCTGTCACTGGTAAGGACTCATCTGAAAACTTCTAGTAAATAAGAAATAATAATAATGACGATTTAACATGGAAATTAAAACGAAGAATATTAAACATTACTCACCCAAATAATAATAGTCACAAAAAAAGCGGACAAGGTTTTGGACTGTTATCCTTATCTAGTTTGTTATGTTTGCAACGTTTTCAGCCGTTGCAATCTCCAGCCTTCTTCGGTTGCTTTTTGTCATAGTCAGTAAGCTTTCAGAAGTTATGAATTGAATGAAATCAAATTTACTGGCAAAAAAAAAAAAAAATTGCAAAATGCAACAAGCAATGTAAAAAGACACAAGATATGTAGATCTGCAGTCTGAATGTTCGTCCAATGCGACTTTAACTCTGGATATGGTAAGCATCGTAACGACCTCCTCGGCTAGGTAGTTTTACAGGGCAGAAACACAGACAGAGAATGCAGCCTTTTATCCATTGCGACAAAAGAGGCAATGGTATATCTTTTACGGGGTCCTGTGAAAGACGTGACTTGGTGCTGGATGAAAAATTGTTTCAGAGTGTACCAGTTGTCTCTGAAGACAGAAGACATGATTTTTCTGAAATCTATAAAACTCAATTTAAAAAATGTAAACTGTTTTGTTTGTTATTTTATCATGGTGTTCCGAAATCTTACATAATTTAATAGATTGTATATTGCAATGTGCATCTTCGTCTCGCCTTCATCTTAAGAATCCAAGGATATAATATATATTTTTTATAATTTGACTATGCAAAAAACAAGATGGCGTTTTGTTAACTAATTATTTAATTAACTCTCTCAGTGCTGGATTTATTTTGTAGAAAAATGATTTTTTACACCTATTTTTAAAATGACTTTGTAAGCTTTCATTGTATGCACAAACAATATTTGTAGAATATAAGTAGGACTATTAAAATAAATTGTAAAATTTGACTGTTATGCGTATTGTGATGGCGGCCATGTTGAATTTATAATGAGGTTGACCATCTACTCATGGAAAATTGTCATTTTCTCATGCACATAGTCAACTGCTGAATTTATTGTGTATATTTGTGTTGTGTCTTTAATTGCGAATAAAACCATTTTTTCAGAAAATACGCATGTAGTATCATCTACTATTAGAGGTTGTAGACTTGTCACAATTTGCGAAAGCCGTGCTAAGAGAATTAATCATTTGTGTGCTTGAAGTAAGAAACCAAAAAGGAGTATTTGCATAAAGTTGTGATTATTTTAAATATGACAACGCATGTTGTAGATAAAATATAATCTTAAAAGCAAATAGATGGCATTCAAACATATATGTATATGTGGTAGGAGAGAGTGCTAAGGTGAGAGAGAGTAGGGTGGAGTGGTGGGAAGGCGAATAGTGGACGTTTACAAATGATTGGTTGGTAACAATACTTTAGTAGTGACTTTTAGATATGTGGGATCAGAGAGTGTGTATTAAAAGTGGTGGGGAAAGGAGGTAAAGGAAAAAATCTAAGAAGCCAGATAGCCTGAATTGGAAGGAATGTTAGGGTGGGAGTAGAGGAGTTTGTTGAATTTGGGTGGTGAAAAGAGTTTCTCGAAAACGTAGTTGAACTGTTTAGGCAATAAGGAAATAGTAGTGGTTGAGGGTAGTGGAGAGTGAAATAAGTTAAGAGGAGGGTGTATGCACATGTTATATTAAATGAGTATGAAAATCTTTTGTGTTAACATGTTTAAAAGATGCAGAAGTATTATTCTTATATGAAAACAAAATACAGTTATTAAAATTGTTTTTAGATGTTTTATTAATACCAGTTCATCTTCACTGGCGGCCATTATTTTCAAGTAGGAGAGGTAAATCTGATGAAAGAATTATATTGAAAATAAAGGAAAATAACCTCCCTTTATATCCTAGTCCAAAGTATTCAGTTTCACACAAAGTATATGCCCGGAAAGGGAAGAAGGCCTCTAAATATAGTGTCTTTATTTAGTGCTTCTGTATTATTGGGGCAGATGAAATTGCATCTTTAATTTAGAAGAGTCAGTTGAAAGGGGAGATAATTCAAACTGTTGTAACTATAACCCATAAGGAAACCCAGAGAATTAGTAAGAAAATAAATTAAAAAAAGGGTACTTATGCAGTTTACGGACCGGGATGAAATAATAACGTTATAAATTACAAAGCCATTTTTAACATGGGGAGGTGGAGGGTTGATTAACTATTCTGTTTATTAAATTGTTAGGTGAAAGTACATCTCCCCTTTCAACTGACTCTTCAAAAATAAAAATGGACATTTCATTTGTCCCCAATAATAAAGGAGTACCGTTTATTTATTCGACTCCCACTGCAGCAAGGTTTGGTTTTATCGTAAGGAATCCAGCTGCCCTCCAAAAAGGGGTACTCTAGATGGGTGCAAAATGTACCGTGATCAGACCCGTCTGTCTACTCAATGGAGACATCTCAAGCGACCGGCAATAAACTACTTTCCCACCCTTCTTGAAGGTGGAGGTAATGCTTAGGATGATGGTCTCCTAGAACCGAATCATACTCTAGAGAGCAGAACCATCTAAACAATTGGTAGACTTCCTATGATTAGTGTAAACATTTATCAGTTGTATATTTTCGGTTTTTCCAGCTCAGTTTTCATTTGTAAAAAAAAAAAATTGTTCATTGTTTTTAAATCTAAAAAAAAATCTGAAAATACCTGGAGAAGAAAGTAGAAGTTCCGAAACGTGCAACCAAGAATCCATTAAAAACGTGATGTCTAATATTCAATGTAAATATAACGATCAAATAATGTTAAAGAAATTGTTATTGTTGTTGTGGTTGTTTATATATTCATGTGCGGCTTTATTATTTACTCATTGCATGTAATTCCTATCCTATCCATAAAAATCAAATTTTGAAAAAATAATTTTTTTAAACTAAAACAAAAAAGATTTCAAAAAATTAATAAAAAATAAAAAAAATTAAAAACTGTAGGCATTTAGTTATTTAACCTCATATCGTAAAAAAAATGTTTTTTGCTAATCTAACATATTGATAATTAATTTTATCAAACGGTCCCATGATATACCAGAAGTTTTGCATATAATTAATAAGGCTGTGATGATTTGAGAAATTGCTTAAGTAAATTCCATTTGTTGTTCTTTGAAAATGCATGTACACAGCTTTTTAATATATATATATATATATATATATATATATATATATATATATATATATATTCGTGTGTTTGATTAATCCATCCGTGTGCGTATTATCTTTTTCCAATTATTGTCAGTATTGTCAGTATTGTCGGTTTTATTAAACATTATTTTCTCCATATATATATATATATATATATATATATATATATATATATATATATATATATATAATGTATATTTATGATATAGATATAATATAATGTATATATAATATAGATATAATATATATATATAATATAGTTATAATTTATAATATATATATATATATAACATATAATAGATATAATATATATATATATAATATATATACTATATATATAAATATAATATATATATATATATAATATACGCATATATAATATATAAATATAATAGATATATAATAGATATATAATATATATATGTATATATATATATATATATGAAACAATATTATATATATATATAATATACATATATACAATATATATACATATAATATATATATAATGTAAATATAATATATATATAATAGATAGATATCTAACAGGTAGATATATATATAATATATATAATATATATATGTATAATATATATATATATATATATATAATATATATATATATATTATATATATTATATAAATATATATATATATATAATATATACATAATATTTATATATAATATATATAATATATATAGTATATATATAATTATAATATATATATATATAGTATATATGATATATATATAACATAATTATAATATAACATATATATATAATATTAATAATATTTATATAATAGATATATAATATACTTATAATATATATATAATATATATAATATAATTATAATATATATATATATAATATATATAATATATATAATATGTATATAATATATATATAATAGATATATATATATATAATATATTTAATAGATATATAATATAATAATTATATATACATATAATATATATAACATATATATACATAATATATATATATATACACATATAATATATATAATATATATAATATATAATATAATATATATATAATATTTATAATATTGTATATAATATATATATATATATATATATATATATATATATATATATATAAATATAATATATGTGTTGTTCGTCTCATCGCAAGCGCAAATATGATCAAATGGTTTCAACGACGACGACAGAAGATCAAGTGTGTCATGGTGTTTGTTTGGCTTTGCGCTTCATTCTCTTCTCACGGGTCCTTGTTGCTCGAGAGGTTTTGGCGAGACGAGCGTTCATTTGGTCATCAGTTTTACTTGAGGCAGTCTTTTCCCACGTTCGGTGTTCCATTTCGAAGCTAGTTAGCGTTTTCTTCAGGCTATCCTTGTACCTCTTCTTAGGTCGGTCAACGTTTCGTTTACTACGGCTGAGCTCACTGAACACTACTTGTTTTGAGATCATCTTCTCGCTCATGTAGGAAACGTGGCCTGACCAGCGCAGTTGGGCTTGCCGCAGGAGGGTTTGTTCGCTGAACATTCCGGCTTTGGACAGAACCTCAGTATATTGTCCTGCCAATGTATATGGAGGATTTTCTGAAGACATTTTGCTTGGAATAGGTCAATCCATCGCTCACGTCTGTGGTAAGCGTCCACATCTCACAGTCATAGATCAGGACGGGGACAACAGCCACTCTGTAAACCTTCAGCTTGGTTCGGAGACTGATGCCTCTTCAGTTCCACACTCAATCTTGCAGTCGGCCAAATGTGCTGCTGGCTGATGAGATTCTGTTTTTTAGCTCTTCGTCAATGTTCGCGCTCCTGGAGATTGTACTGCCATAGTAGGTAAGGTAAAACTATCAACTGATTTGAGAGTTACTCCACCCGCTGAAATTCGTGGATGGAAGTGATCTTCTCCTGGGGCCGGTTGAAACGGTACATCGGTCTTCTTTGTACTGATTGTCAAACCAAAGTTGTTGCAGGCTGCCGTGAGACGGTCCATTTGGTGTTGCATCTCCCCTTTCTCGTGCGTGGTGACAGCACAGTCGTCCTTGAAGAGAGGTTCCTGGATAGTTGTTTCCTTTACCTTGGTCGCCGCAAGCAGTCGCCTGGTGTTGAACAATGTCGACACCGTTTTTGTCCTTTCCAAACGCGTCGTTTAGCATGGCTGAGAACATCATGCTGAATAGCGTGGGAGCTAAGACACAATCCTATTTAACTCTTTTTGTCACTTGGAAGCTCTCAGATGCGTCACTGTCGTCGAGAATCCTGGCCGTCATTACTTCATGGAACTGGCGAATGATTAACTTGGAGGGGCAACCGTAGGTTTCTATGATCTTCCAGAGACCTTCTTGACACATTTCTCTTGGAGTTGGCGTGTAGCAAAGATCATGTCCATCGTGCCTCGTCCAGGGCGGAAGACACATTGACTCTCTGGGAGGAGTTTGCATTCAAAGTGTGTCAGCAGCTGGTTCAGAAGGACTCGGGCAAAGATCTTTCCCGTTATTGAGAGGAGAGAGATGCCTCTATGGTTGTCACAGTGATCGCAGTTTCCTTTTGGCTTGAATTTGTGTACGATCGTTGCATCACGAAACTCTTGGGGCAATGTGTCTTCTTTCCACATTGACTAATACAATGTTATGAGTTGGTTGGTCATTGCTAAAAATAAAAAAAACAACATTACAGATCAGAGTTATATCATATTGTGATTTAATGCAAATTTCGGAGCAAAGAAACGCCTCTAGCAGCTGGTTTCAACGAGCAGACCACAGACAGAGAATGCTGCCTTTCTTGTGTTGAGACGAAAATGGCGATGGTACATCTTTTGCGGGTGTCCGTAGATACCAGGACTACACGTTGGAGTGTAAAACTCCTCTAGAAGTTAGATTTAAATTCCTGTTGATGATGCTGTATATCAGAATCAGGTCCCCTCGCAGCCTCCACTGCTTAAGTGAGTATATTTCAGAATGAATTGTAAATCCCTATTGTGCGAATCGGATAAATATTTAATTGCATTTTCCTTAGCATCTAAGCAATATATATATATATATATATATATATATATATATATATATATATATATATATATAGTACGAAAATAATATATAATAATGGCAAGTAAGCTACATAGAAACGTTCATGTTTCATTCCCACGGGAAATCATCAGGCTAAATGCAGGGATGTATTGTTTGTGATTACTTTTATATATATATAGTATGAAATATATCTATGGCAAGTAATCTACACAGAAACGTTTATGTTTTATTCCCATAGGAAATCATCAGGCTAAATGCAGGAATGTATTGCTTGCTATAGCATTTATATCTAAGTAGTGTTTTCTCTAGCTAAACAATCGGATTCATTGGCATTATTACTTGCTCTCAAGCTATTATTTTCATTAGCGAATAGCCAAACTCTTCTCAAACAAACGCTTGAGAAATGTATATATATATATATATATATATATATATATACACACACTTATAAGATAACTATGTATATACTTAGGTCATAGTATTTACTTCAACAATTGTAAATACACTTGCCGAGGTTAGTAGTGGCATATAAATATACCTATGACAAGCAAGCTACACAGAAACGTTGTCTTTCATTCCAAGAAAAAGTTCGTCAGGCCAACTGTAGTAATTAACATGACGAATTCATTTATGGAATGAAACATAAACGTTTCTGCATAGCTAATTTGCCACAAGTATATTTTATACAATTATGCATATGTAAATAGTTCATTACGGAATTACTGTGTCGAGTTGCCTGATTGGTCAACACCTGACCAAGTAACCTCAGTATAATAATCTTCGCCAACAAAAATAGATACAAAATAGTTTATCATTGCTAAAAATCACCAATCTTCTATTTAGTAAAGTAATTAAACCTAAGGATTCTAATTTATTGTTATAAATAAGATATTTTAGTCTTTTTATTAGTTTAGTTACTTTTCGTTGACTGGTACCGGTGGCGAGCTCACCGAATAGAATGGTCTTTGTGATCCTCCCATCGTCCATTTTACGTTACAAAGATATCTGCAAGCAAGAAATGAGAGCAGGTGGCATCAACCCAGCAGGCTGTGAATCGGTGGCTGGAGAAGTGCTGTGAATGCATGCACCAAGGGGTGGAGGGAGAGGAGAGACCAGCAGTGGAGGGAGAGGAGAGAGCTGCATCAGAGCTCTCAGAACCAGACGCCATCTACATCTGTGGCAACTGCCATAGAGCCTGCTGATCTAGCATAGGACTGCACAGTTACAGCAGATGCTGTAATTCGGTAACAGACTGAACTGAGTCACAGAACTCTATTTTCTCCCGAAACAGACGGATGCTAACCACTTTTCTTTGTACCACTTTAATTTTAATATTATATCCCAATGTCGAGCTATTGGGTGCCTAAGATCGAGTACACTATTTTTATATTTTGTTTCTATTTTTAAATAACCAATGATGAACTTAATGAGTTTGTAATACTCTTTTGTATAGATTCGCTTTTTTCTCATGTTTGCACAGTCAAATCTATCATAGTCAATAAAATAATAAAATGCATGTATCAACACCCAGCTTTTTTTGTATAAACTTGATGTATGAATCAGTAAACAAAAAGTATTTTCTGTTTGAAATGTAATAATCATTTAGCAAAAACTCTTAATTCCAAAATAAAAAAGGGAAAAAAAAAATAATAATAAGGATTCAAAAATATTGAAAAAACTATTAATGATAATATTAATGATTTTTTTAACTATAAAAAATATTAATGTTTTTTTTTCAAAAATTATAATAAACACATTAAGGATTCTGAAAATTACAAAAAGATATTGATCATTTTGAAAATTACAAAAAATATTGATCATTTTGAAAATTACAAAAAAATATTGATCATTTTGAAAATTACAAAAATATTGATCATTTTGAAAATGACAAAATAATATTAACGATTCTGAAAATTACAAAAAAAAAATATTAACGATTTTGAAAATTACAAAAAAAAATATTAACTGTTTTGAAAATTAAAAAAAAAAATATTAACGGTTTTGAAAATTAAAAAAATATTGATCATTTTGAAAATTACAAAAAAATATTAACGATTCTGAAAATTACAAAAAAAAAAAATATTAACGATTTTGAAAATTACAAAAAAAAATATTAACGGTTTTGAAAATCACAAAAAAATGTATTAACGATTTTGAAAATTAAAAAAAAAAATGAAAAATAGACTAAAATCTTGTTTTGAAAGGGTTTGGAAATAAGTATTAAAACAAAACAAAAATAAAAATTTAAAAAATATATATTTAAGAATGGGAGGAAAAATAAACTGAAAAAATTCAAAAAAATATTCTAAATTATAAAAAAAAGGATTACCTCCGCTGAATTATCAGAAACACCACGTAATGTTAGCAGCCTTTTTTTCTGAAAAAAGGATAAAAAATACCAGAGTCCTGAGAGGCATCAACTTTTCATAAGCTTTCCTCCTGATACCATCACTAAATAACATTTTATTTATAAAAGCTCATAATCATTTTATTCAAATTTAGTTTGCTTGATTTTATTTTTATTATCTTTAATTGTACAATGCTGATTGTTGGTGGACACACGTGTTTTGTTAGATAATACTGTTATTAGATGGGAGCTTTTATAATTATCTATGGAGCTGTGTACATAGAAAATCCATAATGTGGAAAATGAGATCCAAACACGATTTTTGTTTGTATTATTTGGATTATTAGGACTCATCTTCGATGTTATTCCCACAACGTTTCGGCCGATGTAACATTCGATCTTCTTCAGATGCAATTTGTCTAACTTGGAAATATAGCCCTGTGGATTAAATATAATATTTAGTAAATGAAATCGACTGGAATTTCTTTTTTAACACAGAATAACAATTTTCGTAAATCACTGGCTAGGCAGAATCAAATATCGCTTTGTAAGATGCAATACTATAGTGATCTAACTTCGATAATCCGACTGACTTTTCTTTATGTATTGGATTATCTTTGTATTATTCGAACTACTGTTCTCATCTTAGTTGTTATTCTCACAACGTTTCGATCGATGTAATCTCCAACCTTCTTCAGAAATCTATACAGGATTTCGAACTGAACCTTTTATTTAATCCCCACGTGAGCAACGACTGAGTAGAAGTTTTAAGTAATTGTTAATTATATTTTTTGTATCACCCGTACTGAGGATTGAACCTTCAACCTCCAGAAGACTGCCACTTAGAACTGATTATTACTTAGCACTTGACATGTTGTGCCACTCGTCTATGTGCACATGAGTTTGACAGTAACATTCCCAACATTCGACAAGACGCAACTGAACAAGATCGGAGGTTACATCGGCTGAAACGTTTGTTCACCTATTTTCTATGTTCACAGTCCCTTGTTAACTATAAAAGAGTTTCATCTAATAATGGTATTATCTGACACCAAAAAGCAGTGTTGCACATTAAAGATTTTGTGAGGAATGCATTCCATTGTTTACTTCACTTGTACATGTGTATCTTCATGTATTATTGTTGATAAAAGAGAAGGATAATAAGCACCTGCCGCTGAAAATAAGCTGGAAATTTAGGGTTTCTTCACAATCGCACCGCTATGGATGAAACACATTTTCTTCTGATTTTTTTTACATAAGTCAACATAAATTCTAGCCTAAAACTTTTTAAATATTTGTGCATTGTCATAAGAATCAAGTAGCTTTTATTTTATTGTAATTTTTATTGCTACATTTTTCTGCCTAGAAAAATATATCAACAATATATATATATATATACATATTATATATATTAAAATATATATTATATATAATAAATAATATATAAATAATAAATATAATATATATATATATGATATATATATTATAATATTCAATAGACGCACCGTTTTTTGGAATGCAACCAATCAATACATATGCTCTGACGCCGGAAACAAAACTTTATTTAGCTTGTAATCTGAAATAATTTAGATCATATAATAAGGGATATATACCTTCATATAAACTCAGAAATATATATATATATATATATATATATATATATATATATATATATATATATATATATATATATATATATCATTATTATTTCATGTATACATATATAATATTATAAGGAGATATAATATATTATTTATAGATTCTCAGTACTTACTTCAACAGTGCTCAATACGTGAGCAGAGCTAAGTAGTAAGGTATGAAAATGACTTTATTTCAACTCCGTACATTAATCGTCAGGCTAGGTGCAAAGAATTCGTGTTACTGATTGCTTTTATATCTCCACGTGGTGTTTAGTTTGACTAGCTAACTAACCAGGCTCATTTTTATTCCCTCCAACGGGTTAATGTTTTCATTAGTCAATGGCTGAGCTTCTCTCAAACAAAGGTTTATATATATATACAATTTTATTTTAATACTATACATTACAGTCTCTGGTGAGGATACCCGGGTTTCATAAATCTGGTCATCCTAGGTTTAGGATAAAATCCAGCTGGTCATCACAGAAAGATTCTGAAATCGGGGTTAAGGACTGTTCACCAGATGGACTTTGACGGTATTCATTTTTTTCATTCCCCCATAAAAGATATCTTGTGTGTTTAAAGGCTGCCTGCTGCTAGTTGTTTGTTTAAGCAGGGAGAAGGGAGGTATTGAACGTTTTTTATTTAAAAAGTTATTTATTTTTGTTTACTATTTACTTTGAGGTTGTTTTTTGTTTGGAAATGTTGTTTACATGATTCCATAGCGTGTGTTGATAGATTCTTTATATATTTAGTTGTTTTTTCTGTGTGGATACTTTTAAATCTTAGTAGCGTTCGGGATATGTAACACCGGAGTGTTATCTTAGGAAGTCATAATCCTCATTTAACTCAGATTGCAACGATAGCAGTCCCATTTCTCTCTCAATTGTTGTTATTTGTGGACTAATTTAAGCGCGCGCTGCTAAACAGTATCTTCTGTCATTTGGTACCTTCTCAAGACATCTACCTGGGTTAAATATTTCATTCGGGTGGGGCATAGTTTAAATAGTGTCTATTATGTTTGGTATTTCTAGTTAGACAAGATATATATATATATATATATATATATATATATATATATATATATATATATATATGTATGTGTGTGTGTGTGTTCTGAACTTATACTATATAAAATTTGTTATAATATTAGAAATAATAGATTATTCATTACATATTGTATCAAATGGTGAATATACATTTTTTTGTGGCACTTGTGCATGCGTGCATGTGTGTGTGTATGTATTTGGAGAGAGCATATATGTTTTCACATTCCTAATTTGTACAATCATTTATTATCCCAATCACTACTCAGGGTCCAGCCTTCAGGCTAGGATCAAAGTATATATCTTTTCTGTCTCAGAAAGTCATATTTCTAAGCATCATCTCCTCCTTTAAGAGGGAAGGCGACGAAAGGTTTATTTCTTTCATCTCCTCCTTTAAGAGGGAAGATGGGTTTATTGGTTGACGTGTCTTCATCTATAAGAGATTACTGATTGGAGTGACAAGACTATTTTTTCAGCTGGACCAGAGTGCCTCTTTTTTAAGAGCTGATTTCCTACTGTAAACTGACCTTGTGTCCAACCTTGCCGCTGGGAGGTGGGTAAGCAAACTTACATAGAATAAGTTTTTCAAAGTAAAAAGTGAATTATGCTAAGAACTTTCTTTGGTTTTGTTGTTTTGTTTTACGTTATATCAACACTGTGTCATTTAAAGTTTTAATGGTTCGTTCTTAATATCTTTAAATATTTATAGACTAGTGTACACCCTAACCCGTCAAAAATGATGGAAAAAAGAATAATGCTTCGCACTCACTATTTATCTACATATATTACTAAAATATTCGTATAAATCATAGAATTATGTTAGTAATTTAATTGTTCATATATAAATGATTATTATAATTTCTGATGACCTAAAGAAAAGAAAACACCCATCGATGACATTTTATTATATAGTGGAGGATTTCTTTCCGAATTCATTTCAAGCGGCATAGTAAGTCTGAAGTGGTTGTCTGACTTGCTATTTGCTTTCTAACTTCCCTTTACCTCTTGAAATAGTTTCGTCTGGGACTAGATAAAAAACATGTGTTTTACTCGCTAACTTTTGCATAATGAGATGGAAGTACACACACATATATATATATATATATATATATATATATATATATATATATATATATATATATCCTCGAGAGTTTCTCAACCATTAAAACTATATAAGAAAAAAAAACAAAAAAAAAACATTTTAGTCCCAAGTCGTTCAGTAGAAAATCACTCATCTAAGTCAATTTATTTTTTGTAGTTACTATATTAGTTTGCTTCCAAGAATTTACACTAGTCTTAACATTATTTAAGGGATCATCAGTTGTTTACCATGAAAAACTGTTTCGGGAATTTAAAAACAAAACAGTATTTTATGTCATGGCTTCCCAGCAGAGTTGATCAGACCCCACTTCCCTTAAAAGACAAAACACATAAACGTTCCGTATATTAGATCTAAGTTTTGTTCCAGATAAATGTTTAGCTAACTTATATTAGTTATTAAAAATGTATATATATATATATATATATATATATATATATATATATATATATATATATATATATATATATATAAATGGTTAAGGAAAAGTGGACAGAGTAACATTTAGTGAAAATAAGGATACAAACGCATCATAATAGTTGGAACAAGATATTTTGGTGGAACCATATTTATTTGGTGATATGGTTTTATTAAAAACAAAACTCAACATTTTATACAGTGAAGAAAGAAAACTCCGGGAAGTAGGAAGCAAGCATTGCTGAGTGTAGTACATGTGTGAGAGTGGGGAAGGGGGAGGAGAAGAGTAGTACATGTGTGAGAGGGGGGAAGAAGTTGGAGTAAGAAGAGTAGTACACGTGTGAGACGAGGCGAAAGGGGAGGAGTGGGAAGAGTGGTGAGTATATATATATATATATATATATATATATATATATAGTCTCGGAAGTTTCTCAACCATTAAAACCATATTAAAAAAAACAAAAAAAAAAAAACAAACTTATAGTCCCAAGTCTTCCAGTGGAAAATCACTCATGTAAGTCAATTTATTTTTTACAGTTATTATATTAGTTTATTTCTAACACTATTTTAAGGGATCATCAGTTGTTTACCATGAAAAACTGTTTCGGGAATTTAAATATATATATATATATATATATATATATATATACAAATAACAATAACGATTGAATATTGTCTGTATCGTATGGATAAAGAATTATTCGGCTGATGAAGAGATTCATATAATTGTTGATTTTTTACCCTGATATGGATGTGATAATAAATTGAAATTTTAGAAACACATGTATGCAAGGACAAATATTTTTGGTGTTGAATTTTTCGGAGCATAATCATTACAAAATATCAATTATGTCATAAATTTTCTATTCTACTAAACTATATAATACATGAGCTCTGTTTGTCTTTAAGTGTTAATCATTGAGCTCAATTTTACCTACAGTATTTATTTGTATCCTGAGGATCTGTAACATTATATTTTTTTAATTCTATATAATCTCCTTGTGATACAACCAAAGTTATAGTTATTGAACTAAACTTTTCTTTCAATATTAATATACAAATAAATACACATTGTTCTTTATTATAGAGTGGAGGCGTCTGCAAATAATAGATGGGATCCTGGCTGGTACTACCACTCCGATTCAGAGTGGACCTGGTAGTAATGGCAACTAAGGAGTGACTCCAGTCCCCCAAAACTCCCACATTGGGAAGAAAGTAAACAACCGGATGTGCTTTAAAGGTCTTACTCAAGACAGTGTTGGAGTAGACATAGACTGAATAGTTGATAAAGGTTGGGAAATAGGGTAGGCAGAGGAAAATATATTTAATACATAAAAAAAATCTAGAAAGGGGTGGAAAAATGGATTTCTGGTAGTTAGGTTAGTGTAGAGTGAAAACTTTGCCAAAGGGTGTCTGAGACGGGTTAGTGTCGTATTTGAGATCCGTAAAAACTTTGGAGCAGATTACTTATGGGAGAATCAAAAATGTAAACCAATTCTTAGCCTTTCTATGTTACTATTTAATGATTGAACATTTTTTGTCTGTCTGTCTGTCTGTCTCAGTTGGTCACTTATAAGCTCCAAACCTACCAGACATTTCCATGAAAATACAATGAGAGTACAGACGTGTCATAGAAGATAAACAAGCTAATACCACTACTAAAACTTTCTCGGGGCTTCGAGATTGGGTATATTTTAAGTAGGATTCCTCTAGAGTAAATGTGGTATTGTGGTGACTGCATTGTGGTGAGTAGAATACATAGTGTACAATAGATAGTGGTGACCAACAAACCCAATTCCGCATTTTTTGATGGCCTTGTGCCTGATTTGTTACACTGTGTCATTTTACTGTATAGCAAATAAATATTTCAAAGTTTAGTATCTGTTCTGTCCTCGGTCAGTGAAGGAGGAGACCTTCTAGACTGAGGTAATTTTTATTTTTGCCCAAATCTAGAGTGCCCCTTCTTGGGGAGCTGGATTTTCCCCACATTAAAACCCGACCGTGTGTCTAACTTTGCTCTCCTTGGGTGAGGGGGGGGGGTAATAACCCTTACTCAAAACGGTAAACGCTTATTTCATTTCATTCACAAATCAATCATTAAAATGAAAATGTAAGGGAGATAACCTTGTTTGTCTTATCGCAGTTAATGATTTCCCCTGACTTTAAAAGAAAAAATATTTTCACCAAGCAAATATAACAATTTGAGGGAAAGATATTTTTTTTCTGAGAATATATTTTCCCCAGAAGACAAACATTCTAATCGATAGCTCATTCTTTTCTAGGAACTAACTATGTTTAGTGTGTGGCATTTACCGCCCAATACATGTAAACTCTGGTAATCATTAATATTACCGACATAAATTATTTTAAAAAAAAAACCGTTAGGAAATTAGTCAAATACAATGTACCTAGTTTTCCCTAATCATTTGTGACCATTAAAAAAATAATATAAAGTTATAAGTAGCCGTTTTGTTTAGTCAGTAACTTAAAATCAAAAATGTCTACTTTCCTCATATTTATGAAACTTTAAAGGCTTATAACATCGATTAAATTTTTTTTTCGTGCAAATATCCAAGAAATGAGCAGCTAAAGCAACATAAATTGTTTCTCCTTTAAAATAACGTATCTCAATAATAGTAATGATTACCCAAACTCTTTCTGTAAATTAAGATACAGGTTTCATGTAAAAGGGTGTGAAACAACACAAACACACACCCTAGATAAAAAAAAATAAATGATGTATTTCAAATCCAAGAGTAAATTTTTAGATTAATATTTTTTTTTAAAGGATATCTGTGTTCCTATTTACTTGCCTCCCCACGAGGACAGAGCTAGACACAATGTCGGGTTTTAATGTTTTAATGTGGGGAAAATCCAGTTCCCCAAACAAGGGGAACTCTGAATTGGAACAAAAATTTTAATTGCCTCAGTCTAGAAGGATTTCTCCCTCACTGACCGAGGACAGGAAAGATGAAGTGTAGTATCTGTTCCGATACTACACATTGTGCCTAGCCAAAAGAATATGTGTTTCTGTGCCAGCTCCATTTATAATTCTTATCCGTTTATAAAATACAGAATTAATCTATGCAAAACATGTTAACCCTTCAAATAACACACACACACATATATATATATACATATATATATATACATATATATATACATATATATATATATACATACATACATATATATATATATATATATATATATATATATATATATATATATATATATATATATATGCATATCTTAAAACCCAAAATATATTTGCTGATGCACAGAAATTTACACACACACACACACGTATTCATGCACACATGTATTTATTCATAGAGACAGGCACACACACACATTTATTTCGTTATGTACACACATATATCCAAACACGTACACAATGTTTCATGCACACACATATGTGCATACACACATACATATGTATTCATCTACACCCACGCAATTATTAACACACTTTTATTTACAAACACCCACACTCATAAATGCAAGTGAGTTAGCTGATTGAGAACAAATCTTTCTAACAATGCTGGTCAATTCTTGTAAAATCTGTCAATGGGTACATCTGCATACCGTCTGAATATTTTGTCCAAGGCGACTTTAATCCTGAATTTGATAGACATAGTCACTACCTCTGGATGACTGATCCACAGAGCAGAAACACGGACAGAGAATGCGGCCTTTCTTATAATGAGATGAAAACATACTCTCTTTCTAAATATGTATCCATATAAGAGAGAGAGAGAGAGAGAGAGAGAGAGAGAGAGAGAGAGAGAGAGAGAGAGAGAGAGAGAGAGAGAGAGAATTAGAAGTAAGAAAAATTATGATGAACCGACAGTTATAACTAAATAAACTACATTATTTATTTGTTATAATGTTGAACCTGAGGTGGCATCAAGCACTGTATAGGTGTAAAACATAAATGTTTGAGCTAGTCCTCATCAACTATATATATACATATATATATATATCCTATTTATTTATTCATTTAATAAGATATTTATATATTGGATTATGTCATATCATAGGTTTCGTGCTTAGCCTTTGAATCAGAACTTCGATTTGAAGGCTAAATGGATATGTCATCGATAAGTGCTGGAGTATGAAACCAATATTATGACATAATTCAATATATGAATATCTTATTAGATAAATAAATATATTGCTTCTTACTTCAGTAATTGAGCTCTGCAATACATTTTTATTTCAAAAAATATTATATATATATATATATATATTCATTTTACTTCAGTAAATAAATTCTCAGAAATCAAGGGGCCCCTCCCTGGAGGCTAACACTTGATTTCTATATTAGATACATAGATATCCGAGTGTTCAATCAAGATTCTCCTCTACCTCGCAAACGTTGAGTTAGTAAAGAAGTGAAGAACATTCATTTTCCTCTCCCAAATTGACCAGTTAACTATGTTAAAGTATATCTTATTTTTGGTCTCTTGGTCTTACCAGATTCCAGGACAAGAATTCATCTAGTCTGGTGGAGTATCCAGCTTAGTGCTGTTACTTAAGGTAACATTACGACGAGAAAGGTCACAATTCCATGTATGAGCCAGTATATAGTCGTGTCGAAAGGATCTTATTTGAGTTTCGAATACTATGTTATTTTGCATATTTGGTCATGGTTTACTTGTAGGGTGCAGTATGCTCATGTTAAGTTGTCCTGACAAACCCTTGTACAGAGAGACCAAAACATTCGAGGATGGTAATTCAAACTCTTTAGTAGGTAATTCAGTGTATGTGTGGTGTGTGATCAAGTCATGTGATTTACATTTTTTCTACATATTTCCTTTTTCTTTTTCTCTTGTATCAAATAATCATTTATTTTTTATATATAGATATTCAGTTTGAAAGATAAATGAATTCCGAAGAACTGAAGAAAAAAAAAAAGATAGATCTATATCCTCTTGGATTATTACATCTGTTTCAACCCATAGTGCCACTTTTTGGGGAGTTGGATTTTCCCACATTAAAAACCGACCTCGTGCATAACTCTGCCCTTGTGGGGAGGCAAGTAAATAGGAACCCTAAAAAAAGATTGATATACTGTAAAACAAAACCACCAAATCTGTTTCTCCAACGTATCTGTCGGCTTTGTTTTGCATACCTATGTTACACTTCACTTTTTAACAATCACCTAGAAATTAAGATTTACATCTTTAAATCCTTTTAACTTTTAATTAAACCATGACATTTCCAGGATTTCTTTAAATCTATGAAGCCAAATGTAAAGTATATTTATCATGTCGAATGATTAGATGAGAAATAAATAAATAAATAAATAAATACAAAAACAACAATTAATCAATACTGTTCTGGATGGCAAAGCTATTAAGGTTGTTAAGAAGTTGTGTTACTTTGCTGATAGCATTGGAGTAAATAGTGTAGCATGTGCCAGTGTGATTGCAAGAGTTAATGGTGGATGAGGTTCAGGGAATTTCTGCCATTACTAACCAGCAGAGCATTACCACTATCAACCAAAGAAAGAGTCTATCAGGAATGTGTATGCAGTATGATGATGGTGTATGGAAGTGAAACTTGGCCAGTAAGGCTTGAGTACAGGCGTTTTATGGAGAGAAATTATAAGAATAATACCATAAGTGTGTAATGTCTTAAAGACAGACATAAGTCTGATGAGCCCAGAGAAAGATGAAATCTAGACAGCATTGGGAGATGTGTACAAAACAGGAGACTCTGATGGTATGGTCACATTGAAAGAATAGATGAGAGTTCTTGGGTTAGCTGTAGAACATTTGTGGTAGCAGGTTCAGTTCACAGGGGAAGGTCAAGAAAAACATGGAAGGAAGTGATCAGGATGATAAGAGAAAGATGGATAAATAAAGACCTGGGTAGAGATAGGTTAATTTGGAAGTCAATTTCTTAAAGCCGTCCAATGCATGGATGTTAAACCGAATATGATGATTTTATTTATCTTTAAAATTTTACAAAAAGTTCACAATATAGTAAATTTTCTTTATAAAATAAGATGTGGCACAAGGCCAAATTTGGGTGGGATGAGATAAGGGTCAGCTGTCGTCCTCTTGGTCTATTCTCTAAACTAGTTTCAGTCACCAAAATACCACATTCACTTTATGGGTAAAATCTACTTATGGTTTGATGATTATGATGCTGTTCCGTTTTCTTATTTAAATTATTTTGAATTAAATGATATATATATATATTAAATTCCCCCCCCCCCTCTCCAATTCACAATGCATACTTGATATTTGGAAATGGGGCACATTCATCATAGCATTATAACTTAGACCTACATACATCTGGTATACATTTTATCCGGCCTTTTAGCTAGGATAAAAATGTAGTATCTGTTCTGTTTTCAGTCTTAGAAAGAAAAATCCTTCTTGACTGATGTGATTTAATCTTTTTTATGTTTCGAGTCCAGGGTGCCCCTCTCCGAAGAGCTGTCTTTTCCCCATTAAAAACCGACCTTGTGTCTAACTTTTCTCTTGTGAGGAGGCAAAGCGATTAGGAGACCAGTGTTGATTTCTCTTTTTTCCCCAATGCGTGGAATCATATATCAAGTGACAACTCCCAATAGTTGATTAAGTCATGTGGTCACCTATATAAAAGTCCTGACACGAAACTCACTTCCTATTTTTTCCTACCTTTTCGATTTGACAACCAAAATGACAACATTGTTTGTCCACCGCTAATATCCGTCCAGATCAGTTCTGTTCTGTTGACATGCGGTCAGTCGTTCCTCAGTCCTTATTTTATAAGTAAGCTTTTGGGTTCTCTTTTGTTTATGTGTCAAAATGAATAAGAAATTGATATATGCATGTTTCATCTATGTGGCTATATAGAGATGACACTCTGGCTGTGCAGTACGAATCTCAGATCTCAATCACATTTGACTGTTAAGTGCCAATGTCTTAGCTGACGCGTTTACTGAGACGCATGAATAAAGAGGAAATATATCATTTATTTTTATGATATAAGTTTCCAAGAGTATTCAATTTCAAGGGAAAGAATCTTACATTTTGGCTAGACAGAGTGCTCGCCCCTTGAGGGAGCTAATATTATTATTTATGCATAACCGCTACCATCTATGCATTAATCCTATCAACTTCCATATAAATACGTGTTACATCGGATTTTATCGTAGCAGCTACCAGCAGACATACATGCAGACATAGAAAGCCGAAAGTGTGAAACGTGTGGGAGGTGTGTGCTTATAAAAATTTGTTCTGGCTGTGTTGCTCTCATTGCACAAAAATTTATCATAGTAGCCCCGCCATACAACATCATTACAACAGGCACATAAACATCCCTCGGAACGGAAAAAGATGACTAGGCACAGCTGCAATAATCAGTGCACAGCAAAAGTGCACTGATTATTGCAGCTGTGCCTAGTCATCTGTTTTTGTGATGTTTTCTTCTTTGGCAAAATATAGTCCTCAAGAAACTACATTTCAAAGAACTTCTTGCACTTGTTTAGAATTGGCAGGAAACATAAAATATATTACAGCTGTACTATACATATGTTAAGGCCCAGTTTTAGACCTCAAACAAACCAAGGTTGATTCGTTAAAAACGAAAAATACATAGAATTATCATAGTAGCTCTCAATGTCAAAGTAACACTGGTTGACGGTACAGATGCTGATTTTCTGATGATCGCTGTCGGTTTGTTTATGAAGTGGCCTTAGTTGTCCTAGTTACCCTTTCTGAAATAAACTTAATACAACAAATGTAGCATTCACTGCTTTATTTTTATGTACAGACAAGGTCAGCCGGTTATGGCACCACAAATCGAATTATAGCACTTCCCATCGCAACAAATATGCTGACGTTATCTCATAGTAGTAGAATTATTTGTGTTTATGAAACGTTTAGCAGCAATAATAGTCGTGGTAGTCACTGTAGAGCAAAGTTCTAATAGCTATTAATAACAAATAAAAGCCAGGAAAAAGCAGGATGAGAAAGACTTGGAATCACTCAGTCAAAGATGAGCATAAGCAATGGCACATCAAAACCAATGTAAATGTTAGTTCCATGGAGACAGACACTTCGTGCCGCCATGGCCAACGTGCAACCACCATCTGGTTTGGTAAAGGCATGTTAAACACAGAAAAATAATTCCAATTCGTGATCCACATTGTCTGACACAAGTAGAACAGACAGGTAAGAGCCCTGTCTGAGGATGTCGATTTGTTTTTCGTGTTATGCCGATTCAGATGCTTCTTATTTAGATTTCAGCCCTCCCTGAGATTATGTAGCCCTTCTGGACAGAAATAATGCCAAATGAGAAACAGAGCTTTCCAACTGGCTGGAATTCAGACCACACTTTGTCGTGCATCTTTTCTGTTGATCTTTGTTTACTGTCCAGCCACGGCCTAGATGCAATTGGCCAAACAGTTCTTTGTGCCACAATTACTATTTCACCATCCTGATGACATGACTGAGCCAGCAAAGTTGGTACTGAGCGATCAGACTAACAATGATAGGAAGTGACAATTATTGCTTCCGATCGTACCAAGGCATGGTAAGCCATTGTCCTCAATGGTACCCAGTGACAATCGTTACTCCTAATTATACTAAGAAATGGCTGCCAAGAAAGTATTCTTTCTGCCATCAAAGATGCAACAACCAATTTGGCAACTAAGGTAGTATCTGTTGGCCGTGCAACAAGGGCAAGATGTGACACGTTAAGAATCATTTCTGAACACCTAACACAAAAAAGAAACCTGATAGCCATGCAGCATTATCCGATTAGTGAGAGCACTTCAAGCTATGGGTAATAAACCCATCCCTCCATTCAGAGTTGATGCCTGGAAAGATGGTCTCCTTGAACTTTGTTAGAAGTATGATTCGTTGTTATATGTCGGCTTATAATTTTCAAGTCTGAAGTCAGGACGGTATTCTATATTTTAGCAGTACCAGGTCTTATCTCATAAAGAAGTGCTTATCTTATATATATATATATATATATATATATATATATATATATATATATATATATATATATAAAAGTCAATGTTTGTTTGTTTGTGTGTTCTAGAAATCGATATATTAACAGTCAGAACATTTAAATAAGTTTCAATAAGGGTTTACTTTTTCACAGAATCTAAAGACACCATTTGAAATTTTCCTACGATTCCATCTGGGGTCACTAAGGGAAAATTATTGATTTAGGTCCATAAAATAACTGAAATATATTAGAACGTAAACAAACGAAATTCATTTTGTAAATTGATTATCTTCATTTCATAAAACAAAAATAAATTAAACAAAACATATCTCAGTGAAGAAAAACATTTAAATCATTCTTTTCGTTGATATTTTTATTACTTAAAATAATTAAATGAAAAGAATTCGTTTCTACATGTTAAAGTCATTTGCCATTTTACAGTTTAAGAAACGCAGCATCAACAAGTAGTTTTTAAGAAAACATCACCGCTCTAACAGTTTTTTTTATTGCTTGATCTCATATTGCAAATGCTATTTTTAACTTTTCTTTCAAGGCAAAAATTGGAAACATGACTATATTTGAAATTATTTTCAACGTATGTATCTCCACATGTGCAACGCTGGATGAATCATGCTAGTAAGATATAAAAATAAAGCAGAATGAAGTTTTGTCATCTTCATCCGCACACCAATGAGATTTGTACATTAATGGTATTCACTCCTCCCCCCACTCACTAAATTCGTTAAATGTGGCAGACCCAACGCCTTTCGCCTTTCGATGGTCAGAATCATGTAAAAATTCCCTGTCTCTTGAAAATTTTCGCCATTTAGTGCAGAGGCCAAAAACAGATGGGAGACAAATATGGATACATATCTGAGCCAATCTACAAATCTGTAGGACATAGCCCACCGGACAAAACCTTATCTTAAAGGTTAAAAAAAAAAAAGACAAAACCCCACTATAAAAAAAGGTTGTTGAAATAAAATACAAAAAATATTTTTACCATATTAGTTTATGTAAGAATGTAATAAATATTCTTATATATACATATATATATATATAAAATATTTTTTCTCACGAATTCTCATGGTGGACCGTTTGTGTGTCCTTCAAGTTTTAAGGTGGTTGTATTTTTTAAAAATTTCAATTGTCTATGGTATATTTGCTTATGGTTTGCTCATGGTATATTGAAAGAAAACAGCGTGTCTTTACTATAACCCCGCCATGAAAAAAATCTCATTATGTTTGATATGTAGTTCACTTTTTGGCATGACTACTTATGGGAGTTATCAATAGTCATGACATAATCTCTCAGAATTTCGGTCCATTTCGACAACAAACAAGTAGATCATATTTAATTTGACTTTTCATTCATTACACAACTAGCTGGCCTTCCTAACTTGAAATACTTGAAACAGTAATTCAAAATAATAAACATTTCCTTCATAATGTTGTAAACATGGAACAAAATATCTCGTATTTATTCATATAGATAGATACACATTAACATTTTGGTAATTTCAATACACATTTATTCATCTTTTAAATGTGACCGGAAAGAAAGGAAAAGAAAAAAGAAATCAATTTTCTTTTTCACGTGCTATTTAGAAATCGATCGAAACTTGTTGAAAATCAAGTCGGAACCTCTTAAGAAAACCACCTTTGAACACAAATGCTAAATATTTGTCTAAAAAATTAAAATAATATCGCAAAACAGTTCTATTTGTTATATTAAAATCAAAACAATCATTGAATTAAAAAAACAATAACAAATAATAGTTAATTAATAAAATGTGCTTTTTCAAAACCAATATTCAAATTAGTTAACCATGTGACTTATATCGCACATACATAAGCACTATATCAAAAAGATGGTGCGTCTATTGTGTAAAGTTGAATTAACTTAAAATAAGAGCGTTATGACTTTACCGCTATTGTGAGAAATGGGCCCAACTTTCTCATTTATTCATTTAGATAATGTTACGGTTGTCCGTCATCGCTATGCCTGTATACACTAATCACAATAAGAATACTATAGTTAAAACGATTGCGTTTATAGAAGACAATTTGGCAACACAAATTAGAAATGTATATTAGAGAATATTAATTTATTAGAAAATTAAAAATCAATAAATATGCAAATGAGCAATATCGAGATTTGTTTGAGGGAGTTTGGAGATTCCTATATATACGGTATTTGAAAATATTCTTGTATAATTATATTGAAATAAACCTAATCAGTGTTGATGTTTATATAGTTAGGATAGATGGAAAAAACCTTCGCATTTATTCATTTATATATATATATATATATATATATATATATATATATATATATATATATATATATATGTCGGTGTTATGTGTGCATGCATGTTTATATACAGCCGAAAAAAAAATAAAAACATGATCACTGGTTCGCAGTTGTCATACCATCCTCGGTTCCCCTTGGCATCATTCTGGCAACCTCGGGGCTGACTTGAACCACCAGACTCTTCTTTGGTGGAATAAGGTATGGTTCGGTTCAGTTATCGGAGGTCTGTTCTCAGCTATTTTTGTACCGAACCAGAGCTCCTCCCCCTCTTTGGGGAGCTTGTTTTCTCCAACTTCTGACCTTGTTCGACATCTTGCTTGGAATCAAGTAAATCCCACTAACTTGATAATGGAGTTGCTTTACGAACCTATTTTTTATTTTAGCTTTTTCATGATTTCTCTAACTCTCGAAATTACTTAAATTTTGGAAAATAAAGTAGTTATAAAAATAAATAAGAAAGTTTCAAAATTTTTTTTAAATAAATAAAATTTTTAGAACCATCCCCTTGATTTGTGAACCTGGATTTTGATACTTTTAAAAATATAGGTTTGCAAATCGGCTAAATGTCTAAATAGTCACCGTTTTTAGTGTGTCTCTACTTTATACAAATATAGTCACAAAACACAATGTTATTATGTAGTAAGTAAAATGTCAAATAAAATATAAACTACTTTTTTGTTTTTAAAATGGACCGAGATTCTAAGGGTTTATGACTATTGAGTAACCATCGGCAAAATTAGTAAAAAATAAAAAAAATAATAAGGCGTTTTTTTAATGGTTGGGTGATTATAGAAAAAGCACTTAATTATATTTTTACTTATTAATAGCTATTTATTTTTTTATTTATTTTTAATTACTTATTAAAAACAGTTTCATGTTACAAAGTGAAAATGTTCACTTAAGGCAAAATTAGGCCTTCTTACTTTCAGACTTTTTTTAATTGATGCAAAATTAAATTTTCTTACTTCAACAGTCATTTTTCACTTCAGGCAAATTTAAGTTTTCTTATTTTCACAGGCTTTTTATCACATAAGGCAAATATAGGCTTTCTTATTTTCACAGACTTTTTTTTACTTAAGGCAAAATTAGACTTTCTTACTTTTACAGACTTTTTTCACAGAAGGTCATATTAGATTTTCTTACTTTCAAAATTTTTTAGATTTAAAGCAACATTAGAACTTCTTACTTTCATATTTTTTTTCACATAAGGCAATTCTTACTTTCACAGATTTTTTCACCTAAGGCAAAATTAGATTTTCCTTTCAAAGCACATGTTTTTCAACTGGCCACCATTGAAATATGTTTGAATGTTTTCTCTACTAATATAATAATAAAAAAATAAAAAACTATTATGCACTCTCACTTATTTCTGATTAAATGTCTCATTGAGACGTGTCCAACTTATATGTGACAAATTTCGAGTCAAAAATGTAAATTAGGGCTTTATTGAAGACAAATAATGACTGGTTGTATGCACTCTAAACATTTTTTTATACATACGAATTTGACATGTATATTTTAAAAGGCTGTGTTTTTAAATGCATGAGAGTGACCTATGGAAGCACATAAGTGCAGTAGTTAATAATTAGTTACATCTCTTTCTTGTATTATTCTATTTCTCTTTGTGCAGAATTGTTTTTTTTTATTTGCACTTATAAACAAACCTGTCCACCCTCTCTTCACAACACGTTTAAATCATTTTTCTTTGCAGATAGATACAAAAAAAACAAAGAAATAAACTTGTGCTTCGTTTTGGTAGTTTTAGAGATTTTGGAAATTAGAAAATATAATGTAAAAAAGAAAAAATTAACAAAAAAATAATAAATAAATAAATATAAAAAAAGGTGTAGGTAAAAGTCTAGAATAGATAACAGTCAAGAACACATCAGCAAGAACTAAAAAAAATGAATAATTTATAGCAAACGCAGAAGGATTACATTTTTTACCGACCCGTATACTTTTAACGTGTTAAAACTGTTTGTAAAATATTTTATTTCAGAATTTTATTTCGAAGTTTGTGTGTCTTATTGATAAATGAAAAAGAACATGTCGGCCGAAGTGATGGGTTAACTTCAGTTAACTTCATGCTAAAAAGATAGTAAAACAATTACTTGCCCTATCACAAACCCCTAGTCCGAGTGAACCCCTCATATAGACAAAAACCTCGGTAAACCACACTAAGTCGCCTAAGTTTTAGCGAAGGATAGCCATTACCTCGGCTGCCATGTTGTTTTTCGTGTGTCTTATCACACACGAACGTCGAAATAAAATTTTGAAATAAAAAATCTTACGAACAGTTTCCACACTTTAAAAGTATACGGGTTGGTAGAGAATTTAATTCTATTGCGTTTGCTATAAATTATTTGTTGCTTTTATTTCTGTTTACGAGTTTTTAACTGTTAACTCTTCTAGACTGTTACTCAAAGGTGTAAAATTATTTCTTCTGACCCTTCCATTCAGACCACGAATTTTAATTTGCAGTGAAAAAAAAGCAAATGTTTTTTTTATTTGGCTAAATGCCAGAAAGAAAAAAACAAAAAAATGATATTTTTTTTGCAAAACTCAAATTAAATTTAAAAAAAAAAATATATATATTGATTGAAAAAACAAATTCACGGCATAATATCCCCCATTCATCCCTTCCACAAAAAAAAACATGTAAAAAAAAAGCATCCTGGACAACTCTATCCAATTTTTGTTTTACGACAATGTTTTCCTATTTATTTTTGGCGATAATCATTAACCTGCCCCAATTCCCTCTTCAATATAGCGAAAATAAAAAAATTCAAATTTTAATGAAGAACAAATTTTCTTTTTTATCTTTGAAAATTTAAAAAAAAAATGGCACAACTTTCATTTCTTTTACTGTCACGTTCGTATGACATCAATCCAGTTCCGCTTTTTGTACAAACACAGGAATTTAGTCAAAACGTCAATTTAGTATATATATTTTTTATTTCAGAAATAACTTAAAGTGGCTCTCCTTATGTAAACAACATTGTTTTTATTTAATAAAGAGTTTCTTTCTCAGTTTCTCTCACGTACACTCTCTCTAACACACACAGACTCTCTTTCACACTCTCTCTCTCACTCGCTCTCACCCTCTCTCTCACACATACACTCTCTTTCACACATACACTCTCTTTCCCACCTACTCTCTCTCACACTCACTCTCTCTTTCTCTCGCTTAACACACTTTTTTCGTTTATAGTTGAGCTCAACTGGTTCAATAAAACAATCGTCTTCAAAACGAAATATGCTTGACCTTTCCATGGAAAGGGAGAAGAAAATAAATCTATCTGTAAGATCTCGATATTTACTTATTTTAGGTAGCAGGGTCAGTTGGCAGGGGAAGGCCAAGAAAAAAAAACATGGGAGGAAGCGATAAGTATGGACTTGCAAGAAAGATGGAAAAATAAAGATCTAGGTAGAGACAGGTTATTTTAGAAGTCAATTTCTAAAAGCCATTCATCACATGGCAGCATGTAAAACGGACGTTAAATCGATGATGACGATCCTCAAACATCGGGGGGATAATTCAAGATCGATATCAGAGTTCCTATCTACTTGTTTGCCCACGAGGACAGAGTAAAACACAAAGTCAGTTTTTAATGTTGGTAAGAAAAGGACACTCGAGATTTAAACAAAAATGATAATAATTGTCTTAGTCGACAATGAGTTCTACTTCATTGACCGAAGACAAAAAAGATGAAGTGTAGTATCAGAATAGATACTAAACTTTGCTCCTATCCGGTGCCGGATTGTTTTATGGCATGCCTTTATGTCGTATTGTCTTTTGGGTTTTACGTTTTCGAGTCCAGTTGAAGCTGATTATATGGTTAACCTGAGTAGCTCAGTGGTTTATTTTTTACTTACACACCGTTCTACTTAAATAAGGCAGCTTTAGCTTTGCTGCGAGTCACTTCAGAGATATTTTTACAGTTGATTAAGTAATGGGTATTTTACAGCGCTACTTACATATCGTTCGGCTTGTTTAAGTGAACTAAAATGCCAAGTTGAGCCACGATAATGCTAGGACTTTACTTTGTACCTCCTCAGCGTTACTAGGCATCAGATTCGTTTTAACAAGCCACCAACTCGACCGAACCAACTTCTATTCAACGTCCTCTATAGTTGGATGGTTATATCTCAAAAAGAAAAATGCGGAACTGCAGATGGTATGACAAGCTGACAGTTGGATGGAGAAGCTAAACTTGTGCCAGAAAAAAAAAACCTTACAAATAAAAGAATAAAGAAAATGCATAGATATGCACCCACACCACATCTAACCATTTATGCAGAGACACTCGAAAAAAATAAATCAACAATCAAAATTAGGGTTCGTTTATACGACAGGGGTGCATGCGAAAGTTTGTTTCCTTTTGGTTTAGGAGCACAAATGAACCGCAATAGTTGATTTTTTTTACTTTAAACTGCAAGTACAATTTACAAATTACTTTTAACTTATCATTTCAAAATCACTTTCGAATTTCGAACGTTGAAGTCGGACATCTAAAAAAAAGTTTTGATTGCATATTCCTCAGAGGATCTTTGCACACTTTCTGGATACGCACTCCTTTCATATTTTTTGGTGTTTTGCTAATCTTTCCACTGTTAGTAAGGGAAGTTCTACATCACTGTGGATCTAGTCAGTCCAGTACTTTGGAGACCTACCACAAAGCTTTTTACGGAGAAATTCTTCTTTTTATGCTCAGTAAACATTGATTTCAAGACCTAATCTGACGATATGGCCAGACTAGCTCATTCTTCTTTTCTTGATAACCTTGATAATGTAATTTCGAAACCAAAGAGTTTCTTTACTCTGGGTTATCTTGCAGCGATCCAGACGAGTTTTGCCAACCATATTCTACAAGGCACTGGTGGTTCCAATAGCTACGTATCCTTCTGAGACTGGGATGTTACAGGCAGAGGATGAGCGCAGGCTCTCCTGTTTTCGAAAATGAGTGTTTGAGAACCACGGTCGAGAAAATCCGTCGCCCATTATAATCCATGAAATAATGCTTGGTAACTTTGTGAACCTTCGAAATTCGAAAATCATTTTTAAGTCTTGAAACTCGTGAATAGTAGTAAGTGATTACTGGTTTAAGCGAAAGTTTAAAGGTCCTGAACCGAAGGGAAAATGAATTTTCATGCAGGTCCCTCTCGTATATCAAAGACCCCCCCCCCACAAAAAAGACGTAAGTTGATCATCAAAATTAATGCTATTTATTTTATTATTTTGTCATAGGGTAATATCCCCTTCCCACAAAAGTAACTTTCCCAAGCTTTTCCAGGTGAAATATTGTGTGTCCACAAAAACGTGATGTTTGATCCCTTGTCATTTACAACTAACTGCCTTTCGTTTAAAAAAAACAAACCCTTCACTCCCCAAGAAAAAGAAACCTAAGCCATTTCCTTTTTCCTGTCCATTCTCAATCAAGCCCTTCACCCCCTCTAATAATAAATCCTGACGACCCCACTTTCATCCATCCACCCTACAATGTTATGTATCCGACTCTATCAGACTTTGTTTATGTTAAAAAACACACAAAAAACGCAGATGGACAATTATTGTGTATATAATTAATTTCAGCTCTGGCTGGTTGGCAGGTTTCTGCATATATATATATGCATATATATATATGCATATATATATGCATACATATATATATATACATGTATATATATACACATATATATATACATACATTTTATATATATATATATATATATATATATATATATATATATATATATATATATATATATATATATATATATATATATATGAAGAAAAAGAAATAATAATAAAGCAACCACTCACCTTCCAAATCAACCATGGCATCATTTTCATTACTTGTAGAAGACTTAAATAAAAATTTAAAAATTTAAATATTTACAACGTGTTCTGATTTGATTATATTTTTCTTCTTTTTCATTCATTTCTACTACTCCTACTTCTTCTTATCTCTACTCCCCCTCCCTTGCCTTTTCTTATACTCCTACTCCTTTCCATTCTACTCCTATTGCTTCTCCTACCACTACTCGCGTTCTCCTCCTGCATCCTATATTTCTCTTCTTTTAATCCTTTTTCTTACTACTCCTATCTCTCCTATTCCTTCCCTAGCATGCGCCTTAGACATCTTGCAGATAGCGGCTCAGCAGGCAATACACCGAAGGGTGCTTCGGATCAGGTAAGTGCAAAGGATATCTAAAATCACGGAAATGTATATACAAGCTTGACTTGAACTCGTTATCTGTTCCAGTAAATTTCACTTTCAAACCCGGTTTAATAAAAAAGTATATATATATATATACATACATATATATATATATATATATATATATATATATATATATATATATATATTGTACTAAATTTTACTCAATGCATGTTTTTTCCTAAGTCTTTTTTCCTCTATACTTCAACCACACAAAATATATGTTAAAATATACCATAGCTCTAGGATTAAGCTATGGTTTAAAAAAATCTGTTTTAATTGTTCTAATTAGTCGTAATTTATAATTAACTGAACAAGTCACCAATTTCTCACTCAGCAATCTCTGTTATCCTCTCGCCTCAATCACTTTATGTTGATTCAACTACACTTTAATATTTCTTAATGTCTCTGTGAGCATTTAGAGAAAGAGTGACTCTCTTTTTACAGCAAGCGTTGCTATGTAATTTACATAGTGGCTGTATACACCACAAACACATAGGTAAATTCGATGGCAAAGTTACAGGTGTCTTTACTTCTATATTATCATCATAGATAATATAGAAAGAAAGGGACTGTCTTAACAGATATGTTTTAGTTTATGAATTTGTAGATGAAATCAAAGTAAAATAAACAGTGGCAGTGGTTGTGATCTAATGGGTCACGCGTATGTCTAGTATACATATTACTAAAAGAATACCTGTCCCATTAACTGAACAGTTTTGCACCACTTTTATGTTTCCTTACGAAGATTAAAATCAGGATATAATGATACTAAATGTTATGTTTAGACTTCTTATTCCAATTTTGACAAAAATCCATTAAATCATTTTAATTCTATAAAGCTTAAGGAGTCTTAAGACGAAATTGAAATTCAGAGGATCTTGCTTAATTGGTGTCTAATGAATATGGATAAAATTCAATGTAAACCTGAAATATTTGAATTTTCAAAGTAGAGATTGTGCCCATATTATGCCCCATAAATACCCTTTAAAATACTCCAAAGAAACTGAAATTTGGGGAATATTTATTAATTAATGTCTAATACCTATTATTAAAATTTCATAAAAATCGGAAGTATATGAATTTTCATGAAGGGCTTCCACCATCTTTTTACTCCCTTTGCAAGAAAACAAAATTAAACTAAATACAGCCTACATTCCGCCCCCTTACATACTGTGGACTAGTTTAGAAGTGAATCCTGCATATACAAATATATAAACATATACACATACCTAACTTTATATAAATAGAGATGTCATCAACATACAACTGTTTCCCAGTATTATGGCTCTTCAGTTTGGCTAGACGTGGTGAATGTTTTCATGCTGAGATTTGAAACACGATTTCTTTGTCATTCTAAACAGTTAGGAACTTTTATCTCTAAGCTATTCTGCTCGCCCTGAAAGTAATGAAAATTATAATTTTTATGTACTTTCACATTCACTGCTGAGAGTGCTCGATTCCTTTTCAAAGTGTTATGTCATGCACTAAGTGGCAACTGTTAATTCCTTTACTGGCTAAGTTAGATATGATAAGAAATGATCAGATTTCACCCTCCCTTTTGGCCTTGTCCCACATTAGGTATAAAATTTTATTGTTTATGCAAATGAATATTAGGCTGTAGTTAAATAATTTAGTATTGTTGAGTGAATTCTTGTGATTTTCTTCACAAGCTTGTTAAGTATGTTGCTATTTTTTTACTGTTATTATTGTTACTGTTGGTATTGCATTTTGATCATCATCCTTATAATCTGGTTGTGGTAGTGTCACGGATTCATCTGACTCTCTTACGCCATCTCGCTCTATCCTCCATCACACCTGGTAGGTCTTTATAGGTGCATTGTGAGTCTTCTGCTAGTTGTTTGATGTAGATTCACTGAGCCACATCCCTATTTTGGCATCGACACAAGAACATCGCTGATAATTTCATCTTTATTCCTCCAGCAACAAATCTGGTTCTTCTTTCTCTGATGAAGGCTGAGATATGAGGAAAGTGTTCGTAATGTTTCTCTCTTGAGGAGATGTTAGGAGCAGCTCTTAGCATTCCGGTGTACACACCATCATTTTTCTTCAATCTTTTGGTGAAAGTCCAGTTTCTACTTCCATATACAAGAACTGATGTAACAATGACTTCAAAGAAGTCACATCTCATCTTCGTAGGAAGAGTTGACTTCCAGATCACTTTCCTATTGTCCATTTTGATAGTGCCAGATTATTTTTGTTACTAGTTTTATTTAAGTGCCGTTTTTTTTAAATACCTTTTAATGTAAGCCTCGAGACCGAAACTGTTATTCATGTTAAGGAACTTTTTCCCCGAAGGAGAAGGGTTTTGTTGAAGAATTACCTTCCAGCGAAACTGAATAAAAACGGTTAAACTACACCACCTCCAGGTATCATTGATGTGCAAGAGTTAATTGCAAGAGAATCCAAGCACTTCCCACAGAGAAAGGTCTACTTGTAGACACTCTCTAAATTGGAAGACATAAACAAGAAAATCTTAACAATGTTTATCATCAACGAAAGGAACACAATCTGATTCAATTCTGAAAGGAACGGCTTTTGAAGCTTATCACAACCACAGAATACCGTACATGATCTATTGTGAAAGGAAGAAAACAAAATAAATATTTAACTTTATTCCCCTAAGAGGAAGATATTATTAAAATCTCACAATTGGATATCATTGTTAGGCCCTCAGCCGAAACATAATATGCAAGTAAGCATTATCTCTCTTGTACTCCATGAAAGGGAGAGTTATCTGCCCTCGGAGATGAGGTCGGCCATGACAGTTTCAAATGTAAACAAATGTGCTTCGCAGAACATTGGACAATTATTGCGCATCCAGCGGCTTTTAAATCATCATGCAAACTGTGAACTCTTATGATAATATGTTAAGTTTCACACTTCGTCCATTGAACATTGTTACTAAACCGATAGCAGCGATTATTATCAGACATAACACTTATAACCAATTAATTTTTTTAAAAGACAGAATACATGGGGCCCGTCTGATATCGGTGATGCTGTTTAAGGTCCTGCCTCATGTAGTAGGCAAACACATAGGTGAGTTCCTCATGAAGTATTGCAATATCACCTCAATGTACCAGAATTTTCCTTGGAAAACAAAATTCTGATCTCTTGTATCTCCTCGAAGTTGGACAAGACAAACTCTCACTAATTTTCATAGGAAAATAACCTGCATACTGGGCTCATCGGGGAGGTCGTTAACATTTATATCATCATCATCATCATCATCATCATCATCATCATCATCATCATCATCATCATCATCATCATCATCATCATTTTAACGTCCGTTTTACATGCTGGCATGTGTTGGATGGCTTTAAGAAATTGACTTCCAAACAAACCTATCTCTGTCCAGGTCTTTATTTATCCCTCTTTCTCTCAAGTTAATCCTTATCACTTTTTTTCATGATTTCCGTGGACTTCCCCTGGATATTGAACACCTCAAATGTTTTACATCTACTAACCCAATAACTTTCATCCATTCTTTCAATGTGACCATACCATTGAAGTCTCATATTCTGCACACATCTCCCTATACTGTCTAGATTTAATCTTTCTCTGAGGTAATCAGAACTAAGCCTGTCTTTAAGACTCACATTACACATCCATTGTATTATTCTGATATAATTTCTCTCTATGCAACGCATGCCCTCAGCTCTCACTGGCCAGGTTTCACTTCTATACACATGTCTGATAGACTCTTCCTTTGTTCGACAGTGGGAAAACTCTGCTGGTTAGTAATGGCAGAACGTCTCTGAACTTACTCCATCCACTCCTAACTCTTGCAATCACACTAGCACCTGCTCCACCTTGTACTCCAATTCTATCACCAAGGTAACAAAACTTTCAACAACCTCAACAGTTTCTCAATCCAAATATACTTTGTTCACATCTGAGTTCTCATCCATCTCCATTGTCTTACACTTCTTGCACACAAATTCACCCTGATAAAAAGAAATAACTGCAAATAATCAAATTGAAAGAATAATTGGATAACAAAAAGTAAGGTAAAACTAATCCTCTTGACCTTGATGGGAACAACTAAAAATGAAAACTAAAAGCCTTCCCAATTCATTATCCCAGCCACACCCTGAAAAAGAAAGATCAGCACACACATTGCACGACTCTCATTGACTAAATCCGGAAAATTTAAATAGTGTCTCCTCCTATGCATCCTGCATACTATTCCCCCTTTCGTTTCATCAACCACTAAAAGACAAAGTAGTCTTTCATTAGAAAGTGTGACTAGGAAAAACCGGTCACTATGTCTCAATTTTTAACATTAGTTAAAATATATATGTGAGTTGTTTCATAATCTGCACTCAATTGGGTAGGAATCTACAATAAAAAGGTATCATACATAAAAAGTGTCTCAGTTTTCTCATGTTATCATGTGAAATAATGTTTTTTATTCAGGAGGGATAATTGATGCAGAACAGAGTTGATGACTCAGGAGAATTATCTCAGATTTTCAGAATTTACATTCTACTGGATTGATTACAATGCCAAACATTTTTCAACGTTCAAACACAGGTTGCACGGGTCCCTATATACATGCACTGGCTATCAGGACGTCGTCTACGTACCTGGGGGTAACTGTTGCCATATTCACCGTGCGCGGGTTCAGCTAGCTTCCCTCGAAGAAGGGAGTTTCTATGGAATATTAAGTTCACAAACAGTCCAAGTTGCATATGTATCCCGGTCAGAGGAGATGGCAACGTTAGTTTTTGCATTTGTTGGAAAGAATTTGTTACCGTATTCCCACACACAGCAACTGGTATTCCATAATGTATCTATCTTGTACTAACGAGGCTTAATGTTGTTTAACATCGATAATCTAACGAGAACCGGTGTGCACACATGATTATGCCGCTATCTACGTTGTTACTGACAATATCGAGGCTGTGAAATACATGGTCAATAAATCTTTGGAACGTCAGTGCTGCGTTCCTTCATCCAAAAGGTACACGCAAAAGTTTTTATAAACAAAACGGAATGGTTATAGTCTGTAACGTAAAGAACCTTCAACTCTTCATAGTGCCATGTTGATTCAAATCTTTATATGTGATGTTGCTCCTAATTTCTTATATATGAATGTCTATAATGTATTTTAAATGGTTATGCGTGACGTTACTCCTTATGATTATGTGTTACATTGCCATTATATTTGTCAACAGGATTCGCTTGTAACTTGCCAAGATGCTACGTTACATAAAACTGACAATCTGTATTTACTTGTTATCCTTCGCCGGTCGATTGTTTTAGTATTTAGAGGGTTATTTTCGCCAGCAGATTATGTTGGGTTTCTTCTGCTTACCTTCAAGTATATCTTTTCATTGTATGTATAGGTGGCAACTTAAGTGGGCTGGTCTGCTGCATAGTCGTCGTTGCTGTTACCATCACCGTTGCTGTAAGCCCGGCTGCTGACAAAACCATGCGGACACCTGTTGTTGGGTTTTAGCAGTTTTATTCAAACACAAAACAAGAGACAGACATTAACTGTATTGTACACGAGAGAAAGGATGAAGGACTTTACTTGGAGAGATACTCTTTTCACTGCAAAATCATCCCCCGAGCGGATGTGACGTCATTTCCGACTTCAGCTTTCACTCCTCCCACCTCTTAGGGCCTCCTCCCACCCTTGTAACCCCCCACTATCCAACAGTTAGAACAAAGGGAAAGCTAAAAACAAAAGGATATTACATTGTTAACTTTTGTTGCTGATGCATAACATCATCTTCCTTTTACATACATTTCTCTATGTTCAGTGGACTCATTAACAGAATCCGCTAGGGGAGCAAATACAGGACGCCTTCACTTGTCAAAATCAAATAAGCAGATCCCAAGTTTTTCGATCAGCTAACTGCCTTTATCATTTTTTCTAACAAAAAAAAACAAATGTTTATTGTAATAATTATAACCTGTCAAAACAAACAAGCCTGTAAATCATTCACATGTCATTTGCTAACCGTAATTTGCTAAACCCATTTGCTATCACATTAAATCTTGTCCTTTCGTACTAGAGATCCTCCACAGATGCCCACTCCCCACATTGATTCCCCCCAGTCACCCCATAACTGTTGTATTTTATCTTGGAGGACACCATCTATTCCCATATTCTACTCTGATTTGTTCTATTTTTGACATCCCACTTAGCCCGCACTCTCATCTAGAGACCGACCTGCTTGTTTTTGGAGCACCTGGAAAACAGTGGGCGGCCTAACACTTAGCAGAGGGTTTGGAGGGCCATGCTAACTTACATTGTTTCTTTCTTTTTTTAATATTTGTAAATGTTGTCCCACTCCTTACGATGAATTTTTTGTAAATAAAATAATTTTACAAACAAATTGGGGATCATCTAAGTAAGATCAAGCCACAGAGTGAATGTGGTATTTTGGTGAGAGCGTCAAGCATAGGATAAGCCCAAAAGTTTTTGACAAAATTAGATTACTATCAACCCTCTCGCTCTCTCAAAACAATTCGAGCCTCATGCCTCAGAAAAAGGGTGAATTTTATGATTATTGTTAACCCCCCCCCCCTCCAAACAAAAACAACCTTATGAAAATATAATAAAATAACGGTCTGGTTTTGTTAAAGAGATGAGTTCCCTATAATCACCACATACCTGCCTTTGTTCCATTAATGTTAGGCACTAATTATAGTGGAGAGGCTCAATTACATTTTGATGGACAGATAATGCCCAGTTTCATAATTTGGCTAAACTAGGCTTTTTCTAAGCCTACTTTTTCCAGTACCAGCCTTCAAAGGCGGCTATGCACCGGGGGACCACTAGTATCAATGTAATAGTGTTCCCTTGTTGAAGGATAGGTTCGTTATGTTTGCGAATCTTTGCAAGAATTCACAAAAACAGCGCCATCCTCTATGTAAACTACGCTGGGCATAGTGCGATGATGTTCGAAATTGATCCTGTGACTTAACAATAGATCTCGGGGTCAATCAAACAACGTCTGTAAACATGCACAAGAAGACCATAATTGTCCCAAAAATTAGCACCTAATATGGTTTTCTCTACCTCTTCTATGATAAAAGAAAATGAGTGAAAACCTAATCCTAAGTTTAATGATAATCACTTCTGGCCATAAGGTTTAATAACAAACTTACTTATGGCCTGCAAAGTAAGTCTATAAGACCCATTAATATTGTCTACATTTATGGCAGCGATTATTGAAATTTGTGTCACGCTGTCCATGAGGAAATGTATTCCTATATTGTGGTCACACACAAATAATAAACGACAGATTTACACCAGCAAACACCCGAGTCACCTTCAAATCACAGTTAAAACTTTGCCCTAATGAAAATCGCTCCAGACAAGGCATGACGCCACTTGATGTAAGGAGCTAAAAAGAAAAAAATATACTTCAAGGTTAAAAACTAGCCAACAATAAGTGTTATATGGATAGATTCTGACCCAGAAAACAGCAATTATTCCTTCTTTGTCAGAAACATCGCTCATGGAATGTGAGGACTAAAGGACAAAATAAGGGAAGCAAGAGTTACGAGGCTGCCGATAAACCCAACCCAATCCCCACTTTCTACTCTCCTTAATACAGATAAGGGTTAACAAGAGTACGCCTTATCGTTGAACTTCCTATGCAAGTTACAGATGAAATTCCTGCTCCTCTCCATTGAGCAATAGTTGGAGCGACCTCTATTTTGGGGGTGAGGCAGTATTAAGCTTGTCTAGTCGTCTGGACAATTCGTCCATTTTTCTATCTTCATATTGCCTTCCATGAGCTTCGCTCGGGTATCTGTTCATTGAAGCAATGGTAGGTGTCACAAAATCAACGATTTTACCTGCTACCCCCCCCCCCGCTTGTTTCTCGGTAGATACATAATCACCCACGACTGCTCAAACAGTCTCGCATGCTGAAGAGAGATACATTTGACGTACGATTTCGTCTAGCTTACTGCCGCTAGCAACGTTCTGATGTCGTCGTAGAAATAGAGACAGTTTATTATTCCTTAAAGTTTCCTCGTACAAAAGTTGAAGTCATTTCCGCTGCTTGAAGATCAACACCCTCGAAATGACTTGGTCTTTTCGCTAAAAGGCTATGTGATTGCGAGAGCGTTGACCTTCAGACAGCAAAAATTACTATAAGTTTTTTTCTACTGATTGGGAAATTACTGTCTATCGCTTTATCGTGGGGTAATTCTTAGATTGTCACGTGAATTGTTTTAAGTAAAACATAATACTCATGCTTCGTAGATGAATATAAAGCTGGGTCAGCGGTAGAACATCTTGGACAGATACCGTTACGTCCATCAATTAACGACATCCTTTATAGTCATCGTGAAAAGTTGTATTTTCACCCGACTACAAGAAAAAAGAGAAGTGAAACAGATCGACATTCGCCGGTTGTTGCCGAACAAGAGAAAGAAAGGGTAGACAATTAAGCACCCAGCCTACCAGTCATGAATGGGGAGAGAATGATTACACTTTTAACGGGCTTAAATGAGGAAGGGAAAATATAACTGCTACACAAAGAGGAAACTATGAAAACAAAACGGGAAAAATGTCAATCGTATTTTTTTTATTTACGCACGAATGTATTGTCTGATGACTAGAAACGCTTACGAAACTGATTGTGTATTTATGACTTTTTCTGAGTAGGAAAACAAAAGTATTTCTAAACACCTAATTAAAAAATGCGTACGAACTATTGTTGCATCTTCCATGTGGCTAGTCAGCATTCATAGTTTATGTTGGCTGGTTTCCGCATTCAAGGATTTTCCTTAAGATTTCAGATGTTTGCATCATCGCCGTTCGTTGTGAAGTTTCGATTTTCCTTTTGATTTCAATTTCTTGTAGTTTTTTAGCAGTTTTTTTAGACTGTTCTTAGTGCCCCTATGATTATTGGTATTATGCTGACTTTCTCCATTTTCAATATCCTTTTCAATTGTCTGGCAAGTTGTGTATGTTTGCTTTGTTTTTCGTCTCTTTGATATTTACCTTTGGTCTGCTAGGACGAAAAATCTACAATTTGGCAGGTTTTTCCTTCTTGTTGACTATTATGACATACGGTCTACTTGCTTGGATGAATTTATCTTATATGTACCTCTATGTCGCAGAGGATTCTTCTACTATATAACTTAGTTTTTAATAGTTTACTTGTTTTTAATAGTTTACTTGACCTCGAGATCTATTGTTAAGTCACAGGATCAATTTCGAACATCATCGCACTATGCCCAGCGTGGTTAACATAGAGGATGGCGCTGTTTTTGTGAATTCTTGCAAAGATTCGCTAACATAACGAACCTATCCTTCAACAAGGGAACACTATTACATTGATACTAGTGGTCCCCCGGTGCATAGCCGCCTTTGAAGACTGATACTGGAAAAAGTAGGCTTAGAAAAAGCCTAGTTTAGCCAAATTAGGAAACTGGGTATTATCCGTCCATCAAAATGTAATTGAGCCACTCCACTATATTTTTTACTATGTTTACTTGTTCGTCTCAGGTATTCTTTTCCAATCGTCTCTTTTATTTCTGTTGATTTGATGGTGTCTGCTTCCAGAAATCCCAAATATTTATAAGTATCATGTTCACTAAGTGCCATCATCTTCTCCTCTTATTTGACATCTGATGTCTCAATCTTCCTCCTTCTCATCTCTACCAGTGCACAGTTTTTCATTCCGAAACCAATTTGAATGTCCTGGCTGAAGATTCTGGCTGTGTTTATTAGCTTTTCCAGTTCTTTTTTGTAAATAGTTTCAGGTCATCAATATACATAAAGTGATTTATTCTTTGTTTTGTATCTGTAAACTTGTATCCGGCATCACATTTACCGTGCATATTGTTGAGTGGCATTATGGCTATGATAACTAGTAGCGGTGAGAAAAAGTCTCATTCGAATATGCCTCTCTGTATTCTTATCTCAATCAGGTGTTCTCCTCCAACTGTCAGTTCCAGTCTCCATGTTCACATTGCTTTCAGGATATTTTGATTATTATTTCACTAACTTGTTACACCCGCTCATTCATTAGGTCTTACTGAAATGTACATAAGTTCATCTTCGGATATTTATCATTCCAAAGTTAGATTTAACTGATATATAAATCTTTGTTTGAATATATATATATATATATATATATATATATATATATATATATATATATATATATATATATATATATTTATATATATAAAATGAAGCATAATAACACGAAATTACATAATCAATTCAAATATAATTGGAGAGAGAGGTGGTAACAACCCATCCAATACATATTTAGAGAGAGGAGGGATTGAAGCATCTCTTATCCTTAAGTCTAACTTGGGAGGGGTAATTACATAATTTACTACAGATACCGAAGGGGAGGGAGGAGGGGGGTTCCTGTTTTTCAAATGAATCGAGTCGTGTCAAAAATGAACAGTATTAATTCTCATCATTGTTTTATGACACATACTGACTAGCGATAAATATTGTGAGTGAAAGGAACGAGCCTAAATTAAATTCTGACACCATCTCACTCACACGCATATGCTTCAATTTCCCCCTCTCTCGAAATATGTATTGGATGGGTTGTTACCACCTCTCTCTCCAATTATTTGAATTGTCGAGTGTGAATTTAACTATTTTCTTTCAGTTTCAATAATGTAATCGTCTGGATCGGATGCTTGAAAAACCCACTAGGTTGAAATAAATTATTGCATCGATGACTATGTAATTTCGTGTTATTATACTTCATTTTATTCTTGCTCTGTTTATCACATTGAGCTCTCATACCCGGATCTCCTCCTGGAATGATTCCATTATAACACAAATATATATATATATATATATATATATATATATATATATTTCAATAAGTATACCATTTAATAATAATTTATACCCAAAGCAAGATATCGAATGTAAAATTATTTAAGAAATCTGTATAGTAAACCGAACATCCAGATAGTTTACCATAAACATAGATCCTTCTCATTAGAATTCGGGAACAAAATGTAAACAGAGAAAATTTAGGTTTGTCAAGATCCGAAAAACATAGCAGACTCAGAAAGTCTGTTTATAATTCACTCCAATGTTCTAACTGTTTTGTGGCATCGGTATGGAAGCGATAATCAACCGATATTTACTTTTTGACTTTTTCCTTCAGAATATTTTTTTAATTGTACCCTGGATGTTTTTTGTCTTTTAAACATGTTTTCGAGACTATTACCATATCTTCTTTGGGGTATAAATGATTATAAAATGATATCAAAATCTTCAAATAAATATATGTATAAGCTCTATACAATGCTTAATATTCAGCTTGTCTTTGTAATTAAAATTTGATCCCTTCGTGAATACATCTGATGTATATAAATTTAATTTATATTGTCATAATATAAGTACTTCATGTATCCACATAACATATTATAAGGAGATATAATTTTTTATGTGTCAGTTTTCAGTATTTACTTCAACAGTGCTCGATACGTAAGTAGAGCTAGGTAGTAAGCAATGAAAAGCCTGACGATTCCCCCCGGGGATGAAACACGGGAACCTCTGTGTAGCATGATTGCCATATATATTTCCATTGCTTACTATATATATATATATATATATATATATATATATATATATATATATATATATATATATATATTATTTTTAATTTCTGTTCATGGGCTGCAGTTTCCTGTAATTAATTTTTTTTTGTTTGTATTTTTCTTAAAGACCGATGCTTGTTTGTAAGCAAGACATGCAAGGAATACTACACTATATATATTATAAAAAAGCTCATTTAATGAACGTTTGTTTTCTTATGGCTTTTTCCTGTTTATTCTAATCACACAAAATACATGCTGAAATATTCGGTCGATTACGGATTGAGTTTTGTTTGAAAATAATCTATTTTTCATTCGTCTAATTAACTGTAATTTGTAATTAACTGACCCATCTCTTACTACGTTTGTATCTATAACGTTCACCCACTCTCAGTGTATGTTGTTTGATCACCCCACTCTTAATTTATATACACTGTCAATCACTTCTTCCTTCTGTGAAAGATCTATTGAAAAATAACTAAGAAATATGAAGATTCATAACCCAAATATTGTCTTCGATTGTTTTTTTTTTGTTCATACTTTTTCACCATTGTTATCAGCCTTCATAAATACACACATACTTATTTACCATAATGCTTTAAGCAAACTACCATTTTCCTATATATATATATATATATATATATATATAATATATATATATATAATATATATATATATATATATATATATACATATATATATATATATATATATATATATATATAAGTAAGCTAATAACATCTAACGCTGCAATCACCTATAAAAATAATTACATAGAAATACATCGTATATTTGGGTGATAAAACACTGGACTATAGACATCAACACCGAGGGTTCAATCTCTGTGTAAGTTAGCCATGCTGATGACGGCTGTGAGCCAGAAACACGTGTCCATGGATTACTTTTATGTGCGTATTAAATAAAATGATATATATTAACGAAAAATACATCCTAGGTTGAGGGCGACTAGTAGTGCAGTTTTCTGCATCTTAATCACTTAGGAAGTGAAACAATTGAAATAATAAGTAAGCTAATAACATCTAACGCTGCAATCACATATAAAAATAATTACATAGAAATACATCGTATATATATATACAATATTTTTTATATAAATATTTTTATTTTTACATACCGAGTCATGTGTTTCATGCTTACACGATCTTCAGTGTAAGAGATGATAATTACTGCTGGTCAAAGGATTCGAACCAGTTACAAAGTCACCTTTGACTCTGAAACCTATTATTACACCCCTCGGCCACCATAAATTATGATGAGAAAGAAGAGAAATTAATTTTATTTAATGTCGAGTCGGCGGACATACACAGTAAGCTATTCATAACAGTGTTCTACAGAGGAAGCCGGAACTTTAAATTATGCTTAGTTTAACAGCTTATTATTAATTCCCTTAAAGAGGCCTCATCCTTCTTGAAAGGGGACTTATAACAATATTTTTCATATAAATACTTTAATTTTTACCTACAGACACATGTGTTTTATATATATATATATATATATATATCTTTCGACTATCATCTCGTCAGGAGAAACCGATAGTATAATCAATCAAATATATTAATGAAAATGAAGAGCTAAAGGGGAACTTGAAGTGCCAGCGAATACGTCACAGAGCGGATTCCAAAAAACATTAAAAAAATTTTGGAATCGGTCTCCATCGCTTTAGGTAAACTTTTCTTGTGCCGGCAGAAAGAGTTTGTAAAAGCGCTTACTCTCTTTTTTGATCCCACGCTGTGCAGTTTTAAACGACTATTTAATTAAATTCAGTTTAATCGCGTTTTAGTATTCGCTGGCACTTCAGTTCCCCCCCTTAGCTCTTAATTTTAGTTACTATATTTGACTGATTATACTATTGGTTTCTCCTGACGAGATGATAGTCGAAAGAGCTCGAGATAGTTTTCAAAAGCATATATAAATTTTGTATTCCAAACATTTGTTTATATATATATATATATATATATATATATATATATATATATATATATATATATATATATATGAAAGGGTATTTAGACATTTTTAAACCATTGTTTCGTAATAGTATTATATTTTTTTGGGGAAAAAACCATAACAATGGTGGTGTAAAATAAATAAAATTTATTTTATTCTTAGCTTTCGAGAATATACTTCTCATTTTCAAAGAGTGTTTTTCTTTTCTTCTTTTTTTTCATCGTCCGATAGAAATGGACTTTTTGGTCAGAAAATCTCGTTATGTCTGTAGATGAGGTGACGCCGGTTTGAATAAGAAAGGGTATTTAGACATATTTTTTAAACCATTGTTTCATAATAGTATTACATTTTTGTTTTGAAAAAACCATAACAATGATATATAAATATATAAAATTTATTTTAATCTTAGCTTTCGAGAATATATTTCTCATTTTCAAAGAGTGTTTTTCTTTTCTTCTTTTTTTTCATCGTCCGATAGAAATGGAATTTTTGGTCAGAAAATCTCGTCATGTCTATAGGCGAGGTAACGCCGGTTTGAATAAGAAAGGGTATTTAGACATATTTTTTAAACCATTGTTTCGTAATAGTATTATAAATACCCTTTCTTATTCAAACCGGCGTCACCTGAAGATCAGAAGTTACCCCAGAACGAAAGTTGACGAAATCACGTGACTTCCGGGCGGAGATTTTCTGTCTCTTTCCTGGCAACACTTTAGCCAGAGCGCACGTGTACAGCGTTCCATCCCCGATGGGGCAAGGGATGCTCACAATGAAGCTAAGGGTAGCGATACAAGCTATCTGTCTGTCTCTATCCCCCTCCCTCCCTCTCTCTCTCTGGCATGCAAGTAACCCATCTCTCTATTTTTTCTCTGTGATTGTTCTTCTTTGGATTAATTGATAAACTTTATAAAGTAACATCAACGTCTGAGTGATGGGAGGTCATGATTTAACCTCTAGTTAACGGAAGTTGGCGAAATAACATGACTTCCGGAAGAAAGATCTTCCTCTTTTTGGCTGACAACTCAAACAGTAGGATGCAAAAGGTGTCCGTTCCACCGAAGAGCTCTAGTAAGAGTGAGGGCGGTCATGCCCAATATAGCTAGATGTAATGGGACAAGCTATCTGTTTGTCTATCTATATCTCTTTCTCCGAAGGACAGAACTTACCCTGTTTGATAATGTTCCAAGTTGTCTGTATTAATAACCTCTTATATAAACTAAACATCGGTGTCCGAGTGATTGTGTCCGGAGCATGGCCATCCCTACTAGTAGTAGGGATGGCCATGGTCTGGAGACAATCAAGAACCTAGGTTTCCAACGACGACAACGGGTGTATAATTCTTTATACATGCCCCAGTAAGTGAAATCGTAACATAAGGTTTAGGTCACAGCTGCTCTAAATTAAGACCATTGCTAATTAATAAAATTATGTTTCATATTTCTGACGACTTAATATACAAATATATAAGAGCTATTTAACCGAAATTATATTTTCAATGCTAAAATATAATTATTGTTGTCTCCATGGATTTACCTATTTACTGTTTTACAAAAGAACAAAAAAAAAACCCAGCAAAGCTGAACATGTCAAATTATATTTATTTACTTACATTCCCGAACAGAAAAAAATAGTTTTATTAGTTAAATCTTATGCTTAGTGTAATTTGTATTTCTCAGACAAGCTCAACTAAATTGGTTCAAATTTAGATACAACGAATCGAATTTAGTTTCAAATTCCTTTCTTCCTGTACAGAGTGGTTACACGTCGAACGATTACTGAAAATGTCAGAGTCCGCATTGATCAAATCGTGTCTGAGATGGGTATATTTGCTTATGACACCACGCTTTATTCCCGACATAAGGCCAAAGCAAATGCCTACGCATCTAAGTCAATGTCGGAATCCTTTGTCGGTAGTAGTATGGGACCAGAAATGGATGGTCACATTTAATGCTACCAAGACAAAGCTCATTTCCCTTTAACAACTGTAAGAAATATCGTCTTGGCTGATGGCATCCTTTCCAAGAGTCCAACGTTCAAACACCTCAGTCTCAGATTCTCAGGCAAAATGAAATGGAATAAGTATATAGAAGATGTTGCCAAAGCTGCTGCAAAGAAGTAGGCTCTTTCTATCGGGCTAGCAAACTTCTAACACCTGCCAGTATCCTATATCTCTACAAAGCCACCATTCTCCCGTACATGCAGTACTGTTGCCACATTTGTGCTGGTGCACCAACCACTAGCCTTCTCTTCTTAGACAGGATGCAAAACAATTTCTTACTTAATAGGTCCCGCACTGTCTGCCAAGCTCCAGACCCAGTCACATCGCCACAGAGTTGCATCTCGGTGCGTGTTTTAGAAGTACTTCTACGGAATGTACTTTGATGAATTTATTGCACTTGTACCCCTTAAACGAAAATACACTCGACACACCCTACTAGCAAAAAAGCTCACCCCTTCACTGAATAGATTCCTAGGTGCCGGAATATGTTCTACTTTGATAGTTTTTTTCTTTGGACCGTTTTCTTTTAAGGTTCTCTTCTTTCTCCCTATTTTCCTAACGGTACAACCATGCAAAAACGTAAATATAATGTGAACAAATATCTTGCTGCGTAATTCGCCACACAAGTTTCTCCTTATAAATCCGTCCCCTACTACTTACGCTTCAATGGCCATATGTTTTGTTTGGGGTGAAAAAATAAACAAAAAGGATTTTCCTGATGCTGGGATGTCTCTTAGACACATAGATAAAGGCAGAAAATGTTTCGAAAGTCTAGTCAAATATACCTTGTACACTGAGGCAGATATATATCTCAATATCCTAATTACTAGACACATGGAGGAAGATCACTGCTGATCTTTCGACAGAGATGAATGCTTCTAGATCAGATTTTGGGAAAGTCTACAAAGAGAAACCATAAGCCCACGACTGGCGTGAACAGGCTTAAAAGGGATAATAGCTGCTAAGAAGCCAGTATCAAGCCTGTGAATATCTATACATATCTTTAAAAGGGGTAATAGCTGCTAAGAAGCCAGTATCAAGTTTGTGAATATCTATACATATCTTTAAAAGGGATAATAGCTGCTAAGAAGCCAGTATCAATCCTGTGAATATCTATACATATCTTTAAAAGGGATAATAGCTGCTAAGAAGTCAGTATCAAGCCTGTGAATATCTATACATATCTTTAAAAGGGATAATAGCTGCTAAGAAGCCAGTATCATATCTGTGAATATCTATACATATCTTTAAAAGGGATAATAGCTGCTAAGAAGTCAGTATCAAGCCTGTGAATATCTATACATATCTTTAAAAGGGATAATAGCTGCTAAGAAGCCAGTATCAATCCTGTGAATATCTATACATATCTTTAAAAGGGATAATAGCTGCTAAGAAGTCAGTATAAAGCCTGTGAATATCTATACATATCTTTAAAAGGGATAATAGCTGCTAAGAAGCCAGTATCAAGTCTGTGAATATCTATACATATCTTTAAAAGGGATAATAGCTGCTAAGAAGTCAGTATCAAGCCTGTGAATATCTATACATATCTTTAAAAGGGATAATAGCTGCTAAGAAGCCAGTATCAAGTCTGTGAATATCTATACATATCTTTAAAAGGGATAATAGCTGCTAAGAAGTCAGTATCAAGCCTGTGAATATCTATACATATCTTTAAAAGGGATAATAGCTGCTAAGAAGCCAGTATCAAGCCTGTGAATATCTATACATATCTTTAAAAGGGATAATAGCTGCTAAGAAGCCAGTATCAAGCCTGTGAATATCTATACATATCTTTAAAAGGGATAATAGCTGCTAAGAAGCCAGTATCAAGCCTGTGAATATCTATACATATCTTTAAAAGGGATAATAGCTGCTAAGAAGCCAGTATCAATCCTGTGAATATCTATACATATCTTTAAAAGGGATAATAGCTGCTAAGAAGTCAGTATAAAGCCTGTGAATATCTATACATATCTTTAAAAGGGATAATAGCTGCTAAGAAGCCAGTATCAAGTCTGTGAATATCTATACATATCTTTAAAAGGGATAATAGCTGCTAAGAAGCCAGTATCAAGCCTGTGAATATCTATACATATCTTTAAAAGGGATAATAGCTGCTAAGAAGCCAGTATCAAGTCTGTGAATATCTATACATATCTTTAAAAGGGATAATAGCTGCTAAGAAGTCAGTATAAAGCCTGTGAATATCTATACATATCTTTAAAAGGGATAATAGCTGCTAAGAAGCCAGTATCAAGTCTGTGAATATCTATACATATCTTTAAAAGGGATAATAGCTGCTAAGAAGTCAGTATCAAGCCTGTGAATATCTATACATATCTTTAAAAGGGATAATAGCTGCTAAGAAGCCAGTATCAAGTCTGTGAATATCTATACATATCTTTAAAAGGGATAATAGCTGCTAAGAAGTCAGTATCAAGCCTGTGAATATCTATACATATCTTTAAAATGGATAATAGCTGCTAAGAAGCCAGTATCAAGTCTGTGAATGTCTATACATATCTTTAAATTATCAGCACAAAAATAAAACTGTCGATTACTGAAAGAAGCTACCCTGGACGAACGAGTTTAAGTTTGAACACTTCCGTCAGCAACGTTGTGTTTATGACTACATAAAAGCTAGAGAAGGCTTTGATGCCAGATGCAGTATACCCACAATGAAATCTGTTGGAAATTTCATTATGGTGTGGGCTTCCGTTTGTAGAAACGGGGTTGGAATCTTAGTAAAAAAATGGACGGTATCCTAGACACGAGCACGATAACATCATTAAATCCTTTCTGGAATGAATCTCATTGGTTGTGGGTTCATATAACAACAATGGCCGCCAACTTTGACCATTTTACCAAGGAAAGTAGCTCTCGAGTAAAGGAAGTAATATACTGGCCAAGTCAAAATCTGGATTTGAATTCTCTTGAAAAAATCTGCGATTTACTAGAGTCAAATATTTCATCATCTGAAGTAAGTCTGTGGGAACAGCTAGAAAATATCTGGAACTCGATAACAAAAGAGACTTTCGAAAGATACATACAAACTGAAAATAAGAATGCAAGTTGTTGCAAAGGTCAAAGAAGGAGACCTAGAAAAATATTATTATTATTTTTATTATTTTTATTATTATTATTATTATTATTATTATTATTATTATTATTATTACTATACGAAAAACATTTTTTTAGTTCTTTTCCTCTGTTATTTGTGAAATAAATATCAGTAACACGTTTAGTCTTAAACAAGGTTTTGAAAGATTTGTAAAGTATTTGTTATCTCATTGTAATGGCAAGTGGTGTAATACATTTATTCACCACTGTAAGGGTCTGCCATGAATAACTCTTTAATTTTATTTCAACATAATAAATGCAACATGGAAGAAATATCTAACTGCAATACACAAACTAACAAAGGGTAATCTCAATCTTTTCTAACATAAAATATGATGTTTATTAAAACAATTATTTAAGCTCCATGTGATCTCAATGCGCTCTTCTAAGCTTTCAAGGACTGAGTGGAATACGTTGACGAACACAACTCCAACGGCACTTGAGCAATAACAACTCAGATTTGTTCTATAAGTTTAACGATGTTAAAAAATATACGTTTTCCGCTTTCAGCTAACACATGGAGTAGAAGAAATTCTTAAGTATCAACAAAGTTACAAACTTAGTTAAAAATAGTAACTTATGGCCAAGCCTATATATATATATATATATATATATATATATATATATATATATATATATGTAAATATATGTATATATATGATGTTATTATTATTTCATATATATACACGTATAATATAACATAATGCATATAAATTTTTTCAGTATTTATTCAAACAGTGCTCAATACATGGGTAGATATTAGTAATAGTATGACCATACACTACACTAAAACGTTTGTGTTTTATTTCAGGGGTAAATTATCAGGCATTTGTATTTTATTCTATCTATCTATCTATCTATCTATCTATCTATCTATCTATCTATCTATCTATCTATCTATCTATCTATCATCCTAAAACAACATTTCATACGTAACAATAATGGATGAAAATAAATCAATAAAGTCCACGATTACCAGGAAAAGGAAATGGATCCAGGCTCGCCCTCCCCCTTCTGCAATCTCTACTATTTTGCCCGCATGCAATGGCAGATGAAAGAAAATGCATATCGATGAGCGTGACAGTGGGCATAGTTATCCAGAAACACGTTTGTCCACACACATCAGCACACAAATATGGTCGCAGATCTTGAATTTCACTTAGCGAAAAGAAAAAACACCCCAACAGTTTGTCCATTCTTAAGATGCGTCCATTCAATGTCGCTTAGCCAAGAAAAGCGTGACAACAGAACGACGACCGGGGTTTCTTATAGAGACGCGTAGACGCATTTAAAAATGCAATTTCAAATTTAAGCGTGATATACCGACAAAAGGCTGTTTCAAACTTAAGCATGACACACACACAGAAGGAAAAAGCTATTTCAAACTTAATCGTGACAGTCAAACCGACGGAAAGAGCTATTTCAAACTTAAGCGTTGCAGACAAACCAAAAGATAGATACCTGTTTCAAACTGAAGCGTGACGGAAAAACCTAAAGAAATAACTATTTCAAACTTAACCGTGACGTACAAATCGATCGAAGGAGTTATTTCAAACTTAAGCCTGACGAACACACTGACGGAATGTGCCCTTTTAAAGTTAATCCTGATAGAGAAACCGACAGAAATAGCGATTTCAAATTAAGCGTGACAGAGAAACCGACGGAAAAAGCTTTTTATATAGATCTAAAATAAGATGCGTCCATCATTAATGCGTTACAGACAAATGAAACTACTATTTAAAACTTAATCGTGACAGACAGATGAAAATGCTATTTTAGATTCAAATGTGACAGACCGACCTACTGGCATATCTTTCTATAGAAATACGACGATGTATGTTTAATAAGACTCGTTCATTGAATCCGTATGTTTTGGCAATACAAATGCTATTTCAAACGTAAACGTGACGGAACGATCGAAGGACAGATACTATTATATAGAAATACAAGGATGTATCTAAAAAATGAGAGCATTTCAATCCCGAGATTACAGACTGCGTTACCTATGGCATACGCAGGTTAAGAAATATTGATGTCTTCTTATTGACCACGTTTTCCCGCGAAATTCTCTGGAACATTTTAAACCAATTCTTGCCTTTGATGCCATTCTGCCCGCAGTTGATTTCCCTTGCTACCCGCTCTCTGCTGGTCGGTCCAATCTACCGAAAAGCGACATTTGATGTTGGTCTTTGAACAAGGCACGTAATCCGGAATGTAATCGATCGATCCTATGGTCGATAAAATAATCCTATCCGCACCCCCCCTTTTCCATATTGGCAAGTGATAACGATATCATTTCACGCACAGAATAAAGCAAGAAGAAACAAAGAAGTAAATATAAAAAGAAAGAAAAGCACACACACACACAAAAAAAAACTAAGAACGCAAACTACATATGTTTTCCAACGGAATTGTTGGTATTTTTCGCTGTTTCAATTTAGATGTCCAAATTAGAAGATAAAAATATATCTTTTGTTTTGTTTTTGTTTACCATGGGACAAAACACGACATGCCCTTCCCCCCTCAAGAATAAAATATAACAATAATACATGTTTTGTACGCGAAATTCTGGGGAACAAACATACCTATACATAATAGAATTATAATATGGTTTGTACTGAACGACACCATAGATAGAACAAGTTTGTAGATATAGAGAGTTTCATTCAGCTATTACGAGAGTACATTTGTAATAGTGCTCCACACACGCACGCACACACACACACACACACACACCCACACACACACACATATATATATATAATATTATAATTCAGTATATTACAAACTTTTATGGCATAATTAATATTTTAAATATTATAATCATGTTCTGGAAATCAACACTTAGCAATATTTATCTATATGTATGTGCATTTCAAAAAATCATGTCATTATCATTATTACATCAGAGTAAAACTTGAAAAACTTTTATGATATATATATATAAAAAGAACAGGATAATAAAGATATGATGTTTACTTTTAAAGCAGAACCCATCATGAAAGATTGATGCTCGATATACGAGATAGAGCAATTATATAAACAAGAAAAGGATGAGAATTACAATTTTGCAAAATAGATTATCTATTAAGTACTCAGTTGTTCAAAACAAGGGGTTTTAAATTAAATAAATTTTATTATTGCTTCCTTAAGCCATGTTTTTTCAAAGAATGCTACCTTATCGCCAGAGAAGAGCAAACAGATAAGTTGGTAAGGGGAAATTACCAAAAGTCAAAATTTGAAAATATATAAAAATAAAGATAATATAAATTGTAAAAAGAAAAGGTTAAAAAGTTAGGCAAAAAATCACGGTTGAAAGTACTTGACCTTTTATTCTTATTAAAACGGTCGTTAGAGCTTATTCAAATAATCAGCAACTCACGAAATGAAAACAAATCGAAGAATAGAGTTTAAAGATCACCGTAACGTCTTCCGGTGAATTCACTTAAGCGTCCATTTTAGAAAAAGTACCAAGTCAATGAGGGCAGACTGTAGGTTTATCGTAACTAAGTATTATTTAAAATAGATTAATTGTTTAAAATTAATGTGGCATAATTCTCTGCTTAAATGATGCATTCATATTTAGGGGTGATAGTGTATTATAGTTTATTTGTCAGTGAGTGGGTTAGGTTTTGAGTGGAGGTGTAGTCATTTTATTAAAGGGGTTGAGTGTTATATTTATATTATATTTATAATATGGGGATAGTGCTTATATTTGAGCGTAAAATTCTAGTTTATTAGCTATGTGGGGACTTGGTGTTAATAAATGGAGTATCTATATCAGTAAAAAAGTTTTCTAAAGTATATCGAAATAAGTAGATGGGTCAATATAAGCTTGATATGATCATGTGTTGTGTCTATATTTGTTCATGTGGGATACTTGTGTTTAATTAATTCTGTTAGCTTATATCTAATAACGTTTATCTATCAGAGGGTTTGTGTGAATCGGTAAGGTTTAGATATTGGTGTTATATATACGTATATATATATTTTTATTTTTATTTAAGAGTATTCGATGAATATATTGCTATGTATTTAACTAGTAAGACTTAATATATTTAATATATTTAAATGTTTAAAAATTATTTTCGAATACGATGAAGTATCCAATAATTTATGTTATTTGTGAATAGTTAGATATTACTAGGGTGCGAGTGTAGGTGTGGATGTGATAAGTATAATATTATATATCCGGAGGAGGGGTTGTTATATTATATAAAATGAATTAATTTGAAAATAATTGGAAAGGTCTTACGGTGGAGGGGAAATAGGCCTTATATGTTACATATGATGTGGAGTTCTTTAGACTTATGTATGGAAGGCACTATCAGTAAGTTATGTATTTTCGTTGTTAGTCCATTTGGCTAGTAGATATTTTCGTCTGTGGAAGCATTGTTTGAAGACCTCAGTTTTGATGTTCAAAAAGATTATGTAAGGGTTATTGATTGCCTGTAGAATCCTGAATAACGGTAAATTAGGAAAAAACTCCATTCTTCGATTTGTTTTCATTTCATGTGTCGCTGATGATTTGAATGGGCTCTAACAACCTTTTCAACAATAATAAAAGTCAGCCCATCTCAATGAACCCATTGTATAGTTTTTAAATAAATAATGTGTAAATTAGCTCGCAAATCCTTGTGATTGTACTCTATATTTCTTTCTTTTCGACATACACTGAAGCACTATCTCTCTCTCTCTCTCTCTCTCTCTCTCTCTCTATATATATATATATATATATATATATATATATAGAGAGAGAGAGAGAGATAGATAGATAGATATAATGGTTATACACGGAACCGTTACTGCGGCGCATATATATATATATATATATATATATATATATATATATATATATATATAAATGCGTGGAATATATTGTTTGGGATGATAATATATCTAAGTAGTGTTTACTCTAGCTAACTAGACATTCGGATTCGTTGATATTATTACTCTCCTTTGTTGCATTATTTTTATTGGCCAATAATGTAGCTATGTTTGCTAAATGTTGGGATGTTTTTAAGTAATGTTTCTAGGTTAACCTTTTCCATGTTTATTTTTCTAGCAGTGAAACATATCCTTGTGAGAGTCGTCTATTTTTTGAAGAGCTATGTATTTCATTTATATACACATATACTATTCTAAGTAATATAATATATTGTGCATATATATATATATATATATATATATAAAATATTTGTTGTTGTTTATTATCTATGTACGTATACGTTTCGTCCCTTTTCAATCGGGACTCATCAGCATAGAGATATGACTATTCACTACCGGTCGTACGATTCGAAACCCTGGATAACAAGTATTTTTCAACTTGCATCCAACGCCTTAAACCGCGCGCCCACCAGTTGAATAGCCGATAAACAATGATAGTTTAACACATATAAAAGCGGCTTGATGTCGAAGCACTCTACTTCTATTAAAGAAGGAGTGATGCATATAAAGCAAGTGACGTCATGCTGTGTTTGTACTACCATTAAGAGGGCTCTACTTGTTTTACGAGGAGCGACAAATATATATATATATATATATATATATATATATATATATATATATATATATATATATATATATATATATATATATATATATATTTATTTTTTCAGTATTTATTTAAACAGTGTTCAATATGTAAGTAGAGAATAGCAGTATGCAAATATATCTAATGCTGGTAAGTTACACAAAAACATTCATGTTTCATTCCCGTAAGGAATCATCATGCCAAACGCGTGGAATATAATGTTTGCGATTGCATTTATATCTAAGTAGTTTGTTTCTAACTAATCAATCGGATTCGTCGGTGTTATAACGCCCTCTCAGGCTATTATTATTATAGACCAATAATATATCTATGTTTGCTAATAATGTATCAAATAACCCTTGCAAACATGTATAGATTATTTCGACCTGTAGAATAAGGAAGTTCCATATCTTATTCTTCGATATTTTAGAGCTTATATATTAGTATTTATTGATTTAAGAATGGGTTTAAATCAGATTTCAGAAACAAATGTTTATTTAAGAGTCATTACACGTGTTAGAAAAAAAGTTTTTCAAGGCTAAATCACAGCGAAAAGTTATCTATCTTGGTCCATTCTGAACAAACAAAGCTTATCTTCAGAAAATATTAATAACGTGCCTTTGGTAGCATACATCCAATCAGAGACACGAAGAAATATATATATATATATATATATATATATATATATATATATATATATATATTGTGAACGTAAACAATTATTTTGTAAATTAATCATAAAAATCTCTGTATGTCTGTCTCTCTCTGTCTCTCTCTCTGTCTCTGTCTCTCTCTCTCTCTCTCTCTCTCTCTCTCTCTCTCTCTCTATATATATATATATATATATATAGCTCCCAGCATTTGCAATGTTTACATTGAGATATTTCTTACATTCAGAAGTGTCGTATGATAGGGAAGGGGTTAGCAGCGCCGACTGTCAGTTCGACAGTTGAGTTTCAATCCCGGCTTGAGACACTAACTGGTCTAGCTGATGAGCTGTGAAACAGCGAAACAGTCTGTATGTTGATGACTATATAAAGTTCCCTCCCTGGGTAGAGTTTATTTGTAAGGATATCGCCATTAGCTTTAAGGCATATGTAAAACGAATTCGACTCGACAGTTGAGTTTCAATCCCGGCACTAACTGGTGGATGACTATATATATATATATATATATATATATATATATATATATATATATATATATATATATATATATATATATATATATATATATATATATATATTCTTAGAACTATTAATAGTTAGAATAAAGTGGATGTAATGAAATAAGTTATTAATATGGCACGTATTAAAGTTATATAGCTAAGACAGGCAATTAGGAGAAGGTTTAATAACTTACGAAACAGAAATTTATCCTGAATCACGATTGCCTATGTTTCTGGTGGATTGTTTCTTTACTAATTGTATATGAGCATATATATATATATATATATATATATATATATATATATATATATATATATATATATATATATATATATACATATATATATATATATGTGTGTGTGTGTCTATGTATATGTATATATGTATGCACATGTGTATGTATGTGAATATGCGTGTGTCTTTTTAGTATGTATTCTTGTATTTTATGAGATGCGCACAATTCCCGCATGTTGTAGTATATTTATTACCATTTGTTGTTATGTTACTGTTGTTTTTGTATGTTTTATTTTTCTATTTTTCTTTGCTTCTTATTATTATGAAGAATAATTAAATTATGGAGTTGGGTGGAAGAGTACAGCATAGGTAAATCCCGCTCCGGTCAACATTTGTATATTTTTTATATTTGGAAAAATATTTTTAAAAGACTTTGTTATTATTATAAAATAAAAGGATGAAACACACACACATGAACTAAATAATAATAAAAAAATATATATTTATATTTTAGTTAGCATGAAAATAGGGGGAGATGCCGTAACACAGACATGGAGACTCAAAAAACATTTTGGGGCATTTTTTTGTTTTGTTCTGTTGAATTCTTTGTTTAAGTTGCGGACTGTTTTAGCGAAGGAAGGGGTAATTAAAGACAGTGATGGCGAAGGAGAGCAAAAGGAAAAGAATAAATAAAATTAAAAAATGAGAGAAAGAGAGAGAGAGAGAGAGAGAGAGAGAGAGAGAGAGAGAGAGAGAAGGAGAGAGATGGCAGGCGATGATCGTAATCAGGCTATCAAGGAAATCCATAATTATCATTTCGTACTTTTTTTGTCGCTATGGCTGCCGTGAAAGAAAAAAAATGTAATTTTTGTGTTTTATTTTTATTTTGTATTTTTTTTTCAAACGATGATGGTTTTATCGGTAATTGTTGCTTGAATGTAGAAAGAAAAAAATTGTTTTTTTGTGTTGAATTGTTTTATAATTTGTATTGTGAAGAGAGAGAGAGAGAGAGAGAGAGAGAGAGAGAGAGGCCGTACTTTTTCCAGTGGGTTTTTGTTCTCTGAGCTTAACCAAAGAAAAGAAGGTTTTTTCTTGAAGTTAGAAAAGTAATTTTAAAAAAAGGACAGTTAATTAAGTGGATGTTTATATTAAGGTCAGCTACGCAACAAATTACAGGTGTATAGATTGAATCATGTATTCTAGTAGTTTGACGGTAGTGAATCTTGTTTATTAGGAGGTCAGAGGTGAATTTGGGATACCCCGATGGGGGTCAATACTCTCGATTGGATCCCAGGTGCTCATCGTGGTGGCAGGCTCAATGGAGTCAAAAAGATAATCAGTTCGAGATATAGTAACCCCTACGTGGGTTCGGTTGCGATTAACAACTTGGACAAAGGAGCTCGGCTCTCTCCACATACAGATAAGCGAACGGGAGGTGTGACCACAAAAAGTCGTGGCCATATTATGAATTTTTAGAACCTACGTAATGGATCTGGTGTGAATGAATTTAGAATTAAGTTGTAAATTGTGGTACCATCTTTTGGATTTAGATGTTGGCCGACCTGTGCGTGGAGACAACTCTCCACCCCCCCCACGACGTAGATAGAATCACGTGAAGGGTACGATTGAAAAATTATGTAGCGTCCGCATCAAAAGGGTTTGGAGTTACTTGGGATGCAGGGGCACTTGGTGCACGCGTCAGGGACAAATGGAACCATGGGTGGGGTCGACTTAAAGGAAAGTGCCGTATTTTAGTATCCTTGGATAATAGTGATGGTAGGAATTGGAACTGGTAAGAACGCAATGTGTGCCTGTGTGGGAGGTGAAATTCTACTCCTATGTCGCAGTGTAGTTAGGACCATGGGGTGGGTCAATTATACAGAGTCCGGAGTTATTGCTTGCTCCAAGGAAAAGGGGTTAAGTTAGTCGGGGTGTTTTTCTTCCGGGTACACGCACCGGGTGTCTTGAAGCTAAGGTCTATATGTAGTACTTATGAATAGAGCGGCACCTAATATTAAATTCGTCGGCTGACCATGTTAGATGACATGTTAAAAGGAGAGGTAGCTATGTTTTTGTTCCCCTTATTTTGCCGTAATACGCGTCAGTTAGATTAAGTGACAATCGGTGGTATACCGATGCATTGGAAAAAAGTGTATGAGTTGAGATGAGTGGCCAGGTATCGCATGCAGATGTAGTCAGGCCGTTATGGAATAGTGGCAGACTGGGTGATATTGTGAGTAGAGGGTCCTCATGGAAGCATAAGTCGCGCCGGAAGGTTGCGCAGTGAGACGTGGGCGAAGTTTACCCGATTATAGATTATGACGTGAGGATGGCCATTGAGCCGATATTGATCGTAAGATGACTTTTCTTACATCCCAGAAATAATGTCATAGGGCCGAATGGATTCGGGTCAGTTAAAGAGGATGGGGTAGAGATGTCTAGCCGTGTGTAGTTCTTAGTTCTGACCAGGTCCTGCAGATGGGTGTAAACAAAAGATCTTCAGATTGTTTTTTATAGGGGGGGAAGGTATGTTACATAATGGATGTATGTATGTCAAGAACGACTACATCAGCTAGTATGGATGTAGATCAAGGTGGGCCAGTGCAAGAACTTGAGACGAACAAGTTTGCTCTCGGACTAAAAATATAAAAAAGCCTGAACTCAGGTTAGAGATCAAGGAACGGTCAAACAGGTGCGTTGTGACAGGTTCAGTGCCCCTCTTGAAGCAGTGACGTCACGGTGTCGGTGAACAGAGAAAAAGAAGTTTTCAGCAGTCTTTTTTTCTGGAAGTATGGCGTGTGGATGTAAAATCGAGATGAGGGGGAGATATCACAATTCATATATTCCTCAAATGACCACACATAATAAAGTTACATATGAAAAAGAAACCACAATTGTAGCAAAACAATATAAAAAATATATAATTAAAAAATGCAAAATGAAAAAGAGAAACATAAAAAATAAACTATACAATTTACAAAATAAGAACAATAATAATACAAATCAAAAGTTACTTTACATGATACTCTTGCAAATACATACACACAAACACACACACATACATATATATATATGTTATATATATATATATATATATATATATATATATATATATATATATATATATATATATCCCTGTTTTGTTTCTATTTGACTTCAGTCGAAATTCTAAAAAATCTAGGGGCTCCTTCCTGGGGTTAACACTTTATTTCTATATGAGATACATAGAGATTTGAATATTCAATTAAATTCTCCTTTCCCTCTCAAAGGTTGAGTAAGTAACGAAGTTAAGGACATTAATTTTCCTCCCCCCAATCGACCAGTTAACTATGTCATAGTATATCTTTCTTGTAGTCCATTAGTCTTACCGGATTCCAGGACAAGAATTCATCTAGTCTGGTGGAGTATCTAGCGAAGTGTTGTTACTTCAGGTAACATTATTTCAAGAAGGTGCACCATTCCTCGTATGAGCCAGCGTATAGCCCTGTTGAGGAGATCTTACTTGGGCTTGGAATACTATGTTATTTTAATATTGTGTCAGAGTTTACTTGTAGGTGGAAGTATCCTTACGTACGGTTGCCATGTACAGAGAGACCGAATACACTCGAGAATGGTGCCTAGTACGTAATTTAAACTCCCTCTCTCTCTTGATATATATATATATATATATATATATATATATATATACCTGAAAATCCATGTAGGAACACACCCAAATGTATGTACATACATATCAATATAAGAACACAATTATAAAAAGAAAAACACAATGACAGATAGACAGACATACTTAAGATATATCTGAGAGAAGTCATTTACGATATGGGTCAAGTCAAATGTATTATTTAACATGGCAATAAAAGAAAATGTTCAAAGAATGCGCAATCTAAACAAAATGAAGTCACTTAATATAGTTATCAGACTATAATTGATATCACCTGAAAATTCCTTTAGCGTCTTAAAGCAAAAAAAATATGTGGTTGAGTTCATTTAATTGTATCGTTTGTGTTTGGTTTTATTGTTTATTTACTTATTTTATTAATTCTTATTTTTACTATTATTTATTTATTTATCATTATTTATTCCTATTATTACTATGAACTCAACCAATCACCCTCTCTTTTCTTTCATTCGCCCTTAACGATACCTATAAAACATTAACTCAAGTCTTCTTATATAAAAAAAGCCTAATCCTGAAGATGACTATGAAAGTCGAAAACGCTCGAAAAAATGAGCGAATTAAGAACAATCGGGGAAATACTCTACGGATTGCCACCTGAAATCAGAAGAATAGCTAGACGGTTTGAGAACCTCACGAAGAAGATTTACAAACGAGAAAGTTCCGTGGCGATCAACAACGCTTGCATGGATAATGACTTGCTGCCTACGTATATATATATATATATATATATATATATATATATATATATATACTAGCAGGGTTACCCGGCGTTGCCCGGGGCGATAAAAAAACAAAGTAGTAGAAGTTAAAGAGTGTGTTTAACATCTTTATATAAAAACTTCAATGTCTCTTCTTTCTCTAGTCGTCTCTCTTTCCCTGGCCCCCATTATTTCCCTCCCTCCTTTAACCCTCTATTTCCCTTTTTCCCATATGATTCTTCTCTTGTTTAAATATGTTAAAAACTAATAACAATGTAATTCATCCCCCCCCCCCCCGGAGCCATTTGGTTTAAATGTAATAGTGTAATCTTACATTTATTGCTTCGGGACATAACAAAAATAGAAGTTAAATAATATGTATAACATTTTGATGTTAAAACTTCTATCCCCCCTCTCTCTCCCCCTAACCGTCTCTTTATCTTTCTCCCTTTATCTTTTAATACTGTAATGTTAGTAAAGAGGTCTTAACAGCACTGCCAAAAGTATCGGTAAAATCAAAGTATTAAGAAAAATAATGTTTATAATGATTATTGATCTCGAACAATGCCGAGTAGAACAAATAGCCCGGTCTATACCTATGTTCTTCCCCACCCCCTATTTCAGAATATGATGAAGATAAATAATCTTACTCTGTGAATTTTACATAAGAATACACTTTTATAGGTTATCTATATTCTCTAACCTTTTTTAAACAAACCTAAATTGTGTTTTTAAACGTGAGTTATCGTTCTTCCTTAGCTATCCCCTAACAAATAAATTTCATTAAAAAACATTAATTGTTTTATGTACTTGAGGTATAATTTGCCGGACAACGTCGAATACTTTTCTTATATAAGATATTATGAAATGCCCATGAACATGTATTTGTGTACGTACAGAGTGGCGGGCAGTGGCGGCGATTGGCGGACCTTCGCATAGTTTCTTACCCCTCTCCATGTAAATAATATTGACGCTAAGAAACGTTAAATAGAATTAAAAGTTATCGCAAAGTATTACATAATTTAATTAAAATATGACTCCGCATTTTCGAATAACCATAAAATAAGATGAAAAATAACTGAAACCGACACTCTGATAAAATCTGCCCAATAGAACTTAAAGGGGTGGGTGTAGAGATTCGGCAATACTCCCATCATCTTATTCTGTGAATTTTACCCAAGAATACACTTTTATATGTTATCTATATTCTCTAACCTTTTTTAAACACACCTAAATTGTGTTTTTAACCATGAGTTATCGTTCTTCCTTAGCTATTCTCTAACAAATAAATTTCATTAAAAACCATAAATTGTTTCATGTACTTGAGGTATAATTTGCCGGACAACGCCGAATACTTTTCTTATGTGAGATATTATAAAATGTACATGTATTTGTGTACGTACAGAGTGGCGGGCAGTGGCGGCGATTGGCGGACCTTCGCATAGTTTCTTACCCCTCCATGTAAATAGAATTGACGCTAAGAAACGTTCAATAAAATTCAAAGTTATCGCAAAGTATTACACAATTAAATTAAAATATGACTCAGCATTTTCTAATTACTATGAAATAGAATGAAAAATAACTGAAACCGACCCTCTTATAAAAGCTGCCCCATAGAACTCTAAGGGGTTGGTGTAGTGATTCGGCAATACTCCCATCATCTTATTCTGTGAATTTTACCCAAGAATACACTTTTAAATTTGATCTATATACTCTAACCTTTTTTAAATAAATCTAAATTGTGTTTTCAAACGTGAGTTATCGTTCTTCCTTAGCTATCCTCTAACAAATAAATTTCATTAAAAACCATGGATTTTTTATGTAATTGAGGCATAATTTGCCTGACAACACCGAATACTTTTCTTATATAAGATACTATAAAATGTCCATGTACATGTATTTGTGTACGCACAGAGTGGCGGAAAGTGGCGGCTTATGGCGTACCTTTGCATAGTTTTTTACCCCCTCCATGTAAATAGAATTGACGCTAAGAAACGTTAAATAAAATTAAAAGTTATCTCAAAGTATTAAGTAATTAAAGCAAAATATGACTCAGATTTCTAATTACTATAAAATAGAATGAAAAATAACTGAAACCGACCCTCTGATAAAATCTGCCCCATAGAACTCTAAGGGGTTGGTGTAGAGATTCGGCAATACTCCCATCATCTTATTCTATGAATTTTACCCAAGAATACACTTTTAAATTTGATCTATATACTCTAACCTTTTTTAAACAAACCTACATTTTTGTTTTTTCTTCCTTGCAATTCTCTAACAAATACATTTCATTAAAACCATAAATTGTTTCATGTATTTGAGGTATAATTTGCCGGACAACACTGAATACTTTTATTATGTAAGATATTATGAAATGTACATGTATTTGTGTACGTACAGAGTGGCGGCCACTGGCGGCTAGTGGCTATCCTCTAACAAATAAATTTAATTAAAAAATATTAATTGTTTTATGCAATTGAGGTATAATTTGCTGGACAACGCCGAATACTCATGTAAGATATAAAATGTACATGTATTTGTGTACGTACAGACTGGCGGGCAGTGGCGACTAGTGGCGGACCTTCGCACAGTTTTTTACCCCCTCCATGTAAATAGAATTGACGCTAAGAAACGTTAAATAAAATTAAAAGTTATTTCAAAGTATTACGTAATTAAATTACAATATTACTCAGCAATTTCAAATTACTATAAGATATAATGAAAAATAACTGAACAGGACCCCCCCCCCCCCGATGAAATATTCCTCATGGACCCCTAAGGGGTGGGTTTATGGATTCGGGAATACGCCCATCAACTTACTCTGTGAATTTTACCTAAGAATACACTTTTATATTGTATCTATATTCTCTAATATATTTTCTATAAGGCCCACACTCACACACACACACACACACACACACACACACACACACACACACACACACACACACATACACACTCATTCATATATATATATATATATATATATATATATATATATATTTATATATAAAATACATCTTACGTAAACTTTATTAAAAGAACATTTGTTTACGCTCCAAGAATTGAACATAACAACAGTTTGCGTACGATTGTTTCTGGGACGATATGTTTTTATTAATATCGGTTCTCCTCATTAGCACGAGCTACAGACACCAAACTTAGAAGCCAACAGTCAGCATCAAGGCCATAGATTTGAACACTCACAATTATACAGCAAATTAGAATTCTGTCATAATTTTGAGCTCTGCACTTAATGTATTGGTCTACCTATAAAGCTTCGTCTATAGTTGTATTCGGTAGGGATGGGGATATTCTTTGTTGCTAGAGGAATTAATTCTCTCTATATATACAGCATTCGTCTGTTTACAGCTAAAACTCTAATCTTAGAATCAGATAAAATATATACAGGATATCCCCAAACGAAAGAACAGTCTATTTTAATCGGTAAAAAATTATCAAATGATTTTAATGGTGGGCAGTATAGAAAGTTTAAATCAAGTTGTTTTATTGAAAAAGTGAATCGATTTGCGCAATTTTATGATTATGCTCTGCATCTATTCATAATTTTTCATTTTTCTTTTCTTTTCATAGCGCCATTATGGATGTAACGATGAAAGTTGATCTTGTTCGATGCTATTATTGTGCTAATAAGACAATTGAAATGCGAAAGTTGCTGCTTTGCTGTTACTTCGTTTTCTCTGCGTGATGATTTGATGTTGCATTTCGAAGGGAAGCATTTTGAGAATCTGCTGTGACATTCTGGAAACCACGAGTAACCTTCGCCCAAAAGGTTATGTACTCGGTCGAACTTGTAACTGTGTTTGTTTGTGTTCAGCCTAGCGTCTAGATCGCTTGACGAAACGTCACCCAACTTGGTCAAAATATCGATCATAATCTTACTTTGAACTGATTTAATTTTGCAATATTTAGGTAACCGAAGAAGTGAAAGTCACACTTTGGGGGATAACTTGATAAACTTGATTCTGTTCATCGTAGACTTGCTATGGGCCATATTTTAGCCAAAGAAATTTAACATTTTATATGACATTCATCTGGACATTTGAAATTGACTTGCAAATTACGGCCAAGTTTGACATTTGGACGGACTTTTAACTCATGGTGTCAGGCGGAGGCTTACAGTAATACACGCATATTGGAAACTTCTTGAACACTCCCTTTCGAGTATAATTATATTTCCCATATCTATTGAACCAAAATAAAAGCTCAGCATTAAATACTTTGTTGCATCGTTTCGGTACATTCTCTCTCTCTCTCTCTCTCTCGCTCTCTCTCTCTCTCTCTCTCTCTCTCTCTCTCTCTCTATATATATATATATATATATATATATATATGCCTGTATATATATATATATGCCTGTGTCGTCATCGCCGCTTATAAATGTATTTAATCTACCACAGTTTATCAGCCGTTCAGATATTGGCCGCAAGGTTTAAGACGTTGGGTTGGAGTTGAAAAATACTTATAATCCAGGGTTTCGAATCGTGTGACCAGTAGTGAATAGTCAAACTTCTACGCTGAAGAGTCTTGATTGAAAAAAGATGAAACGTATACGTCCGTAGATAATAAATAACAACAAATATTTTCATATATATATATATATATATATACAGTACCTAATTTTCAAATACAAAATATACCAATGTCAGCGGGAGCAGGGGCTTACCTATAAGATACATTTCTGCCCAACTCTTTAAAATACTTTCCACATTGAAATAGCAACAATGTGGAAAGTATTTTCGGATGACATTTGTCAATGTTAAAAGTGTCTCTACATGTTTGTGGTTAATCCTTTACCCACGAAAAATATTTGGGTAGAACAATGTAAGATCCTTCAATTGAAATGCATAGAATCAACAGGAGAAGAATAACTTCCGCTAATAATATTCATTTATTTCGCGTTAAGAAAGAAACCAAAAGCTTAAAGGTATCTTTTTAATAAAATATGAAATATCTGACACTTATGGACAATTGTATTTGTGAATTTTTGTCTTTAAATTTCCTTCCTCTTTTTTAATACTTTGTTTACTTTTTATTTACGCAAAGTGACACATAACATTGTCATGGTGATCTACCCTATTCCTTTACTGTATGGAATCTTCCTAAATCTATGTATAAAGTCATTATGACCAATCAACAGCAGTGAGAAGAGAAGCGAAATGAGGAAGTAACCTTTGTCAACCCATTACTTCTGTGATTTCTGTTAACACACTTTCTTGTTAATTACTTTCTATTCGTGCTATTTCTTCCGCCCTTTAAGGTCACAACAAAAGATCTACCCATACTCGCTCGACAGCAGACACCACCACACTAACAAATCTACACAGGAAACAGGTTATAACGGACGCGTACAGACAGAAGAAATCTACGCACACAATGCACTATTGATACTAGTATAATGTTTATTTTTTAAGCGTACTGGATGAAGTCTAATAGTATCCATTTTCCCACCAAACTTGAAGTTTTGGTAATCATGAAAACATTTCTGACGAATAAAAAAAAGGTACATATATTGTACGGATGACTGTATATGCAATGAGTATTAAATCAGACGTACCATAATAATAAGGGAATACTCATACATTTGAAGATCGCTTGCAACACTTAATTAAGACAACAGAGTAGATAGATAAATTTAGAATTCTTTTATAAACGACATAAGCATCCGATACTGTGAAGGTGATTAATAGAAAAAGGTTTATGATAAAAAAAAGTACAGAACCGGAATAAAAATCAATCGAAAAGAACTGGAGAAAATTACATTTTGTATATAAAAAATATCGAAGACAAAAAGGAAAATTAGTTGGTCAGAATCAAACATTGATTTATCAGATGTATTTCAATTGATGTAAAAATCCGAATACACGACAAGATAACATTATATATTAGATTTACAATCATCGTTTAACTAACAAGATCGATAGGTGATTCTTATTAAAAACTTACAGTATGGATGAAAACTGTAGTCTTTAATTCGGTTTTAAGGTGCTTCTATATTGGATACTTTTTGTCAATTGATTAAATCATAACATATTACCTTCGCAAAGCAAGTTATGACTTACCTAGTCCTTTTGATCTATAAGCACATTTTCTATTTGTTAGCAACTAGTTTGTAGCTGTTAATAAGTTGTTAGTATGTATGTTAGCAACTTTTTCTTCTGTTAGCAGCTATTTTGTAGGCAACTTCAGCGTCTGTATATTAGCAACTAGTTTGAAGCTGTCAGTAAGTAGTTCATCTGTCTGTTAGCAACTATTTTTTTCTCTTAGCAACTAATCTGTCTGTTTGCAACTCTTTTGCCTTAGTTGGTTAGCACTGGTTTGTAGTTGTCGATAAATTGTTCGTCTTCCTGTTAGCAACTAGTTTTTCTGTTACAAACACGCCTGTCTGTTGCCAACTATTTTGTAGCTATCACTAAGTTCTTCGTTTGTCTGTTAATAAATGGTTTCAGTGTTAGCAACTGTGTTGTCTGTCCCAAAACTTAAACGTGTGTCTGTTAAAAACTGATTTGTAGCTGTCAGTAAAGTGTTTGTCTGTCTATTAGAAAGTCGTTTTTCTGCTAGTTAGTGGGTTGTCTGTTTGCAACTGCCTTGTCTGTATGTAGCTTAAACATGTTTTTTTTTAGCTACGGGTTTGTAGCTATAAATAAATTGTTCGTCTGTCTGTCAGCTACTTTTTTCTGCTAGTTAGTGGTCTGTCTGTTTGCAACTGCTTTGTCTGTATATAACTTAAACATGTTTTTTTTAGCTACAGGTTTGTAGCTATTAATACATTGTTTGTCTGCCTGTTAGCAACTGTTTCTTTTTATTTAGCAACTGTTTTTGCTGTCAGCAACTCAAGTCTGTCTGTTAGGAAATGTTTTTTAGATGTCAACACATTATTCGTCTCTATGTTAACAACAGAGTTTTCAGTAAAAAAACTGGCATGATTTGTCTCGCAGAAACTTCAGCGTCTGTCTGTTAGAAATTAGTTTGTAGCAGTCAGTCAGTTATTCGTCTGTATGTTAGCAACTGTCTTTCGCTTAGCAACTATTCTGTTTGCAACTCTTTTGTCTGTTCTCAATAAATTGTTCGTCTGTCTGTTTGCAACTGGTTTTTATGTTAGCAATTAGTCTGTCTGTTAGCAATAATTCATCTGTCAGCAACTTAAATATTTGCCTGTTAGCAACGGGTTTGTAGCTGTCAGTAAGTTGGTAGTATGTCTGTTAGCAACTTTTTTTTGTTAGCAACTGGTCCGGCAGTTAGCAACTGTTTGGGTTGTTAGCAACTGGTGTGTCTGTTTGTAACTGCTCTCTCTGTCAAAAACTTAAGCGTCCGTTTGTTAGCACTGGTGTGTAGCTGTCAGAAAGCCGTTCGTCTGTCTGTTAATAACTGGGTTCACTGTTAGCAGTAACTTAAACATCTGTCAATTAGAAACTGATTTCTATCTGTCAGTAATTTGTTCGTTTGCCTGCTAGTAACTGGTCTGTCTGTTAGAAACTTCTTGCCCTGTCAGAAATTGAAGCGTATGTTTGTAAGCAACTTGTTAATAACTATTTTATTAGCAACGTATGCTTCTGTTACCAACTGGTTTTTAGCTGTCAGAAAGGGTTTCGTCTGTCTGTTAGTAACTAGTTTTTTTGTTAGCAAGTGTTCTGTCTGTTAGTAACTACTTTGTTAGCAACTTAAGATTTTGTTTATGATCAACTGGTTTCTAGCATCAGTAAGTTGTTGGTATGTCTGTTAGCAACTGTTTTGTAGTTGTCAATAAATTTTTCGTCTGTATATTAGCAAATGTTTTTTTCTGCTAGCAACTGGTTTGTCTGTTAGCAACTGCTTAGTCTGTCAGAAACTTAAGATCCTGTCTGTCAGCAATTTGTTTGTAGCTGTCAATAAAATGTTTGTCTGTCTGTTAGAAACTGTTTTTCTGTAAGCAACTAGTCTGTCTGTTTGCAAATACTTAGTGTGTATGGAACTTAAACATCTGTCTGTTAGCTACTAGTGTGTAGCTGTCAGTAAGTTGCTCGTCTGTTGGTTAATAACTGGTATTTCTGTTAGCAACTACTCTGTCAGCAACTGTTTTTATAGCTGTCAATAAGTTGTTTGTCTGTCTGTAAGCAACTGTTTTTTTTCTGTTAGCAACTGCTTTGTCACTTTGTAACTTAAGCGTCTGTCTCTTAGCAATTTCATATAATAAGTACTACCGATTGGATATTTCTGAAACTATTAGCAGACATCTTTAGATAAGGGTTAGGGTTATATATACAGTTTTTCGGTAACTAAGAAACAAAAACACAACACGGCTTAATATAAAAATAAAAGTATTTATTTATTAGTTGTATTTGCATGGGTTGCGTAACTTTACATTACATTATATTATTTGGATTATTCAGACTAGTGTTCTCATCTTGGTTGTTATTCTCACAATGTTTCGATCTTATTCACTTGCGTCTTGTCTAACTCGTAAATGTTTATGCTGAATTCAGGAATCTGTAAGGAATTTAAACTAATTTCTTTACTTAATCCATGAGAGTAGATTGTTCTCATTCCGTCAGCCATTAGCGAGTAAGTGTTTTAAGTAATTATTATTATTTTATTAGAATCGCCATTAGTAAGGCGTGAACATGCGACCCCCAGAAGACTGTCACTTGGAACGGATTATTACTTAGCGCTTTATCCGTTGCGTCACACGTCCATGTAATGAGAACAATAATTCGAATAATCCAAATAATCCAAATTATCAATTCGCATCTCAAAAATTACGAAACATAATTTACATTTAAAGTCTTCTAAAAGCAAACCATTCTTTTGTTTTGTCTCTCTCCAAGAGGCAAAGTAGTTTCATAGATTATTGAGGACTTTGTAGTCAGACGTGTTCAAGTTAAGATAGAGAAAAGAGAGTGAAGGTCTACCATTACAGACTTGTGGGTTGATTCGTTAATACTCATGGGTGCTATTCGTTCTTATATCAATATCCTCCTCCTCTCTTTATCCCCCCTCTCTCTCTCTTTTGCATACATGTGTGATATACAAAATATATTCGTTTTATATATATGGAACGTGTAACTTCGCAGCTACCGTCTTCTTTTAACAAAAAATCTGTATTTTTTGTGTGCATACACGAAACAGACAACGCTATTAAATACCGAGAAAAGAAATAGCGACACAGAAAGGTGTAGGCTGGTTCCGCTGTAGCTGTTCATCAGTCGATATTATGGTAATCTCAAATATCCGTTCTCATCAGTTTGCTATCTTTGGCTCCGTGGGCTGAGTTCAATGTTTCCATGAAAGGGGCGTAATTCAGTAGATAATATCAGAATCAGTTGATTTGAAGTATTATACAAAAAAGTGAGAATTGTTTGTGATGTAAAATAGCAATATATGATCATCTTGATATAAATAATTGATTGTTTAAGAGAACTACCATTTATTGTGATGCATATTTTTCAATCCTCGATTAATTTGTCGACAAATGTAACATTCAGTCCATCATTTTTGGATGGGACGTGTACACTAGCGTAGCTGTATTCTATCGTTATGCACTGTTTTATTTAGTTTTGTACTGCTTTATTTTTCTCTTTTCCTTCTATAGACCCAACCTTCCATGGATATTTCATACCAAAATCAAACCGGCAGAGAATGGCCTTTTCTCTGTCGGTCTGAGGTATAGTTCAGTTCTAGGAGATCCACTTTCACAGGGTTTAGCTTCTCGCCCTTTTAGAAAGGGTGATTTAGTCTACCGGGGAATTCCGATGGGACTGCCCAGCCAATCGTTGTTCGGCCAGAGTGCTCTTCCCCTAGGGCGCTGGTTTCAAATCCCGCTTTCCCGACCTTGTGTCACATCTTTTCGCCGTGTTAGGCAGATAAATAAATCTCTCTTTCCAGAGAAGTAAATGATACCAAATTGTTTTCTTTCTCTCCCTTCTTTCTACTATATTATGATCCCAGGTGTTGTCCGGTCCTAAATATATCAACTTTGTGACAGTTTGCCGAGTAGTTTTTGAGGAGTAGCTGAACAAACAGACAAACAGACTACTTCCCTTTATATAAGAGATGTTCTGACCCTCTATACCTCTGCTGGTCAGTCTGTCTCTTTCTTTTGATTTTATTTTATATCTATAATATAAAAAGATTGAATTGTTTGTGATCGCTTATGCAAAGTAGCAATAAACGGCCGTTTGGATGGAGCTAATTTTGATGCGGTTATAATTAAAGGAAGATATATTTAATTATGTTATGAAAATGTTTTTCTTTCAATGCTTGATTGATTTATTCGAAATATGTAACACTTCTCTCCGTCATCTTTTTCCAAAAAAGGGAAGTAAGTCTCTAATGGACGAATACAGAATTACTTCCTCTTTTTTAATTGAAAAAAAATGGCAGCTATACGAAAATAAATCACACCGGATAAATAATTTTCTGAAAGGAATTAACTCGAATTACATTTTACTTTTCTTTCATCGGTTTAACGTCTGTTTTACATGCTTGTATGTGTTGGGCTGCTTTAACTTCCAGACTAACCTACCCCTGGAAGGTCTTTATTTATCCTTCTTTTTCTCAAGTCCATCCTTGTCACATTCTCCAATGTTTTCCTTGGCCTTACTCTGCCAACTGACCCTGCTATCCCAACTGTTCTACATCTATTAATCTAAGAATTCTCATTCATAAACGGGTACACTATTGTTACTTTAATCTATTATAATGTATTGTTTTCTTTAGTTTTTTATTGCTTCTGTTTTTCGTTTTTCTTACATAGATGTAAATGATAACATATTGTTTTCCGTCTATCCCCCTTCTTTCTTACTATATGTTCTGACTCTCTATACCTCTACTTGTCAGTATGTTTCTTTTCTTTTTACTTTATTCGCTTAATAACCCACCTAAGTAGGTAGCGTGATACAAACTGCAGAGTCATTCACTATAACTAGTGGTGGTTGTTGAATTATCTCCCTTATATTGAGATATAAGTATTGTCTTCCTTTAAGGCAAGTTATCTGCCTTGCTAGGTGGTGTTGTTGTTGGCCAGAAAGGAAGATGGTGGTTTAGACAAACAGACGTGTGTCAATGACTGGATTTATGTTACTAACAAACTAACAGTGTTTTAACGGATTTACATGCAGATAGTAACACCCAGTAGGCAAACCCACACGTCTCTATACTCTACGCATTAATAAATCAGATGGTTTTCAATTTCGGAATTTTCTAACCACTTTTGAGCTGATGCAGGCGTTGAAACCTCGCCTGAACACGGTCAGGCATTCCCGTCGGAAATTAACGTTCATCACGCTGTAGATGAACGGGTTGATACTGTTGTTGATGAAATAGGAACGTACGCACAAGTTGTATATCACTTCCTGCAAATTAGATTCAAACGTGTTGAAGGCGACCTTAGCTGCCTTCAATAGGGTCACAGTAAGAAAAGGTAGGAAGCTGAGCACGAAAATTACTGTCACTGTGATGAAGATGGCCGTTGTCCGGCCGGCTCGTATAGCTTTACGAGAGTTCGGAATTGCTTTCAACTGGCTGTCTGTCGATATTCGCCTCTCGTCCCTGTTTGAAGACGTAGACATTTGAAAGCTTATAGCACTTGGGCGACGAGTGGTGTCCAACACTTCACCGATTGTTGTCCTTTTGATCTTCCATACCATCCTTCCTATGAGAGTGTACAGCGTTGCGATAACGCAGACAGCAATAACGAATACGGCCAACAGAGTTCCATAATACAAGGTTGGATAAACACTGTTGCGAATTTTATCGTCGACAGTGCACTCAACCCCTATTATATTCGGGTCGGACGTCGGGATCGACTTGCGGCCAAAGATTACCAGAGCCGGCCAAGATAAAAGAAGACCTAACAAAGCCGACACCAGGCAGAGGATACGGGCCACACGAAGCGGTAATTTGTGGAAAGGTCGGCATATTTTGAAATACCGATCGAACGTGACGCATATGAGAGTGGCCGCTGAGGCGATTATGGTGACGGACTCGGCGAAGCGGAACAGTTTGCAAACCACTGGGGCGTTGAACATGTACGGATAGCTGACGTCACAGATCTCGAATGGCATTCCGATGCAGCAACTGGCTAGGTCGAGGACGCCCAGAGTGAAGATGAACAAGTTGGCCGGCGTGAAATTGAACCGGAAGTAATAGACGTAACACACGAGAGAATTGCCGAGGCAACCGGTGATCATGAGCACCGCCAGATAGACGACGACAAGTATGAAGTTACTCGCTTTGCGACGATTTTCCTCCCACAATGTGTTCATCGTCGAGTTCAACAATGTGTCATTAGTGTAATTCGGCGAGAAGGACGAGCTCTGTTGTAATGTCATGGGCACCGTAGACAACCATGACATCGTGGTATTTATATGTGGAGTTAACGATGGGGTCGACATAACAATTCACTCTACAGCCCTTAAAGGACTAACACAATAAAAATGTTTACGTTTTGATTCGTAATCTTTACACCAGAATGTAAACAGTTCAACTTGAATAATTGTCTTGGGTACAATGTACATATTTCCGTCTATCCCAATCAGAGAAACATTTTTTTAAAATACGTCTGTAAAAATAGATATAATCAAAAGGGATAACTCTTTTTTAAACTAATGAGTCATCACTTATTTGAGGATACAAGTTAATGCGATGGATGGATGATCTGTTTAATGTGGAAGAAATGAGAGGATTGTAAATGATTAATGGAATGAACAAAGTCTGTTGACATTTGATATGAAGATGCCCATGTTGTAGTCTGCAGAAAAGCAGCCCCGGAGTAATGCTTTTTGCAGGTGTGATGTTTTTGGAACGAAACTCTGTTCATGGAAATTATGCCTGGCGTTAGGAAAGCAGATGATGAATGGAAAGTTCTTATCAGCCCTGGTAGAAAGATGAGTTCTTGCTGTGAATGTCTTACGGGGCGGCACCAAAGATGTGGTCTCAGAAGAGCAACTTTCCATGGAAATAGCGAGAGAGTAGAGAAAGATTAGCAACTGTTCCTCTGTGCGAAACGGGCTGTAGAGAACAGAAGAGATCTTTCTACACTAGATTTTGAAAAAAAAAAAAAACTAGATTCATTTTAATTTTGGAAAGAGTCATTTTCATTTATCTTTTATTAAAATAAATATATGTTTTTATTTTTATTCTAAATTAATCACCTAGAAATATTGTTTTTTGTATATTTAATTTTTATCATACATCTTCCTGTATTCTATGTATTTTATTTAGTTTAATATATTATGTTGTTACGCTAGTGGCCTTGAAAAACAAGGACCGGTTACCAATCTGCAAGTACAATGAACAATCCTGGCCCGTTTGTTGCGACCTACGCCGATCAGGCACTGGCCGGCGATGACAGATCGATTACAGATGTTCGATGTTCTCTTGCATTTAATGTATAAACATACTTTTTTTGTGTGTGTTAGATTCTTTTGTTAATTTATGTCTTTTAAATGTATTCTTAAATTTATTTTGATATTATTTTAATATATTTTAACGTATCTTAACGTGTTTTCAGGTATCTAATTTAATTTAAATATTATGCTTTATTTTCACTTTATTTTCGGTACTATAATTAATTATAGTTTGTTTATTTTATTTGACTGTATTCTACTATGTTTATTTGGATGTATATGCGTTATTTTTGTATTTATTCTAATTCATTTTTGTGTGTTTTCTCTTTATTTCTTCAGTGAATTTTATTTGTATTCATTATAGTGTAATTTACTTTTTATTTATTTTAGTATTTAAAAAATTATTTTAGTGTATTCTATTTCGATTAGTTTTATGTAGTGTATTTACCTTTTAATTTATCTTATTAAATTTTATTTTAATATATTGAAACTTTTTTTTGACCATTTTATTTTCATTTATTATGATGTATTTTATTATATGTATTTTATTATAACATATTTTAGTGTATTTTATTTATTTTAGTGCATTGGTACATTTTATTTTTGTTTATTTTATCTTTATTTACTTTTGTTTATTTTATTTGCATTTATTTTTAATGTTTAATATTTTTAGTTATTTTAGTATATTTTATCTTTATTTTTTATTTAATGTATTTGATTTTATTGATTTGAGTTGATTATATTTTTAAATTCTTTTGTACTTTAGCTTTTTAATTCTAATGTATTTATTCTAGTTTATTTTTAATGTATTATAGTGTATTTTATTTTGATTTATTCTGGTGGAGTTTACCTGTTCATTTAATGGATTTTATTATATTTAGTCTAGAGTATTTTACTTGTATTCATTTTTATATCTTTTATTTATCTTAATGGATTTTATTTATTTTATATATGTTTTATATATAATCTCAATTAATGTTTTTATTTTGATGTATTTTAGAGTTATTTATTTAGTTTAGTTTATTAAAAAAATTATTTCAGCTTATTTTAATTTTCAAAATTCAGAACGTTCGTCTATAGTCGTTGTAATGTATTTTCTTTCCTTTATTTTTGTCTATTTTAGGCAATTCTATTTCTAACCTTCAAGATTCAATTGTATTCTGTATTCTGACATGGACACTGATACTTTGAAATAGTCCATCTCATCAGATTTTATTAAGATATTTCCATTTTTAGCTCGAATTCGTTGCAACAAATCCTGTGACGACTATATCTTCACACATTTTTATAAACATCATTTTCTTCTTTGGCGATAATACGCATTGTATTATTTTTTTGTTGGAAAGAATTTCTGTTCAGCAATCTTTCATTGGTAGTGGTTAACATTTTAAAATATGTGTTTTCTCCCCGTGTCATGCATTTGACATCACAGGATCCAACATTGCATTTTGTATAAGCGATATAAGTTCACGTGTTTCCATTTTCTGAAAGTAGAAGAAAAAAAAAACTTTTAAAAAGTTTTATAGATAAATAATTGATTTGAAGCTGAGGGTAAAATGGTTGGCAAATATTAAAAGTTATTAGTTAAGATTCCCTAGTCAAGCTCATGGAACGTCAGAAGAATCCAGAAGAATGGAAAAATTGTTCAGACGACTAGATTGGCTTGGTACAGCCTAACCCAACAATAAGAGAATAGAGACTAGTGATGAAACGTTCCAATATTTTTCCGATTCCGATACAATTACCCATTTTTTTCTAAATTCTCAATTCCGATACAATTACCGATTCCTGATTTTAAATCACTAAATATGTAGCTATAAAGTTGTTGTTTTTTATTTTTCGGATCACCATAAAAACCCATGTAATATGTGCATATATTTTCGCACTTGTGGGGAGTGATCTGTAGATTATACTTTTACTGGTGTTTAAAATCAATAAATATTTATCATTTTATCATTAGTAACAATAATATGAAATTTTGATTTATACAAAAAACAACACAAAAAATAAATAAAAGAATCGGTTTGGCATCGGAAAATAGGCACAATTTTTTCCGATGTCGATACCCCAAAATGTTCCGATTTTTCCGATTCCTGATTCGGATTTCGATTAATCGTGCCAACACTAGTAGACTTCATGTGTAACTTGCATTGGAAAATTGGAGATACAGTACAATCCTATAAGCCCCCATAACCATATAAGATGACTAAAGAAAAAGATTAAGCTAACATTCGGAGCTAGCTAGGGTGGCAGCATGGGATAAATCTTCGCCTATTATTTGTGTGACTGGACGAAATTTATTCATGAACAATGTTGCCCAAAATTGGATAAACCGGAGGTTGGCACGGAAAGAATTAAGCCTAGCAAAAGTGGAGTTCAGTCAAATGAGGAAACTGGGCATTACCCATCCATCAAAACATAACCGGACACGATCCCATTTAGTACCAAAATGTGATGACACATGACGGACATGTGGTAATTATAGGGAACTCAACTCTGTAATAAAATCAGACCGTATTCTTACGCCCCACATTCATGATATAATCAACACAATTACATATATAATCAATACAATTAAATATATAATTATATTCATTAAATTAGATTTTATCAGGGCCTACCACCAAGTTCCGGTACAATCCGAAGACACTCTCAAGACGTCTATATCCACTATGTTTACTATATACGAATTATGCGCATGTCTTTCGGAATAAGGAATGCCGCACAGACGTTCCAATGATTTCTCGACCACATATTTCACAGTCTCGGTTTTGTCCATACCGACGTGGACAACACCTTTCTAGCCAGTTATTCTATGTATGCACAGGTACAATACCTGAAGCTCGTGTTTGAGTGTTTGAAAAATATGCGATTGTAACTAACCCAGTAAAATGTGAATTTGTAAAACCGGAGATTATTTTCTTGGATCGTCGCATTTTTTCTGCTGGAATTTCGCTATGCTTTCTAAAATAGAAGTTATTTCGCAATTCACGACACCTGCTAATATGAGAAAGCTGAGACAGTCTTCAGTATAATAACTTTTTTCAGTATGTTTCTGCATAATTGCATGCAGATTTAACTAACGTTAACAATTACGACATAGTTCTGTATGAGCTTATATAAGCTCAGACAGAACTATGTCGCAATTGCGTTCACATTAATTGTCCCATCCAGTTCAATTGTCACATGTTGTTCCAGAGTGTTTTATGTGGCAGTAAACAACTCTTCAATCAGCGTAGGAGCAATCTAAGAGTTGAAGATTGACAAACAGAGGAGGTAAATTTCGTCCTTTTCCAATGAGGTATCCTCAGTTTAAACAAGATACATCACCTTTCGATGCAAACTTTTCAGCCGTCCGCCATTATTGACATTAGTTGGAAGCGCGGATAATCTACATACACGCAGTAAAAGATTCACCTTCGCAGGATTTTCTTTTTCTGTGAGAAGGTGTTTGTTTATTTCTAAATGCCCGAGGAGCCTCTGCCGGAGAATGCCGACGGAGCTGCCCGGGCATTTGTTGTGGCCAGAGTGCACTTCACCTGGTGCGCTGGATTCACGAAATCTCTCCTGACCTTGTGTCTAACTTTCTGCAGGAAAGGCAAATAAACATACACACTGACCAAACACCTTTGCTGGGCGCGTTCAAATCAAATCTGATAATTCTGCCCGGCTAAAACCAGACATCTGGATTATTTATTGCAATTTACATCAGACGCCGAGTTCATTAAAAGCAGACACTATGCCCGTCGTATAAATGCTCTCGTGATCCGTGTCAACAACTAATTTGCCTAAATTCGTTTGGTCGTTTCGATTTGTGTGCTCTACATTAAGTCTGGCATTTGACGTTGCTCATAATCCTGTGTGCAATGTCAAAAGGTTCAAGGATGGAAGACATACTCGCACATCCCGGTTATTTCCTACATCGTGGAAAGTGTTTTGTGCATGTACATGTCGGCATCACTGGACTATTGATCAAATGCGAAGCAACAATCATACTTGCTGACATGTGCAGGTGTGAAGTTTTCCCATGCCTGACATCAGTGCAGATACCAACAAAAAAAAACTGGTGTTTCTGAATGGATATGTCGTTTTGAGATTCTGAGTGTCATTAGCACATAGTTAGACAATTCCAGTTAGGCATATCTTATCAACTTATGAAGCTGTTAGCCGAAAAGTGCGGGCGATTCCATTGCACGCTCAAGTTAACTTCAGCAGCCACGATGTACCAGTCAAATTGGATAGACAATTTACTCTTGCTTTTTCTAGGACTCTGCTCCGCAGTAATGACCGACAGAAATTGTTCAGTCGAAGAGATAGTTTATGGCTCTGCACTAAAAGTGCCCGGTGAGTTCTTTCTGCATTCTCCACAAACTGTTTTGAACCTCACCTATTTCGTGAACCGGCTTAAAACAAAGATGACTAACTTAGATTACAACAATTCCGAACAGATCAAGAAGCCTACACATGTGTCTAAATTCATGCTAACTTGCGCACACGTGTTTGTCCGTGATCGTGCAAAAACACGTACGTTACAACCGGGTTATAAAGAACCTTTCAAGATCCACAAAAGACATACAAAATTAATGTGTACATTAAAAATGTCGGACAAAATATTTCTTTGTATAGGTTGAAGCCAGTCTTTCGGCATACTACCTGGCTTAATGTGGACACTCCAGTGACCCCACATGATTTAAAAAGACAGGCAGAAACTAGATTTGGCCGAATTGTAAGATAGCCAAAACATTTATCGATTCGTTGAACATATTTGCATTTATCTGTTTTGTTTAACAAAAATGTTTGAAAAATTCTTTCGTATGCATTGTGTCTGAAAAGTTCTTTTACCATTCACACAAGTGAACGAACTTTTTGTTAAAAATATGTTTCCTTTTTTTCTAATATTTGAATGCATAAGTTCATCTCCCTTTTAAAAATAATTTTTGCTGAACTTCATACTAAGGATTTGTTTCGGGTTTTCGAACGCGTTTAGGGTGGGAGTATTTTCGGGATTAGAGTTGGAAGGAAATTAGCGTTCTCGCAATATTTTTGACACTTTCGTGCCCACAATATTTCGTTCTCTTTCTTGTTCCAGATTCGAACGAACAATGTGTGATTTTTTTCATGTCCACTCTAATGTAAAAGACTCCAGCCAGGAAAAGGTAACTTTTTACACCACACACCTGTTTCCGTTCACTCTTTAAAGTGAATATCATGCTCATTTTCTTATTGTCAGAAAAAAATTGTGCCTTTATTTATGACTCACATCTGAGTTCCTATTTACTTGCCTACCCACGATAAAGAGTTAAATACAAGGTCGTTTTTTAATGTGTGGGGGGGGGGGATAATCCAGCTCCGCCAAAAGGGGCACTTGGATTGGAAGAAAAATAAAAAATGCTTCAGTCTAGAAGGATTTCTCTTCACTGACCAAGGACAAAAAAGATGAAGTGTAAAATCAGCACAGATACTATACTTTGCTCCAAGCCAAAATGCTAACTAATTTATTATCTGTGTGTGCCTTTTGTGTCTTTATTAACAGCTTTTAATGTTTTTCACCGACAAACTGTTAATAAACAAAAGTCTCTGTTATCTCATTATTTCTAAATCGACCTTTCTTTCCGACGCACACGACACACACATGACGCATATATACAAGAATAATGACGCACGTATGTATTATCAACTAAAAGATCCGATGTATTATACTTGACCACAAGTGCACCCAAAACATGATAAAGTTTCGATATAAAATTTTTCAATTTTTCATATATATATTTATGTTATTTATTGCTTTTAATATGATGCTGTTTTTTTTTTACAATTTTCAGAAGAATTAGTTATACGCTTTCGGATTTCACTTTAAATAATAATTTGACCCACAAAGTCAGAAGGTGAAACTAGAGTGGAATCCCAAATGAAAATACTAAAATACAAACAAATAAAACGATAACATACTTTCTCCGAAGAGCTTCGCTACATGATTTAAAACAGAACGCCGGTCCAGGGGCGGTCGTTCTGATGTGCCAACACATGTAGTACATGATAAAGACACCTTCAGGATTGTATTTTGTTTGCAAAGAGGTTTCGCTGTCTTCGTACATACTGCGCCTGGCATTCTTAAATGGGTCACCCATCTGGTACTGGCCATGCTTAATATCGCTTAACTTCCGTGGTCTGACGAGAACCGGTGCATCAACGTTATTATGTCGTATGTAAAATACTAAAAGAAACTAAGGCTGCGAATGAGGCTAAAAAGACTAGAAAAGGATGGAAGTGAACAAATACGACTGACAAAGATAAAAAGATATATATATATATATATATATATATATATATATATATATATATATATATATATATATATAAAATATTATGCTAAATTCAAGTCAAGTGACCAAGATTTTATTAACCTTACTGATCATCTCTTCAAAGCAAACATTTCGGTACATTTACGGATCGTTTCGTTCATATAATAATATCTGTCATTTGTATCTCTATCCCGGATCTTTCCTCTATGGACTCCTCAGAAAGCAAATAAATTCTCTTTCAGAAAAAAATACATAGGGATGCAGGAAACAAAATATATTTACTGCATCGCTATGTATTTTTCTGAAGGAGAACAATTTTGGGTTACTAAGAAGTCTATAGAGTAAAGATCCGAGATTGAGATAAAAATGTTGTTTTGAAGAGATGATCAGTAAGGTATACTATCTTGGTCACTGCATAATATTGTTGATTTATATATGCCTGTTGTTATATGTTAAAAATCATCAAGCTTATAACACATTCTTTTAAACACAGTTCACCCTAAAAATGCAAGTTGCTACTGTAGAAGTAAGGGGATACCGAGAGTGGAAGTTTTGGGCGTAATCCTAAATTGGAAGCTGTGCAGCGAGATACTTGTTAACATTAGTTTTTAAAATTTTTGCATGTCGGTACAAGCGGGAAAACAGGGAGCAGGGACGTAATCCCAAAGGCCGGCAGCACAAGGAAATAAGCTATTGGAATAGAAGACTCTCCGGCATCGGGGGACCATCACACTGAATGGATGGGATTTAGCTGATTGTCGGGTTAGTCTAGTGTATTTTGGCTGAGGGGGCATCAAAGAAGCAAGTTCATCAAGGCACATTCCATTGAAGTACTTGTAAAACAAGCACAGGGATGCAACATTGCTGCGATTGGACAGGGGCTGGAGCTTAGTGGATATTGACGGACCTATTAGATTAGATACTCTTTTTTGGACCTTGCCTGAAAGGGAGAGACTAGTGGATGGTGCACCAGTCCGGATGTGACAACAATACTCCATGCATGGGCGAATGGTGACTTTGTAGAGATATAGGATACTGTAAGGTGTGAGAAGTTTTCTAGCTCAGTAGAAGGATCCTACTTTCTTGGCAGCAGCCCTGGCAATGTCTTCTATGTATTTGTTCTAATTCATGTTACCTGTGAATGTTAGGCTGAGGAGTTTGAACGTTGAACTTTCAGGCAAGTTGTCATTTGCCATGGTAATCGGTGGTTAGAAAGGTTACTTCTAGTTGTTGAAGGAAAGAAGCTTTGTCTTAGCAGCATTAAATGTTACCATCCACTTATGATTCCATTCCACTATAGACTGGATGCCACTTTCTAATGATTCAGCCATTGCCTCGGATATGGTTGCGTCCGTTTAGCGCACAAGACGAGAGTAGGGCGTGGTGTTATCAGCTAATATTACCCATCTCAGACACAATGTCATCAGGGAGGTCGTTTATGAAAATCAGGAACAATAAAGGTCCAAGGATCGATCCCTGGGGTACACCTGCATTTGTGTCATGTTGTTTGGATGAACGGACATCGAGGACAACCTGTATCTTTCTTCTGGTTAGGAAGAATCTAATTATATTAAATATTCGTCCAGCAATACCATATGAATACATTTTTATGAGAAGACCTTGTCAAAGACTTCGATATATCAAGCGCTACCGCCCTAGCTTCACCTGTCTTGTCCAGTGTATGGTATATGCATTTGGAGATGACTGTTAGGATATCTGCAGTAGCTTTTACTTCCTTAAATCTATTCTGATCGTCAGAAAGAAGGTTAGCATTAACGGACTATCGCTAGATTAATTTAGGATTCAAATATTTTAGCGAAAAGCGGGAGTAGACTGATGGGACGATAATTCTGACAATCAGTTCCATCTCCAGACTTATTGAAGATTGGTACCACTAAGGCAATTTTCCAGCTATCAGGGAAGCAAGATTCAGCTAGGCATTTGTTGTAGAGTTTGGAGAAGACAGGGCCGGTTCAGCAGAGCATTTCTTTATTACTATTACTGGTATAAGATCAGGCCAACATGCTTTGGCTGCCCTGTCGGCGGGGCCGCGAATTCGCCAACTGCAACCCCATGCAGAGGAGAAAAAAAACGAAAACGGAGCTACCTGTTGGCCGTGGGTTGCGACCTGTGATGTCTTAAGACGGAATCCTGATGGCTGAGCGGTTCGTGGCTTTATTGTATAAATTGTCACGTGGTTTGTAACACTCTACTTTGGCGCTTACTTCGGTTAGATGGGAGGTCGGAGAGGCCCGATCCGATCAATCGGCCAGTTAGTCTTGCCCTAGCACTTATTCTATCAGTTTCCTCGATCGTTAACAATATTGAAAATGATTAACTTCGTAGTTATCTATACCCACTCCAGTTTATAAATAACTAGCGGAACCCGTCGCCCGGCGTTGCACGGGAGAAAGTACTACCTATTGCATGACGTCGATTAAAAAAAGAAAACGGCGTATTGTCCCCCACCTCCGTCTACCGTGTTGGTGAATGTTTTAAATTAAAAAAGTGGTAGAGTAGAAAGGGATTGAACGCTAAAACTGGCGATCATGAAACCTGCCTCCTTAACGATTGCGCTACTGTTTTAAATAAATTAGAAATAGGCTAATTAACTTTATATTATGTAGTAAATTAATACCAGGAAAATAGTAAATACGAACCGGTGATTTGTAAAAATTAAACTGTGTGTATTAGTTCCCGGTGTCGATGAGTAGAGTGACAGTACAGAATTGTTAGGGAGAAAAGTTTTTGCTACTACCTATATGGAGTTGATTTTTCGGAGAGACGTTGATGATGGGCCAACTGTAATATTTAATGTTAGGTAGAAAGAAATAACAAATTTACTAAAACACGCTCGAGTGAATAAGTGTAGTATAGTGGTGAGTTTAGTAGCCTGTGATGCATGTGGTTATTTTCCTATACTCCGAGAAAGTACAGGGGAAAAATCGTCTCTACTTTATATATTAGAAGAAATATCATTGAACAACGGGTAGCACTTCATCAAGTTTTTGTGGACCTGACAGAAGCGTTCGACACCGTTCATAGAGCAGCATGATAGACAATCCTCGGTAAAACTGGATGCCAACCAGGATTCGCAAAAATGCTTCAAACAGAATGAAAAATCGACGTGAAGGCACGCATTCATTTCGGTGGGTCACTATCTGAACAAATACCTATTAAGAACGATGTTAAACAGGGTGCTTTTCCTGCACCGACGTTATTCTCTATATATTTTGCCACGGCCCTCTCCCATGCCTTTAATAACTCTAGCGTCGGTGTTCTCATACGTTTTCTAAACACCGGTAGGGTCTTAAACTTAGCTCGATTTAATGCAAAGTCCAAGACCTTCAAAATCCTCGTACGGGAGCTCCTCTATGCTGATGATGCGGTTTTCATTGCCCACACCGAGGAGGATATGCAGATAATAATGGACCTCTTCTCTCGAGTATGTACTACCTTTGAACTCATTATCAATCTGGAGAAAACTAAGGTAATGCTCACTACTTCTCCAGGACTCCAATATGTAGAGCCCAACATCTACATCAAAAGAAACTAGATTAAGTGCAGTTGACTCATTTGTATCTTTTGGTAGCACTCTCCCGCGAGATGGATCCCTCAGGTCTGATATACCCCTAAGAATTGAAAAAGATAGCAAAGCTCTTGGTAGGCTTGAAAGGTACGTGTGGCCAGACAGAGCCATTACCATCAAAATAAAACTTTGTGTGTACGAGTCATGCGTCTTGTCTGTTTTGTATTCTTCGGAGACGTGGACAACGTATCGCAGACACATCAAGGTTTGGAGAGGTTCCCCCAAACGTGTCCCAGGATGATCCTAAATATTAAGTGGCAATCATGAACCAATGTTCTAGAGAAAGCTGGAGTGCCGATCATAAAAGTGCATATTATATGTAGTCAGATGCGCTGGGCAGGGCACTTAGTTAGGATGGGAGATTACAGGCTCCCTAAGTAACTGCTGTATGGAAAACGTCTGGGACACAAATCTAAGTTGCGTTTTAAAGATGTGATAAAAACAACCTGAAAACTCTTGATATTAACGCGGTGAACTAGGAAGGGATGTATTTTGAGCAATCGGTCTGGCGCAAGTGTATCTATGATGGCTGTGCCAGATTTGAGGCAACACGTATAGAGTACTCCATCTTTAAACGTACCTTGCGGAAGCAATCAGTGCCAAACGTCCCAATCACATTTCAACCTTACTATGTGTGTGGTTTATGTGGCAGAGTCAGTCTGTCTGTCAAGAGCTGGTCTGCTGAGTCACATGAGATCCCATGCTAGGAGCCTAATAAACAAGTGTCAAACAGGAGTTTAATATAGCTACATACAAACGGAAAACAGTGGCCTTGTGTGTCATATCTGCAGTAAAACTTATAAAAATAAGTCGGGCCTGCTAAGCCATCTGCGTGCCCATAACCGGGCATTGCAATCTTGTGGGGATAGCTTTCTTCTGTAAAGAAGTGGAAAATATCATTACACCCCCCCCCACACACACATATATATATATATATATATATATATATATATATATATTCTTTATTTATATGATTATTTATGTATTCTCTTAATCAAAAGACGAATGGAGACTTTTTCGAGTGTCTTTTAAATATTAGTTTTGGTTATTTACTTACGTAAGGATGAAACTGGTATTTTTTTTAATTTGTCAGCTTTGTAAAGAAAAGAATTAATAAATAAAATGAAGAAAACAATTTTGATGTTAGCAGTTGCGCTTAGTTTTTAGGGGGTACAATTTGATAGGCGTAAAAAAATCACTGAAGAAGCCTTTTGAAAATACCTTGTATTATCAAGAAAAAAATGTTTTTCAAAAAATAAATGGGCAGAATAATTGTATGAATAAAAATGTTCTTTAAAAACAAATTCGTTACAATTATTAAATTATTCTACGTATACTTTATTGTATAGGAACATCAAAAGTATCAGGATACTAATTAATAAGACATTGCAAGGTGAACATAAATGATAAGCGTTATGAAGTTGTTCTTTATTGTTACCAGAAAAGGGCGAACAAAAATAGAAATAAAAGGAAATACAATATAACATGAAGTGAAACAAAACAACAGTTCCCCCCCCGCCCCAAAACATAAAAACTATTAAAAATAACCCAAATAAAAACAAATTGCACCTCCTACCTCCACCAGAATGGCTGAACTAAAATATATTTATAAATCTTTTGTAATTGTGAAGTAGTTGATTGGCTAAGGAGAAAAATAGGTCAAACCTAAGAATGGATCGCCTCGTTTTAACACTCATGTGATCAATGCTGACATTAGGGTGTATAGCCCCTAATTTATGGGATCTATCTTTGTAAACAATCCAATTTATGACTTTTTTAATCAGCAATAATTAGAGGATTATCTCATTTGGCAAACAAGAAGAGTACCGAACTCAAAGTAAGCAGCAAATGGTGTTTGGTCAGATTTCGTTCCTGATATTCAACTTAATCCGTAATATAACTTCCGGTGAGAGTTTCAGTTTCCCACATCAATCAATATATTTATTACATTGTTAGGTGAAAGTACAGAATAGTTAACAAAGCCGCCTCCCCATGTTGAGAATGGCTTTCTAAATAATAACGTTATTATTTCAGCACGGTCCGTAAACTGCAGAATATTATTTAGAAAGCCATTCAGAACTTTAATTGATGTGGAAAACTGAAACTCTCACCGGAAGTTATATTACGGATGAAGTTGCATATTAGGAACAAAATCTGACCGAACAACACTTTGGCAAACTAGAAGAGTAAGAAAGCCAACACAGGAAGTATTTAATATCAGGAACTAAATCTGACCGAACACCGTTTGCTGTTGAGTTTGAGCCGGGTACTCTTCTGGTTTGCCGTAATTTTAAAAACATTTTCAGGATTTATTGAATAAACTAGTGTACACCCTCCATAAAAAATGATTATAGAAAATTATGCTTCACCAGTGTTCGCACTCGTTAGTTATCTAGATATATTATTAAAATATTCATATAAAATGATCAGTTATTTAATTTTACGAGATATAAGTTATTACTATCATTTCTGATGACCTAAATGAAAAACATCAACGGTTGACTTTTTATTATAAAATGAAGGATTTATTTCGGGGTAAGTCTCGGGTGTTTGTCTGACTTGCTATGCAGTATCTCGCTTCCACTCACCATTTGAAAGGCACGTATTCTACTCGTTACCTTTTGCATGACGGGTTGGGAATACATGTATATTTTTATATATATATATTTATAAATATATAAATACACATTGCTATTTATCATAAAGTAGAGGAAAACGTTACCACGGGGCTGCTTCTCTGCAGACTACAACATGGCCGTCTGCAAATCAAATGTCAACGAATATTTGCAATCAAACTTTGTCCATTCCGTTAATCATTTTCAATCCTCTCGTAATATTCTTCATCATGAAATCGGAAATCTATCTATATCGTCGAGTGCTTTTGGCCTTGATATGTGGTGACTCATTAGTAAAAATACTTTGAGTTCAAAAGTAGAATTTTTGCAAGGAAATCATCGTACTCCTTTTCGTTAGAAAATACATTTGCTTTGACTAAGATCGAGGTTGCAAAATGCATACAGTGTAGTCAAAAGAAATTTAAAACAAACGCAGACCCCTTCTCACTTAGGGGCATAGTATATCTAAGGATCTCAACTGTGGTCAAAATAACTCCAATATGTTTCTGTCTGTGTAGCAATAGAACCGAAAACGAACACTTACCAGCTTCAAAGCGTATTAGATGTTTCGCACGTAAGACGATCGTTTTCCAGAGAGGAAAGAACTCGTGTTTATAATGGCAGTTTAAAAAAATTACATTTTGAACTAATTTGCATGCGTGAGCAACTAATTTGCATGTGTCAAGACCAACTGACTTTAGAAAAGACGGATTAAAAGCAAACGGCGAGTCTAATTTTAGACAGCTGAGAGAAAGCGTTGGTGTTTTTAATTTGTCAGTGTTAATAATTTGTCAGTGTTATTACCGTGTTGTTTGAACAGAAGTGTGAACCGCCATTTTAACCTCATTACGACTACAGGAGATTCCCATACATCTATTTTCTTACAGGCTGTTTGATCACAGCTAAAGCATTTATACTGTTGTTAAAACTAGTCTAAGAATGTTTTCCAGCTTCTCGTTTATAAATCGTATATCTAAAAATAACAAATAATTTCCATTAAAAAAATACATTCATATGTATTGGTATTGTACGAATTCTTGACCGACTCAATTCTGTTGTGTTGGTTTCACCAATTCTTTCGGGGTCTAGAGTATCGCATATATATATATATATATACAGGGTGAGCCAAAAGTAGGTGGACAGTAAAAAACATTTTTTTGTCGAAGCGTAAGAGGCAGACTTCAAAGCTGTGTAAATCAAGAAGGAAAATGTGTTTTACTGTCCACCTACTTTTGGCTCACCCTGTATATATATATATATATGATGGACTCTCCCGTCGATTTCGACGTATGAGTGCCATGCTTGGGGCTGCCCGCGCGTGAATTTGTAATTGCAAGAGTTGCGCAATCCCCAACAACCGCTCTCCTGAGTCGGCATTGCTTGATTCCAGTGGCAAGTAGTAGTACAAGACCACTGGAAAGAATGCCTAGATAAGCAGAGAGCACATACAGCACCTGGTATTCTTAAATGGTCACCCATTTAGTACTGTCCAGGCTCGACGCCGCTTAACTTCGGTGATATATATATATATATATATATATATATATATATATATATATATGGTGTCTTCAAAAAGTCATCATCTAAAAAATTTGAATAACATCAAACCTGCATTTCTGATAATAACAAAACTTATACAAAATCAACAATATATATTTTTAAAATGTATGTGATTCAACCGAATGTGAACTACTTGATACAGATTTCTGCAAACGGCTCACAAATAGTCTCATCACATTTTGCAATATTTCTGGGGTCATTCTCAAATCTTTTTTCTAACTTTATTTGTCGTTTTCTTTTACTTCATTTTTTAAGAAACCCCACAAGAAAAAAATCAATCAGGAGGCGCCACTTTGCCATAATAATAACTATTCTAACACGCACTGGTATTTTATACATCAATATGACTGTTAGGCGAAAACTATATGGCGTAGTACAAGATGACGTAAATCAAGATGGCGTAATAAAAATGTTGCAGAGAAGTAGCAAAACTATTTTTTATAATAAAATGTTTTTTTCACACATTAATTAAATACAATTTTGTTTAAGAAATCGATAGGATGGCAATATTTTAAAAAATATAAAATAAATCAAATATTTCGAACGATCAACCGTTCTTTTTCAATGAAACTGAAGAATCCGACATTGTTATTATAAACAACAAAAAAAATTCTCAACGCTGACCGTTGATAGCGGGCTATCAACGGTCGACACCCTTCTGCTGTAATTGGAGACCTTTAATGTAACGATTATGTGAAGTAGGTAGTAGCACACTTAGTTGTGGACTTAGGCGCACGATCCCGCCAATAGGTAATAAAATGTTTTTTTTTCCACATTAGAAGGCATTTCAAAATGCAATACAATTTTGTTTAAGAAATCGATAGAATGGCAAGATTTTTTTGATTTTTGTTATATAGAATAAATCAAATATTTCCAACGATCAATCGTTCTTTTTCAATGAAACTGAGAATCCGACATTGTTATTATATTTTATTTTGAATATTTCTCAACGCCGACCTGCTGTAATTGGAGACAGTTTAATGTCACGACTATGTGATGGTGGAAGTAGTTGTGGACATAATTCCAGTTAATTACCCATTACTTTGTATCTTTTATATACAATCAATTACTGTACAACCACACCCTTGTTCACATTATCCTTATCTTTAATATTGTTTAATATCATTCATATTAGTTTTTAATTTATTCTTAATCTCTTCTTTCCCAATTTCCGTTTAACATTAAGATAATTATCATTATCTTTTTCATACTTCTACAGGCTAATACGATTCGCTTCACGTTGACATTATTTTGCTACTTGTATATATGTATTAATTTATTGTGGACATTACAATTTAAATAGTCATTTTTTGGTGTGTTTTAACTAATTTCCATTCTCTCGGCCATCGCGTGGGTTTTGTTAATATTTATTTTTAACACTTAAAACTCCCTTATCCATTATTTCCTTTGTTGTTATTATCGTTTTGATTGTTTGTTGTTGTTATCGTTGGCGGTGGTAATAATAGCAGTTTTCATTGGATTTAAAGATATCGTAATTATCATTACTATGTGGGGTGTTCCTGCTTCATCAAAATGAATATTTGCGAAAGCTTTTTTTCATTTTATTACCATCAAAACAGGTTAATGCTATTTAAATCAATAATACAACATATAATTAAAAATAGTGTATATATATCGTAGAGACGAAAGGCACAAATAACTCTTTCCATGCCTAATTTGCATAACTATTTGAAAAAAAAAAAATTAATGTTTGGTGTGATTCATTCGTAATTTTATCGTTCTATTTATTCTATATGAATGCAATAGTTTTGTCGATATTACCAGTAATTAATTAAAGTAAATTATCAAATCTTTCTTAAAATATTCGCAGCAGAAGTAATGTAAGATAGAATGAAACAAACATGGGGCATAAGAAATAGTTCTGAAAGGGAAAAGAATGACTGAGTGACCCTCCCCTCTCTCTCTCTCCCGTTAGCGACGCCATATAGATGAAGGGGAAAGCGTGTCGGACAGCTTCCTTCCGTTAGCGACCGACGTCACATATTTTAAATTGTTTTTAATAAATAAAAATAAAGAAAACACACACACACGGACGCACACACAGTGAATAGATTTCTTCTTTCTGTTCATGTCTTGGCGGTTTTATTGAAAATATCGAAATTACCAAACTATAAATATGCGTGGTTACAAAAAAACTTATGCATGAAATGTTTAAAATTTAACACTTTGATTTCAAGTATTTCAAGTAACGACCATTTGCAAAGCGATGGCGAGCTTGCAAAGCCAGCTAGTATTATTATAAAATATACTTTTTCCATATTATTTCGTTTATAAGTAGTTACTTTCAACTGGTAAACCGTTAGCACTTGTAGCTTTAACAATAAGATTATTACATCGAATCTTAAATAATTCTATGATATATCATTTTTCTAATATCCTTTGTACTCCATAGGGACCTCCAAAGCACACCATAAAATGACGTCATCAATAATGTTAAATATGTATGGATAGGCAAAAGGGAAACAAATTATTTAAATCTAATACTACACTTATAATAACTAAAAGAATATAACTGGAGTGAATACTTTTAAGGGAAAAAAGTTTAAATTTCATCAAAATAAATTTAAAAAAATATTTTGAAAGAACTAATGGAAGTAACGATTTTTGCTATTATTTTATTTTGTTAGTGTTTGGCTTGAATTTTATATATAATGAAAGTCAAATTAAAAATGAAAATTTAAACATTATTGTGGTTTGTTAATGACTTAACAATATTATTTGACAATTAAAATTAAATGAGACCATTTCAAAGTGAAAATAAGTTTTAAGTCACGTCGCATTTTCGCCGAATAAAATCAAAATTAGAAAGAAAATTTTGAATGGATAAGCCTTACATTTGGAAAATGAAAAATGATAAAAAGTATATGATACTTTTGTCGTAAAGACAGTTTCCTTTTCAGCTTAAAGAATGTAAGCAACAACAAAAAAACTCGTAAAGAGAATAAGATTATTAACACACGTGCGTTAAACGATAACCTTCTACTTGCGAGTTGGCGGTAATAAAATCTATTATGATCTTCCATAGTTTGACAATGTCAGGAATTCAACAAACTTCTGCTTACCTCGATCAAATAAACATTCTATAAAAAGCACAAATTAATCGGGCGAAGTTGATGTCGGTCTTTTACGATTAATAACAGTAAGGTTTATATTATATTCAAGTATTTTGAAACATTGAGAAAAGTATATTTTCAAAATAGATGTTTAAACTTTAAAATGTCTAAATGATGTAATTTAATGAATTAAAATCTCTAAAATATTAATTATTTTTTTTAGAACATTTTTTTTTAATTCACCAGATCAGTGTGTAAATTAAGGAGAAAATGAAGTAAAAATATTACAAAACATAATAATATCGTATTTATTTCCACTTTTTATTTATGAATTCACGGATACTTTACCGAAAAGTGTTTACCAATGTAAAAAAGGTAAATCTGATATGTTTTTAAAGACGCTTCCGCTTTATATAACATTAAAATTTTGATCGATCAAAATAATTTTTTTTCAGATTTCATAAAAAAATATTTTCCCTGATATATTTGACGAAAAAAAGCAGATAAATTAGTCGAATAATAAATAAGTATTGAGGATTTCGTAAAAATCTGATCATTACTTGATTTTTGCTAGATTTATTAAACACACGGGTGTTAGCGCGCAAAAAGTGGTCACTACATAGGAACGTTGTTTTAAGGCGTAAATAAAAGTACACACGTTTTTATTTTCTAATTTGCATTATTTTCGCACGCTAAAAATTAAAAAAAAATATTATCAGTTAATTTTATGTTTCTTCTGTTCAATGGTAAAACAGTTATGATGATAAGATAAACCTATATTAAAGTTACATCGTGTTACATGTAGGGGGGATTACTTCTATGGTGAGCTCCACATGATAATATAAACTCACTTTATTCTTTGTTTCCGCAAGTTCCTATTTACTTGCCTCCCCACGAGCACAAAGTTAGACACCAGGTCAGTTTTTAATGTGGATAAAATCCAGCTCTCCATAAAGCGACACACTGGATTGGAACAAAAATAAAAATTGCCTCAGTCAAGAAGGACCTCTTTCACTGGCCGAGGACAGAGTAGATTAGGTGCAGCATCAGAACAGATAATACACTTTGATCCTAGCCAAAAGTCCAGAAAGTGTTAAATTTCGGATCCCTTTTTTCTCTAATTAACCGTAGATTTCAACGGCTGGTTGACATTTTTCGATGCCCTGGGTTTATATCTCTAGCTTGCTTTACATTTAATTTATCTCTTAATTTTAACATATTTACTGTTATCGACCCTTGATCTGATAGTTATTTCAATAAGTATTGACCCTAAGTATTGTTAAATTTTGTTCAACTAATGAATGAATTATCATTCCAATATACTGTTCACGATTTCCCATAACTTTATTACATATTTCATTTTTCCTTTTGTCTTTCTTGTTCCGCTATTAATCTTCCCTTTAACCCCATAATTTCGCTCGCTCTCGTCTGCGACTAAAGCGAACTTATTTACATTTTTACTGTTTCTCAATACATAGATAAGCATTAATAAATAAATAAATAATAATAATAAATGTTTTTGATAATTTATTTTAATTTAAATTCTTATCAATAATTTCCACCCTTCCTAATTAAATATATCGTAGGATTTATATTACCAATCATTTTATATTTTCTTCTATTGTTATAGCTTCTTCTTCTTCTTCTTCTTCTTCTTCTTCTTCTTCTTCTTCATCATCATCATCATCATCATCATCATCATCATCATCATCATCATTATTCCATATTAGTCTCAACTTATTGATGTTTTTAGTTGGATGTATTTATTTATTTTTCTTTTATTTGTTTGAACATCATTTCAATTTCTTCAACTTTAGAAATTCAAGCTGTACCTTAAAACTTTCGCTGTTCCTTTTGCAGAATTAGAAAAGAAATTGTCCTGTCAATCTGTTCAATTAACTTATGGTGGCTTTTCGTTATGGTTCCACGTGTTTCAATTACAACGGGAATCACCTTGACTTGTTTTCATTTCCATAGTCTAATTCCCATTTGTTTTTGTGTAGAAAGATTAAGTCGGGTTTGGAATGTTCAACAACGTTATCTGTTTATAGGCGCATGCCCCAAAGAAGTTTGACATTGTCGTTCTCCTGTACCAATTCTGACTTATGCTCATACCACTTCTCATTGTATTCCAATTCATGAAGTTTGTATATATTCCAGTGTAGTACCTGAGCGACTTTGTCGTGTCTCCATTTTTTCTATTGATTTTGTGATAGCATAAGGCATTCAGAAATAATATGCGCTAAGGTTTCTTCCCTTTCATTACATAATCTGCACATCGGTTATTCTGCAGTTTTGTCAGTGTAGTATTTGATGGACCTAGTGAGAGTGCCCTGTTCCATGGCTGCCGTCAAAGCTTTCGGTAGGTTTCTTTGAGATCACCCCTAACCAACCAATTGCAGTTGTCATTATCTCTAAATTCAGTATTTTTAAATAATACAGTGTGTAGTTTATTTCCAAACAATGTTCCCGCTCTCTTGCAACCTTTGATTCACTTTCACCCCAGTTCTTAGTATTTCCCCTCTATTCACTTCATGAAAAAGAATTTAATTACTTTCAGAAATATATTTAGATAGACAACCTTCTTCAATATTGACGACATCTGCAATACTAAGTAAATCTTGACCACCTTCCCTTCGAGGTAGATATAATCGATCTGCATCTCCTTTCTTTGAAAAATCTCCATAAATTGTAAGCATTTTCCGTGTTTTTCTGTGTAAACATTTTAATTCATCTACATTACAGTCCAGTATACCAGCAGTATATCTAATGATAGCTACTGCTCTGGCATTCATAGCATAGATTGTATTCCGACTGTGGAGATGCGATTTAAGAATACTCCTTACTCTTCTGTTGTACTCAGCTGTGCCCTGGTTTTTCATTTCCTGGTTTTTAATTTTATCTGCTCCCAATATTTCCAAGTATTTGTAGCCCCTCTTACTATCAACATTCTTTATCGTATCTGTTATTGGGAGTTCAAGGCCATCTTTTTTTAACAAGAATAGCACATTTTGTGATGCCAAATTCCATTCCAGAGAGGGAAAATCCGATATTGACATGCACATGTCGGTTGGTATTCTGTTGAACGAAATAGAACTGTAGATTTTACCAAAAATAATTGTTTTGAAAAGAAAATGTTTCGTAAAATAAATAAAACATTGACTTTTGGAATGTAACAAAATCTTGTTTATTTATATATGCTGTTGTGACATGTTGATAATAATCAAGCTTTCAATTGGAAGCGGTTGGTATGCATAAAGAATAAAAGGTATATGCTATAACATATATTTTCGCAATACTATATATATATATATATATATATATATATATATATATATATATATATATATATATATATATATAGATGGCTGTGACTGAAAGTTCGAAATACGAGTCTCGAAGTCGATACGTTGGCTGGATGTAGGCACACTAATTAATATTTAAAAGACAAAACACATTACATTATCTTTGCACATAGATGATACCGTAGCAAATGAGGAATGTGTTATTACGAATTAAAACTATATATATATATATATATATATATATATATATATATATATATATATATATATATATGCTTATGTATGTATGTGTATGTGTGTATGTGTAAATGTGTAGGTGTATATGGTGGGCGTCACAAAGTTTAATTACTGGCTTTCACAGGTGCGGTTTTGAGTTTACAATTGTATCGTGGGATTCGATCGAACTTCAATATCTTCCGTCACTACGACAGAAGACAATGACAGACTGTTATAATGGGAAACGATTTAAGATGGTCATATTACGAATGGCAAAGAAACCTATTTTTATTTACCTTTCCACGGCGGCAAAGTTTCACAAAACATCGGTTTTTAATAGATAGAAAATCCAGCTAAGTGAAGAAAGTCTCTCTGAACTGCCGAAAAAATTCCTCAAGTCGAACGGAATGCACCCCGCCTACTGACTGAACACAGGGTACGTATAACACTTTAATGCTAGTCCTACGAACAATGTCTATTCTATACCAAGCTGCAATTCACGTATGGAATGGTGTCCATATTTACTTGGCTCCCCACCACGGGAGCAGAGGTAGACACAAGGTCAGTTTTTAATGTGGAAAAAATTCAGCCTCCCCCAAATGGGGAACTTCTGGATTCGGACAAAAATAAAAATCACTTTAGTCCATAAGAATTCTTCTTCGCTGACCGAGGACAGAACAGAAACTACACTTTGCTCCAACAAATTGGCATCCATCGCTTGATCGTTTTAGTTAAGACTTATTTATTTCATAAATTAAAAAAAAAACAATATTTGGATTCTAGGTGTCTATATTAGTGGTTTTGTCTCATTGAAATTACGGATTTTATGGGAGATTTTCTGAAAATTACTGGAATTACGGACACTTCTGGAAACTTGCTTTCTGGAAATGAGGCACAAACAGAGCGAATAATGCATCTCCAAAGATGATAAAGATATCATCCACTTTCATTATATTTACGTGTACACGTATGAATAAAAGAGAAAGAACTTGAACCTAATTTTGTCTAGATATGGAGATTACGACTTATTACTATTACATTACTATAATTCATTTGGTTTATTTTATTACCGTTACTCATATTTCAATTTTTATACTGGTGTTCCAATCTACTATTTATAATTATTCGATGCCATATTGCATTCAGTTCTAGTAGATCTACTTAGCAGACCATTGTCGCCCAACAGATATACTGTTCTTCTGAGACGCTTTACGCGCCACCGTTTTTATGTGTCTATAATCTTTTCAATATTTCTCCGGATTACGACGAAGTTTTTCTAGAATTACTTTTAGTGGGCAGCATGTCTCACCTTTGTATATATCATCACATTTATATGGAATTGCATAAAAACATTTCTTGGTCATGATGTTTTCTGTAGGAGGCTTGACTTGAGCGTGATATTTTCGGAGAGTTGAGTTGTTCCTGAATACTGTCCTGATGTCCTCTGCATTTGTTTTTGTTCATATAAGAACTTTACGTATGATGGACACGCTGTTGTGAGTGTTCGTTGATGTTTGATCTCGGAGTTGATGTCACGTTTTCTGGGTAGTTATTTCGGTGAGGAGTTTCTTTTTGATTTTCCATTTTCTCTTAATATGTCTTGCTGTGACTAGACAATACACGGTTATTTTCGTTACATTATTTGCATGGCAGAGTTCAAGTAAAGGCATGAACACCAATACACCGCTTACTGAACCCGGTAGGTCTAATACAATACAGCGAGTTACTATCGGTCTTTCTTTCTCTCTATCTTTTTTTCTTATGTATTCTTGTTTCTCTCTTTTTTGTTGAACATTTTACTCCCTGTCTCACCTTCTTCCCTTCTCTCTCTCTCTCTCTCTCTCTGTTTACTGTTGCCACAGGAGGGAAATAACAGTTAGGGAGATTTCCTCGCATGGAGCAGTCGTCTGCAAAACCAGCTCCTCGTCTCGAGATTTTTGCGTTACAGAATGCTGCAGAAATAAAAGCTGTATTTCCTGTATAAGATGTTTGCACGTTTCTTTTTACAATGATGTTCCCGATAAGCCAAGATAATAAGTTATCTGGAAACGATATTACCCATTTGGACAGCACCAGGCCGTTGCGTTTAGGGGTCTTAGACAACGTGGGTCCAAACAAGAAGAAACCATGATAAGGTTTTCTGGTTTCTTTAAATTTCTCCGTTTCTTTCCTCGCATTTCCTCCATTAATCCAGCAAAACAAAAAATACTACTATAAATGGAGACAGTGCTTTTATCATAGACGTGTGTAATCTTCGTTTGACCAAATCTGGACTCGTCAAAACTGAAATCCTCTTCACACCTCTATGCGAAGGATACATACCCTAGTCTAAATACGTTTTCAGTGTGGCTTGCGCCACTATGTATGAACTTCAAACGAACGTGCAGACCCACTTGAATCAGAATCACTCCCCAAATAAGGCCCTTTCCCAATTTCTTTACTGGAATCAGCTTCTCGTCAGAAAACCCTAAATTAGGAATTAATGCCATCAACTATCACATGACCCGTTGTCGCCAGCAACTTATCGGAAAAGTTGTCCACTTTTCTTATATATAAGGTTCTTGGCCGAACGTTTTCAGTTTTCATCCTACCGTCACCAAGTGAATTTCACTGCACTTCCGAAACACCAATTCTCAATATCATAAACTCAGACGTGTTCAATGTCGCCAGAACCCACAGTTGAAATCAGCCTTTGGAAAAATGTTCAAAGATTTCATTTTGGACTCTATCAGATAATCTAATTGTAATCGAGAGAAAACATTCGACCTTTGGCTTTGAAACATTTAACCGTGAAAACAACACGACATACAAACACACACACACATACACACACACATATATATATATATATATATATATATATATATATATATATATATATATATATATATATATATGTGTGTGTGTGTGTATCTGTGTGTGTTTGTGTGTGTATAAATGGAAAAGGAAAACCGAAATTTTGTTTATATGTTCAAAGATTTTCTCAAGATACCAAATGTGAAGAAAAGCATAGAAAATAAAATTTGAAATACGTGGTGCGTCTATGATGTGGAAATTTTTTACTTAGACAAAACATAGACGTCAAAATTCGAAATATGTGGTGTGTCTATGAAGCGGAATGCGTATTTTTCTTAGTATAGATGTTAAAAAACAGTTGTAAGATAATGTTTTCTTATTAAAAAAGATAGATTGTGGAAGCCATTACACTGTTTTATTGTGACAGAGCTTATAATAAGTGATTTTTCATGAAGACTTCAGCGAGATTTATAAGAAATGAACTTAACGAGTGTTGTTTATTAAAAGTTAAAGGAATGATCATCTTCTAATATATGAGAATAGTTCATTTAGGGAATTGTTATTTTTGTATGTCGTTTTCATTTGATCCATTGTAATTAGACAACAATGTAGCAGTATGTCCTGAATTTCAATTTCGTCTTAAGACCCTTTCAGCTTTAGCCTTAAATTTTTGACATTTTCTAAAATCAAAATCAAGTATAGGCTTTTTGATTAACATTTAAATAAGGATTCTAGACATAAGGTACAGTATCATTATATCTTGATTGTAATTTTCGTAAAGGTACATAACAGTGGTGCAAAACTGTTCTGTTACAGAAAATGATTCTACCCGTCCTAGGGCGTGTATTCTTCTAGTTAATTTTTATCTTTCATAAATAGAGATTTTGTCCGTCCGTCCGTCCGTCCGTCACAATTTTTTAAACGTAAGAAATATATTGAGGAATTTGTCTCATTTCGAAATATCAGAGATTTTAACTACTTTAAGAAACGGAAAATATTGCATGAATAGTAAATAATAAATTCTCGACAAATAAAGTGGATGGCATGACCGGAAAACGAAACCTTGAGATCCTCAGTCGGAGGTCTTACCAATTGAGCTATTTGGACTTTCTTATAAATAGAGCTTAAAACATTACCAAAATAAAATTATAGCTTTCGCATGGTTTCATAGATTAATAATATATATCATGTTTCAAAACATGAATTCAAACATAAGCGATAATAAAAATAAATGAATAGTTAATCATTATCAATAGCATTGAATCTATTTATCTCCCTCCCACAAGGCAAGATATGACACAAGGTCGGGAAAGTGGGATTTGAAAAACCAGCGCTCGAGAATTTGAGCGCTCTGGTCATTTAAAAATTGCCTGGGCAACCCCGTCGGCATTCACCGGTAGGGGCGCCTCAGGCGATTAGCAATAAACAAACCCCTTTTCAAAGGGTGAGAAGGCAAAGCCTGGGAGGGTGCACCTCCTAGAACTGCACAGGACGGACAACCAATAGACCGGCGTAAATCAAAATCCGAAGGCTCAGACAATACCGGTCTATTGGGTGGGGTAAAACACCGCGGCTTGAAATTATGTTAATAGTCTCCCCAAATTATTTTGCTTTAACTACGTTTTGGCGTTAAAAACAATTTAATATATATATATACTAGAATGTGGGCCCGTAGAGAATGTTGTTTAAGAAAAGCATTTTTCCTCATCTCTCCAAAACCTTTAAAGCTAATCTTTTTTTTATTTTTCTTATCAAATCTTCAGAGTTAATTATTTTTATTTATAAAAAAAACATATCATCAACACAATTCATTTTCGAGAAGAACGATCAATAAATGGCGTAACTTATCAAATTAAGTGACTTAAAAGTCTGTATTTTTATTTCAAATAAAATAATGTATGCATTTGAAATATTTATTGGTGAGCAAATAAACACATAGAAAAAAAAGAATAATTTTCTATTATTAAAATATTTATTTATTTAAACGTTACGAAGCCAATATCAAGGTTTTGACTATAGCTAATATACGCAGTATCAATATTACGTTTACACTTGATTATATAACCATAAACCTTTTTTCAAAAACAGAATCTACAAGGAAGTATTATTTATAGGAGTTAGTTGAAGATAACAAATCACCAAGTTGACCTGTCAATCGTTAAATTGTCCATGCTGTCTATGCCTCACCGAGAACTTAACAGTAATAAAATTCCCGGACAAAAGAAACCTACTCAACCGTAGAAATGAAAGAGCCATAAATTGTAAGCATGATGCACGTTTTGCTTAGGATAGTCTAATATATCACATATTCAAATGTCTTATACATTATACTTTATAAACTTATTGCCAGTTCAGTATAGATTTATCCTTTTTATTTTGATAAATAACTTGATTTTTATATTTGTTGAATATGCATCCTGGTTAAGTTACCCCTTTCTCTCTCGCTGTCTGCGACGTGTTCCTATTTACATGCCTAGAATCATATGATTGCAAAAGAAACTACATACAGTACATTAATAAAGCTAAATAAATTGTTTGGGGCTATTAAAATAATTTCCAACGCTATTGATAATGTTTACCCATTTATTTTTTATCATCGCTTATGTTTGAATTCATGTTTTGAAACATGACGTAAATCATAAATCTATGACGTCACGCCAAAGGTATTGTTAAGGGAATATTTTAAGATCTATTTATAGGAAAGTGCAAATAACTCAGTTGGTAGAAGGTCAGACTAAATTTATTTTTTATTTAATAGTTTGAATTACAGTTTTAAATGCAAAAACCAAGTATAATGTTTAATTTATGCTCCTGAAATTTTTTTTCTGTTTTGTAAATCTCATCGCATATTTTCAAACAGTCACGTGACCCAAAATTACGCACGATCAATAAAAATGTTCATCCGCTAAAAAATTAAATCATACAAATGTTAATTTTCACTGAGCGCTTTAATCTAAAATGTAATATTAGCCTAGCAAAATATCCTCCCTACGGTCGGATTTTTTTTCTTGGCTACCGCGTCAGCTACAAAAATTTTGTAACAGCTTGTGATATATTTCCATTCTATGCAGGTCCGGCACGAACACAGACCCCATAATATTATTATGTAATCTTTGTTAAATCTCAACCATACTTATCTAATTACTCAGGTTACTGAACCTTCAGAATATATCTAGTTATTGGGGTTCTATCTCTAAAACCCCTGTAAGAGTTTGTGATATATTTCCATTCTATGAAGGTTCGGCACGAACGGAGACACCCCCCCCCCGATATTATCATATATTATTGCGTGAGTCGGCAAATTGATATATAATATTCCCGACGAAATACTCGAAGTGGACAAAAATATGTTGCTTCTACAGAATTAGAACCGAACTAAACTGACTCAGAGTCGAATGTTTTTCTCGAGTGCCATATAGTAAGACGAGAATATTAGTCCGAATAATACAAATTCGTAAGTGAATTTGAAGCATTTAAACTCTCATTTCGAAATATACAGGGGACCCATATCTGCCCGAATGTTTATGATTTACGGAAATGGTCGATGTATCATACAGTTGTAGAAAATAAATGTGTCAGTACAGTTGTAGAAAATAAATAAACATATATATATATATATATATATATATATATATATATATATATATATATCAGAAAGGGTGTGTAGACATATTTTTTAAACCATTGTTTCGTATTAGTATTATTTATTTTTGAAAAAAACAAACATAACAATGTGTAGTGTTAAAATAAATAAAATTTATTTTAATCTGAGCATTCGAGAGATAAAATTCTCCTTGTCAAAACAGTGTTTTTCTTTTCTATTTTTCTCTTCATTGTCCGATGGTAATGGACTTTTGGGTCAGAAAATCACGTTATGTCTGTAAGCGCGGCTACACAAATTTGAATTAGAAAGGGTGTGTAGACATATTTTTTAAACCAGTTTCGTAATAGTATTATATTAAAAAAAAACAAAAAACATAACAATGTGTAGTGTTAAAATAAATAAAATTTATTTTAATCTGACCTTTAAGAGAAAAAAAAGAAAAACATTGCTTTTACAAGGAGAATTTTATTTTTTGAAAGCTCAGATTAAAATGAATTGTATTTAGTTTGACACAACACATTGTTATGTTTTTTTTCCAAAGAATAGGATACTATTACGAAACAATGGTTTAAAAAATATGTCTACATACCCTTTCTAATTCAAATTGGCGTAACCGCGCTTACAGACATAACGTGATTTTCTGACCCAAAAGTTTATTACCATCGGACGATGAAGAGAAAAAAACGAAAAACACTGCTTTGACAAGGAGAATTTTATTTTTCGAAAGTTTAGATTAAAATAAATGTTATTTATTTTAACACTACACATTGTTATGTTTAAAAAATATATTTATATGTAATCATCCACATACAGATGTACATATCGTAGACACGTATGTAAATTAGACAGCAAACATAAACATGCAAATTAGATAGGAGAATAATAGGTCTCTTTATTTGGCGACGTGTGAACGAACGAACGTCGATTACATTAACAACGAAAATGATAATATATATAAAAAAAGACTTTTCAGTGGTTATGATTAGTAATGCCCACACCAATTTCTGAATACAACCAAGTTATTTGGCGACTTGTTGTTTATAGTGGATCGTTCACTATTAAAATTCTTGCAGCTGGTAAGTTATTTGATTTAATTGCAAAGCGTCTTCGTTTATCAAAAAAAAAATAGAATGTAATAATAGTTGTAGTAGTAATAATGATAATCATAGTGATAGTAGTGATGATAATGATGATAGTAACAATTATCCCAGCCGCAGATCAACAGGCATAAGAGGGTTGAGAATCTCCAGCAAGCCATAGTGAATGCAAATACTTGATGGAATGCAAAGGCAGTTGTAAATACCAGGTTGACATATGACGGGCTTTAACTGCGTTTCATAGCCAGGATTGGGTCGTCAGCTTTGGATAGCAACTCTTCTAGAGATGTATCTCAATAAAAATACTAGGGAAGAAAAACCTTACACAAACCATTCCTCATATTATTTCAATAAGAGTGTTTTAAATTATCGAACCGAAAACGACGTATGTGGGTCCAGAATGTCAAGTACAGGCCCCATGTCCGGCAGGGGAACGAACGAGGCTTCCCAAGTCGTCATCGAGCGAAACCCTCGAAAGACTAACACTAAAACTAGAACTAATTGGATTAAAGCCTTAAATAGAATTGTGATGAAATGTTATTTGACGAGTGATCCTTTTAAGAGACGATATAGACAGCGAATGCCCAAAGATGGAATGAGCTAGGTCTGTTTGAATTATCAGTACAGAAACTTGCAAGACAAGCCCAGGTGATCAGAACTAATGAATGGTTATCTGCTATTGAAATTGAAGAACTGACACGAGCTTGGGGAGATAAATACACTTGGTGTAGTTGAAGAAAAGTGTATGGTAGAAACAGCAACAAACTCTGAGAGCGAAAATATTCTAACTAATGGTACTCAGGCCGTTTCCACAGATGCAATCGTAAAACATATGATAGAACATGGGATGACGTAAGAAGATATTGATATTTTTAGATTATTAGACGAGAAGCTAAGAGCTGGCAATTATGAACAGTTACCGAACTTGAGATTTGTCAATAACAAAATACTTAAAACTGTCACGACCAAAGTGAATGATGTCTTGCTATTTTTATTAATAAATAATCTTGATCAGTGTAATATAGTTATTAAAGCTGTAAAGAAAGATCCCTGGTGGAGGAAACGTTTAAATGGTCATATAAAACAACTTAGAAAAGATTTAAGTAAAGTGCAAGCTGTCGAAAATGGCTAACTCAAAAGTCAGAGGGCTTGTGAAAGACTAATTCGTAAGTTTTACATGCACCGAAAATGTTTCAAGTGTGTAATTGAAGAACTGAAACAGCGTGTCGTAGCTAAATTAAATGTTACAGCGACAGAATTGAGCAGTATCGACAAAACAGACTGGCTTAATCGCAGACAACTTCTACGAACACCTCTCTTCTGGAGCATACCTGGAAAAAGAACAAGCAGGGTGCAGGAGAAAGTGTTTAGGCATCAAGGTCTAGTTGTTGATCAAGAAAGCCATGGCAGTACATATAAATATGTGGCACACTAATGGAACAATAAAAATACCTGACGTCAAGATCCGAAGAGGAATCTTCCAAGGAGATAGCTTATCTCCTCTACTCTTTTGCGTGGCGATTGATCCGCTATGTAAATTACTAAACAAAAGCCGGAGTGCCTACAATCTGAGCCAGGGCCGCCATCAAGACCCAAACAAAAGAGTCAACCACCTTCTCTTCATGGATGACGTCAAGCTGTATGCTAGTTCATATGCTGACTTTAGCCGACTCATGCAGGTTGTCCATACCTTTTCCAAAGATATTGGAATGAAGTTCGGCCTGAACAAATGTGTTAAGTACTCCCTCAGAGCTGGGAAGAAGATCTAAACGGAAAACATACAGCTTGATGAAGATACTGACTCTGAAGACCTTGAAGAACAGGAAGAATACAAATACATTAGCATAGAAAAACGATTAAATTCAACATGCCAAGACGAGAAAACAATTGTCAGAGAATATATACACCATGTTATAAAAATTTGTAAAACAGAGCTTACAAACAAAAACAAAGTAACTGCCATTAACCAATTAGCTATGCCAGTGATAACATACAGCTTTGGAATTATTGATTGACCACAAAAGGACATTAATAGACTAGACACTAAAACAAGAAAATGTTGACACTGTACAGAGTAATGTACAATAACCAGTGTCTACCAAGGCTGTATCTGCCAAGAGGAGCAGGGGGTATGGGTCTCTCAGAAATTGACCATCAACATCGAGCCACTATTGTGAGCATCGGCCAATATCTGATGGGCTCCCAGAACCCAAACCTTATGATGGTATGTCACCACCAAGAAACCAAAGAACGCAGAAGAACCTCTATCACAAAACTGGCCAAATATTTTGGACAGGACTGTCTTAAAAATGAGGAAGAAATAGACAACAATCCTGCCACAAAAATAGTCTGGAAGAACCACCAGAAATACACCAAAACTTTCCATTGCAGAAAACTGGAAGAATGGGCCAACCAACAACGTGCTAAGTATTTCCTAGATTAACTATCTCAGGAATATATAGACAAGGAAGGCCCTGTAGACTGGCTGAAAAAAGGATCGCTCCACTATGATTAGGAGAGAATGACAATAGGTGCCCAAAATTAAGGCTTAATGACCAATGCCTTTAAATAACAATAACAAATGCAAATTCTGCCACACTAAAGTCGAGAGTGTGAGCCACCTGACATCCAGTTGTAGGGTTCTGATGGGGAATGACTACTATACAATGCGACACAACAAAGTGTGCAAATACCTTCGCGGGACTATATGTAAAAAGTTAGATATCCAGTGTAGCAGCAAGTCCCGGGAGCATATACCAGAAAGAACACTTGCAAATAGGTTATACACCATCCACTATAACTATGCAATCCCTACAGCTACATATCTAGAAAACGGAGCTGTTAAACCTGACATAGTGATATGGGACAAAAGGGAGAAAGTAGCAACCTTAGTTGAAGTCAGTGTCCCTAATGATGCTGGCTTTAACAGAGCTGAAAGGAGAAAAATTACGAAATACCAAGGTCTTATATACGACATGAAAAAAAACCATCATCCGAGTAATTATAGGAGCAACCAGACTAATGAAAAAGAATTTCAAAAACTACATGGCAAATATACCTGGTGAACCAAGTGCAAGAGAGATACAAGTAATTGCACCTAAAGGGGTGGTTAGAATCTTTAAAAAATCTCTCGGCTGGAGTGTCTGAAATAGCGGATGAATGTCATGCATCCAGTAGGATGCCCCACCCCAGCAAAAAGAAAAAGATAAGAACACATTTTTTAGGAGAGCTTGAATTACCAACTAGACACAATCCTTGAATATCTTCGGTCTCTTTATACAATGGTTTGTTAGGACAACCTGACATTAGGATACTTCTCCCTACAAGTAAATCCTGACCAAATATTCAAAATAACATAGTATTCGAAGCCCAAATAAGATCTATTTGATACAGCTTTACACTGACTTGTGTGAGGAATGGTGGACCTAACCTAGTGTTGTTACGTCAAGTAACAACACTTAGCTGGATACTTCACCTGACCAGAAGACTTATTGTCCTGGAATCCAGTAAGACCAAGATACCAAAAAGAAATATATACTGTGACATAGTAAAGTGGTCATTTTGGGGAGAGGAAAAGGAATGTTCCTCACTTCTTTATTAACTCTACTTTTGAGAGATAAAGAGAAATTTAATCGAATGTATCTCATGTAGAGATCAAGTGTTAGCGGCAGGAAGAGGCCCCTTGGTTTATGAGAACTTCGACTGAAGTAAAATGAAACAAAAAGCAAATATATATATATATATAGATAGATAGATAGATAGATAGATAGATTGATAGATAGATTGATAGATAGAGAGAGAGAGAGACACACACACACAACTAGAAAACAAAGAATTTTAGAAACCAGTCTCTATTGGGCCCAACCACACATTTGAATCCTAACTTAACACCCTAATTAGCAATCTGATCCACGACACCAGAACCACCAGCGAAAAATTAATACCAAAACATCCTAATCCAGCTATCTTCTACACCATCCCCAAACATCAAAAACTCACTAAAATAGCAGCAACATACTCACACCTCTCACATTTGACAATGCCACAAACACTGAGGTATCGATTAACGAACCCACAGAAACATACCACATAGCTGAAGGTTTCAAGCCATTACCACTGTATCGACCTATCGTTTCGGGTATTAGAACCCACACAGAACATATCTCGGGATATGTCAATAGCATCTCCAACCCTCTGTTTTCGAATACCCCCAGCTACCTTAAGACCACCCCACACTTCCTACAGATATTTCACAGGAGAGGAAACCCACTAAACAACATAATTCTCGTCACAAAAGATGTATCCTCTCTCTATTCAATCATTCTACATGAATAAGGGGTATCTGCGTGCAGGAGTTTTTTTACACTTCAAAAACCTACGAAACATTTATATTAACAATATATGCAACATCATACAATTTATTCTGACACACAACAACTTCACATTTACCAACCAACACTTTCTACAAGTAAAAGGCACAACCATAGGAACTAAAATGGCTTCCAGCTATGTTAACGTCTACATGCACACATTTGAACTAAAATACACACACCTACCACCTAAAACAACTACATTCTTACAGATACATAGATGACATCTTTCTCATTTGACCACATGGTGAAGAGTTACTGATGGACTTCTACTAACACCTCAGCAATTCCACAACAGTATCAAATTCACTACAGAACACTCCACCACATAATCCCATTTATAGAGTAATGTGGTGATGTGATTGTTTGTGATGTTTACCGATTGACATAGTTACCTTAATTTTGACAGCTGTTACCCTATCACCATAAAAAGATCCATTATTTACAGTCAATGCCTACGCATCAAAAGGATCTGCTCAGACACAATCGAGAATGACACACAGGTAGGAAGTTTAGATACCCAATTCATCCGTAGAATCTACTTCCTCAAAATAATTAAACTATCCATGAGAAAAGCATCAATTATTAGTCTACTAACATACAAAAACAACAAAAAGTCAATCTCACAAATACTAATGGCATTTGACTTCAACCACAACAACAACAATAACAACAACAACAACAAACTACACGACTTCCTCAAAAAGATATTGAAACAGCTACAACATGACCCCACCATCAACACAATATACAAAAAACGCCCATCAGTGCAACACGACAGCCACTGAAACTACATATTCTACTAACATCCACTAAAATACACCACACATTCGCACCTCAAGGAAACAAAGCATGCAACAAGCCTAGATGCAAAATATGCCAAAACATCACCACCAACGACACATTCACACCTACAGACACTAACATCCAACTTAATCTCCCGTCTCTCACCTGCGATAATCCCAATGTTGTTTACTTAATATACTGCACCAGCTGCACAAAGATGCGCTGGGAAGCAAGCCTTAAATTCCGCCTACATCTTAACAATCATAAACAAACCATTAGAGACAAATCTACACACTACACATTAGCCATGCATTATAATCTCCCAAACCACACTATAGGCAGCATCAAATGCATCCTCATATCCTCCAATTTTAAGGCACAACAACAATAGTTGTTCATTCTATAAAGATGCAAACTGACTAGCAACATTTTCCTACAGGGGAAGAAATGTGTGTGTGGTGGGAAAATGACTTATATTTCCTCATCAGCAATCATTTTCCAATGTTTTCATGTTTCCACTTTCTTCAAATCTTCACTTCTTTCCTATAATATATATAGTGTATGTGTGCGTGTATGTCAGGGTGACTCATTCACTCGACTAGCTAAGAGGTTCAACTCACGCGAAGAGCTATTACACTTTGATCTTAGTCTGAAGGCGGAGTCTCTGTCTTATTTATCACTTACAATACTTTTAAGGTTGGTCCAATATATATTATGCCACTGCTACAGCTTTTGGACCAGACAAAACCGACTTTTCCCGGCTGCTCTAACTCCAAGAAAAAATTTGCAACATTTTCGAAACTGATTTTAAAAAATATTGCAAAAAAAAACTTGTACAGATTTTGAACCGGACAAAATCCGAACTGTTTTATTTTTACCCTAATCATAAACTAACCATAAAAAATCAATTAAAACCATAACCTAATCCTAATCTAACTCTAACCTAGTCGTTTTTTTAGTTCGGTTCAAAAACTGTACCAGTACTCCCAAACAAAATTCTGAAAAAAATCGTTGTTTCATTGATTATTTTTTTTACAATCTTTAGTTTATTCATTCAAATTTATTGTGAAAAGATTTTTTTATTGCTATTTTTGCCAAAACTAAATTGTCATAAAAATAAACACACGGTAAATGTTTTTTTATCATTATCTTTTCCCTTTTTTTTGGTTTTGACACCGGTTTGTTTTATTTTCGGCAAAAGTCAGTTTTGTCTGGTTCAAGAGCTGTACAAGTAACTATATTATAAGGAAATTACATCGTCTAGTAA
>OY744531.1:51457199-51502199 GCA_963556195.1 Sepiola atlantica
TCATGAGTTTTGTAGTATCTTGTTATTAAAGTAACATCTCTCCTTATGTTGACTTATATGTGAAACGATATGCCACTTAACCGTACGTTTTTATTTTGGTCTTGATGTGTGTAAACGTAAAGTGGTCAACCATAGTCGAGGACGATGCAAAGGCTCCCTTGACATTGGCTGCTACACAGAAGTGTAGGAGAGGCCACTACTCCTTTCCCAGGATTATTCTCACTTTATTATACTGAGTGTTTAGCAAAGAGGCATCAAGTACCATGTTTTAAGTGTTTGGTATGACTCGACCGAGGATTGAACTCATGTCTTCCGACCCATTAGCAAATATTCTAACCATTATGCTAAAATCAATAAATTTGGCAAGCAATAAAACAAGCATGCTTTAGTTGCCATGCAGGGAAAGGTTCGTGGAAATTTACACAGAAGAGGATACAGTAACTTGGCATCTGTCCAAATTCACCACGAATTGCTGCATTGTTGGCGCATTTACTACATCTCCTGGAAGTCCATCCAATGTTAAGGGATCCTGATTGAGAAAGTGCTCTTCCCCCGGTTCAATTGAAACCAGCGGTGAAACAGTTTCTGGTAATGTCCGCGAATACCTATTTCTGATTCAGGAGTGAATGATAGTTCATGGGAGAGATCATAATGGCTATTGAGCAGATTGTAGGTCAAAATGAGATCACAGCGTAAACGTCTGCACTTAAGGGAGAAAAGGTAGATTTTCTTGAGTCGGATTTTGTAGGGCAGATCCCATAGTTCCTGCACCATTCGAGTCATTAAACTTATTCCAGATGATGGATATCACATATTATATATGGAGCAGAGGCCTGGACACCATACTCTAACAGTGGTCTGACAAGGAAGAAGTAAAGTGGGAGAAATATTTCAACGAGTGAGTTTACAGAAGGAGCATCAAATGAGAAATAGGGTGCTCTTTGCTTTGTTTGCAGCCTGGATGTAATTTTTAGATGACATAAAGGACGAGTCGATCAGAAGACCAACATATTTTGTCTCATTCGCTTCCTTGAGCAGAGCTGTGTCACCACCGAAAATAAGAACCCACTGCAATATGGCAGCATTTATCGACATTGAGGTCCATCTAATGGACCATTTCTAGACATGTTGAAGGCTACACTTGAGATTGCCAATCTCGCTTCTATGGGCTACTAATTTGACATCAACTGCAAATAGGAGCATGTTTCCACCACTTCTGGTATGTCGTTGATATAGAGTAGAAACAAAATAGGATCCATCATCATCATCATCATCATCATCATCATCATCATCATCATCATCATCATCCGGTTTTAGTATTTAAGCCGATGAAAATGTCTCGGATTCCGGGGTGGGCAACACCAGGCAGCGTTTCGTGCCTGCTCTCCATGCACTCTGATCCAAATGGTTTATATCAGTCATATTGAATGCAGTCAAATCACTTCGTATGCACTCAAGCTAGGTCTTTCCTGGTCTACCAGACTTTCTAGTGCCAGGAATATCCAAATGTGCTATGGAGTTGATGCAAGAAGTGGCATGCTGTACCTGGCCAAACTCGTACATCCATAATCTCACCAATACCAAATTTCTGCTGAACACTCTAACCATTGTGCCAAATAATCCTCACTAAAGCTGTGAAACAACAACTTGTATTCATCTCATCGTATACAATATTTCGCTTCGGCATTAACCACAAAGGTTGATGTGCCGTAAAACAAAGACGATTTTTTTTCTAAAAATGACAGACCTCCCCCTCCTCAAATACTCAATTTCGAAATGAATTTCCGTTTTATTCTTTTTTTTCCATGACAAGAAAATCCTCCATTGAATTAATACAAAAATTAATTCACCATTTTATTTTTAGCATTTTGTTGTTGCTCTTCTTTGTCTTTCCATGCATTCCTTTACATAATTAACAGTTGACTTTTGTAATTGTCGAAGAGGCCTATTAATTTCGCTTCCCAGGGATTGTGGAGGAGATTCATACAAAATGCATCGTTTTGGTAGTAACCGTAGAAGAGGGGGGTTATCACGTCATGGTCGAGTAAACCAAATTGGAGCGTATAAATAAGATAGTGATTTTGAAATTTCTGTAGTGATGTTAAATTTTTATAAGCTCACCACACTACAGAGTTAATGCATCGTTTTGATTCTAAACAGAGAAGATGGAGGAGATGATGCAGCGATGGTTCCGGGCATCCAAATTGGGGGTGCGACATACAATCATGGACAGAAATAAAGTAATGATTTTTAAATTTTAGCGCTGATAAATCAATTTTTGAGACTCACCGCACTACAGAGGCAATACATAGTCTTTTATTCCTTTACGCCCAAAGAAAATAGTCCCTCCACACGTATGCGCATGACGTACGTGGAGCATCCATCAAAAGCAACAAGCAGACGTCGTTCCTGCGTTTCCTCAAGTCATAGCTCATCTTTTCTTCAGATTTTGGTGTATTAATGTTAGTTCTTTGACCTACTCATGTTAGTGAATTGCTCTAGAATGGGTGCAACTACATTTTACTAGTTTTTTAGTGATATTTAATGAAATATTTTTATGGGATGTAGTAAAAGGTGAAGCGTCTGGGCCTTAGCCACTCGGAACTCATTCTCTTTTTATGTTCTCAAGCTTCTCATTGGGCCTTTCTCTTAATATTTGTCAGTACTAAGATATACACTTGAGTATATGGGGAATATAATCAAGGAGTGGCTTCGAGCATTCAAAGACCTTTGCATGCCAGTCAGAAGAGGAAGGGACAGATGAAGAACAAATGATCTGGTTGGTCGAAACAGATCATGTGTTAAACGAGAGAAGTAATTTGAAGTAACATCAGTTAATTTTAGCAGTTGTCGAGTGACAGTGGTGACATCTGTCACATGGCCACATGGAAACAGATGGTATAAGGTCTGAGAAGTTAATGGCGCAATCTACAAATTAATTTTCTTTGTCTTATTAAATAGTGAAGGAATGGGAGGCAGGGCTAATAGATGCCAATACGTTCCAATTCGTCAAACAAGATCACGTAGATTTGAATAGTCGGCAGTTAAATTTAGTTGGAGAGAGACATAAAGTGTCTGAAAAGGAACACCTCTCACCGTATTAGCACTCTGGTAAAAGGAGAATTCACCACCCTAGGAAATTCATCCTACAAGGATTATGAAAAATATTAGTAGGAGTAAACATCCTAAGAGAGATTCATAATACTATGATATACTGGGGTTCATTTAGTGCAAGGAGATCGAATACTAAAACACTTCAAAGTAATAAAAACACATACTACTATGGTGAAAACTATGAAAATATAGCTCACTTATGGTTTAGAAATGTTTGATTTAGTGAAGCGAGGTCCTTATTAAAATAATTGCCTTGCTATCACGTGACGGTGAAATATATACGAAGTGTGTGCAGCACGATACTTGTTCACTTATTGCAACCAGAAGCTCCAAATCCAAGAGGCCATTGTGCTTCTCCAGAAGAAGCTTGACCTCTAAGGTTCGTCATATTTTTATCAGTTTCCATTTAAATTTCGATTGTGCTTGAAAGATAAAAGCATAAAGTAAATCTCTAAATAAGAATGTAATTTTACACTTGAAAATAAATTTTGCAATGGAAACTCTTCTCACGTTGGCTAAAAAGTACAAAAATTCACTGAAATTAAAATATAAATATCAATTTTCTAGAACGATTTCAAAGATAATTAGTAAATTAATGTCTTAAGACACGTAATTAAAAAAAAATGTACACACTTTTTACTAAAAATTGCATAATTATCTAAAAACTCTCAGAGTAATGATTAAATTTGTAAGCGATGAAATGTAAACAAGATTGTTAGCGACATTCAGAGATTATATAGGAGCTCATAATCACAATAATATATAATTTTATTACTTTTACTTTTATAAAGATATAGTTTTATAATAGTTTATAGAAATTGTATAATTATTATACCATACATTCCGTATTTATTTTACTTATTAATGCCATTTAATATTTCATTGAGCTAAATGAAATTTTTTTCCCAATGTGATATTAAAATCCTTTATCCAATATATTTTAGTTTAAACCTTTTTAAACGATTTTTTTTTGTATTAAAAAATGTTCAAACTTTATTTTGTATCAAAAACTTTGTTTTTCGTATGTAATAAAACTTTTTATGTCGTAAAAATATTTTTGAGGCACGGAAAAACAATATGGCGGTCAGCGATTAAAACATTGAATTAAAATTCGATTCTCAAAACTTTAAAAAGTAAATTAAAATTTTATTTCAGGACAAGAAATACGGTTAAGACCAACAATCAATTTTATTCAAAATTTGAGCAAAATAGACGAAATGAAAACGAGTTTTTTTTCATTTATTTGTCATATAAACACACGCTGTTTTTTTTCCATTTTGATGACGGCGAGTGGCGATGCAAACTTTGTCTGTTTATTGCTATACTGGCCATCCATAATATTCAAGTTAATCGTTAGTAGAAATTTTCCAATTTTTTAAATTATTTTTTTTGAACGGCCTAGTTTCTCAATTTTTTAATTTTTATTTTATTTTTAAGATTATAAAAAAAACATTCTCACGCTGATGATTACACGGTCATGCGCGATTGCGAAAATATAATAATATCACGTTTTAACTTTTCCCGGAAAGTACTATCATTAAAATCACATAAAATATTGTTTGCAATTATATTATTTTTAGTGACAATATTGATTTAACAATGCTTTATTAAATGATAATATCCTTAATTCGAGGAATAACATTTTCTTCGAGTTATACTGATTTTATTGACACGGAATTTAGGGGGCTTTCTTCGTAATATATAAGAAATTAAAAAAAAAAATTTAATTGGTGACATCTACAGTGATTTATTTTCAGTAAAAACACTTTAATAAAAAATTAGTACTTAAAATGTAACTTTAGTAAAGGTGTAGTTTGTTTTCACAAAATAATAATACATTTTCACTAAGATTTAAAAAAAGTAATGGATTCATTATATTCCGTAATCGTTGATTAATAAATACTGCAAATTTCATTAAAACTTGTTGATTTTCTGAAATTTGGTGAATCAAATTTGGTGAGTAAAAATGATTTTACATTTTGTGGATCAGCCATTCATTTTGCACGTACCTAATGTTTTCTATACAACTGACTTGAGGATTAATTTGTTTTTGCTGGCGTATATTTTGTACACCATTGATGGGGCCCTAACAAGTACTATCACTCGGACAAAGTGGGACTGCGTTTAATTGCAACTAAGGTATAACAAAATACTCATCAAAGCTTCTAAATTAGGCCTTCACTACTGGATACACAGGGGAATCACTCGTCAAAGGCCACCCATGGAATCGTTAATACAATTCATAATCCTTTCTGCAATTACACGATATTTGGTATAAATAAACTTCAGTGTATATCCTGACTTGTCCACCAAGTTTCAGTCATGAATGTTCAACAGTCTTTGTTTTATTACCGTTCAATTATATGCTCTAAATGTGAACCTCTGCATTGCAAACACAGCTAGATATACGATATGCAAAAATTTCAAGATACACCGAACGTATGTTTCATATACGAATGACTTGTAGATTAATTTATAGGCATATATGTTGTAAATAAATAGTAGGTAAACAATAGATTCTATTTAACCAATAATTTGGGATCTGACACGTACTACCCCCCCCCCCCTGAACAGAGTGGACCTGAGAGCAATGGAAAATAAACTGTGACTCTACATCCTCCTAAAGTTCGCAAATTAGGGTTTTACCACCGGATGTCTTTTAAAGAATTTTTATAAACATAATTTCTTTGCAAGGGCTTCCCATCTGTGCAACACGTTTATGCGGAACTGCTTCTCTGCTCATTACAACTTAGTCGTCTTCAAATCCAAGGTCAACAATGTTTTTTTCATGCACCGCCCCATAAGCAATTAAACGCAGTTCATACGATTGATCAATGTTGGTACTCACATAGTGTTCTTCAGCTGGCAATCATTTCCGTCTTATTACTGGGACATAGATAGTTTGAAAATTCAATTTTGGATTTATTGGTAGCCAGTAAAAACAAAGTAAAGTAGTCGATGATAGTCGAGGGTGATCCTAAGGCTCCCTTTTCATTGACTTTTCATTGACTACTACATTGAGGATTCCCAGGATTACTCCACTTACCCTTGATCCTCATTTAATAATGCTGAGTGTTCAGCAAGGAGGCATCAAATACCATTTTTTAACGCTTTTGATATGACTCGACCGGAAATTGACCCTCAGTCTCTCAGACAGAAGTGAAAACTCTAACCATTAGGCCTAATGAACCGGTAAATAGTAATACAAACGACGGACCATAGAATGTTTAGATATTTATGCTCGCCGCTTTCAGTATATCACTTAATATTTTTCGTTATCACGTGACAATCTCTCGTGGCCTAATGGGACTAGGTGAACGCTAACATACTCAAGGTGTCTCTGTGTACAAAGGTCACGCCTTATGACCATCTGATATTGTTATTTTCCTAGGCTGACGAGAGTCGAAAGTTCGAAACGACGTCGTTCGTAGGTACAATATGAAAGAATAATTTAATATATATATATATATATATATATATATATATATATATATATATATATATATATATATATATATATATATATGCGTGTGTGTGTGTATTATATATATATATATATATATATATATATATATATATATATATATATATATGAAGCAATCCAACAAAAGATATAAGCGTCAACTAATATCTTATAATTAGTGAAACATCCGGATAAAAACTGAAGCTCAATATACTGGATAGAGCATTAATATTATAATATAAAATGAAGTAATAAAATAAGGTGTCAATCTAATTTTATTAGAATTCAAAGTTCAAGCAAAGTATCCTTAAGTCCTTAGCTCATAATATATATATATATATATATATATATATATATAAAGCAAAATAAAATAAAGATATAATGTATACCTTTCAATTAGAACTTATCCTTAAAGAAGTGATGCTCGATATACGCACTTATATAGACAAATAAAGGTGAGAATAAAGATTGTTGAAGTACAAATTCTATTACGTCCTCAGTTCTTCAAAAGGTGTTTTAAATAAAACTATTCAAATAAAATAAAACAAGGTGCATTCAAATAAAAAATAAATCTATTTATTGAATAACGTCATAGATTTTGTATTTTTACAATCTTTATTCTCATCTTTTATTTGTCTATATACGTATGTCATTAATTTATTTACCTCATATCTACAATAATATATATATATATATATATATATATATATATATATATATATATATATATATATGTATATACATATATATTATTATAATAATTATTATTATTATAGATACGAGGTATATATAAATATATGGTACTTTTATAGAGAACGACCCGCGTTTCCGTGACTTCGCGTGATGTCGTCAACGTTCGGGCAGGTATAGGAAACGCCCGAGAGTTGACGAAACTATTAACCAATCAGGTTGCAGCTGGCATTAGACAATCATATTGCAGACGATAACTCTTGGAAGAAATTGATTTCTACGATTTATGTCAGCGCGTTAAATCTCCTGAAGGACTCATTGAGTTCTGTCAACAACGGTAACTTTTAGCGAAATATTAACCCTAACTCTAAGCCTAAACCCTAGCCTTAACCCTAAATCCTAAACCCTAGCCTAACCCTAACCCTAACCCTAACCCTAAACCCTAAACCTTAAACCCTAAACACTAACCCTAAACGCTTACCCTAAACTCTAATCCAGAAAATGTTAAAAAGAAAAAAACATTGAAAAAGAAATTAAGAAAAAAACAAATTGGTTAAAAACAGTTTTTTGTTATATATATATATATTTTGAAACTTTTCGCTACACAAAAAACATGTTATGTAAACACATTTGCTATATATATATATATATATATATATATATATGATTGTTTTGCTACGGCACGCATAGTTTTTACTTACCTGATGAAAAAAACACTATTATTATTAGTTTGTCCATCCGTAACTTTAAAAGTTTGATAGTCATAAATGATCACTATAAGGTGACTTTGTGATTATCGCCCGCCTACCATCCCACCCCTACCCGCCTACCCGCCCACCCCCTACGCATCCTGACAAAGTTTCAAGAAAGGTCTGCTGATTGACCTCACCGAGGGTTTTCCCGCCGTTCACAGGCGTTGGTTTACAAACTGGTTTTACAAGTTAAACTTGAATCAACTGTAAAACGTGACTCCTACTTCTTCTTCTTGTATCTCCTACCCGCGTTCACGTGGTTGTTAATGATATTCATGGAATCTCGTTTTGTATTATTGAAGTTACAAAAAGAAAAAGACAACGACCATTTCCTGGCGATAAAAAAAGAAAATTTTTTGAATGTGTGAATCAACAGAATTGTAATGATGAGCATAAACAACACTAGAAAACAGAAGAAAATACAGAGTGCGGCAGAAATACCTCCCGCATTTTAAACAAGGATTCCATGTTACTACTCACCTTGTGCGAGTGCCAATTATGTTTTCCTTTAGATAATGACGTACCATTATTTCGTCAGGTAACTTTTATGAAACAATATTCGTTGGACTGATGCACATCATGCTTTTGTAGCAGAAACGTTTTTGAGGAATTGTGAATGTGTGATTGCAACACAGAGCGCTTTTATGTCGGAATGATGTTGTTCCGGATAGAAAAATCTATTCTGCTACGAGTTACACATTTCAGAGCGACAGGATCAGCATTTTAAAGAAAGCCAACTGGAAAACTTCGAAGAGCTTGATTTCCAGACCGTGTTCAAACTGTGTGACTTTCTGTTACTCAGTCTTCGACACGTTGAGCTCACAATTGGGATTGACTGATCGAACAGTTAGAAGAATTCTACATACTAATTTGGATTTCCATCTGTACAAATTAACAATTGTTCAGAAACTGAATGAATACGACTAGGAAGATGACATGTCATGTTGTGACGCTGTTCTACAAAAATGTTTCTGTAATGACTATTCGAGTGAAAAAAAAACAGTGTGTAGCGAATTGAGATCATTATTTAGAGGATGTAAAATTTCAAAACGAAATAAACAAAATCTGTAAGCCCTTGTTTAAACAACATAATTTTATTGCTTTCTGTCTTCTCATTAAATGAATCCTATTTTTATAAAATAAAATCCTAGCTTTTGTTTTACATTTTCAAACTGTATCAACAAAAGGGGAGAAGTTTTCAACTCTTGTCTTCATAGAAAAATATCCCTTTAAAAACTCTGGTTGCGCCAGAGAAGACAATCCTTGGAACAGACCCCCACGGGTAAGCACTACAATGTCCGACCTCGAGAGCAACAGCACCTTCTCCAAAACACCTTTAATGACACCGGCACTCACAACTTTGCGAAGCGGTAAATTCCTTCAATAATACTTTTAAAAAATCCATTGTAGAAACATGCATAACCGTTTACCTTTTTAACTCGGTCAAATAAATTAAGCTAGATTTGATAAGGAATTATGGATATCTGAGAATTGATGCAACACTAGTTTAATTAAATTTTATGATTGATCTTTATTTCTAAGAATTGTTAATTATTTTTTAAGTTACATTTATCTTTATATATTTCCCTATATATATATATATATATATATATATATATATATATATATTTAAAAATAATTTTTAATATTTTTTTATTTTGGGGAGTTTAGTTTTTTTAAGATTTTTTAGTTTTTTTTGTAGGTGTTAGTTTTTCTTGCTGATGATGAGTAATTTATTTATGATTTTAAGCGTTTTCCTTGATTTGTGGTTTATAACTTTATACCGCAAAGACTAACGTTAAAAATTGATTTTCTTTTTGGGGGGGTAGTATAATCTTACAGACAAACTCCATAGTTATCATTATAATCATTATATGCGTGCATTTATGTTCTCATCCACATATAGATGCATGGCTTCACATAATTATTAGTGTCAAGTAATTTATGATTTTTACTTATTTTATTTTTATTTATTTTATTTTTTCTATTACTATTTGATTTATAAATTGAAATTGATTTACTTTTTGAGCATCTATATACGCAACATATAGAGTTGGATTTGTAGCAGTTATACGACCTATTTTCTTTTGTGTAAGCTTGCTCTTTCACGTGAAGTGATTGATACATTAGCCAATCAGAACACTTTGCGTGGGAGGCAGTTCCGTTGAACTGTTTGTACACTGTCTTCCCACTTTTCAAGAGTCGGTTAGAAAACGTCAAACTGAATTGACGTGCAATGTTCTCAGTCGAAAAAGAAACGAACCTTTTTAGGCACTGACCCTTAAGAGCCACATGTTACTCCCACATTCAATCTTACTTAGCCTACTGAGACTAAACTTCAAGAGACATTCAAATCGTGTCTTTTGACACACATCTACGTGTTCTGGTTGACATGCCCATTGGCTAACAAAATTATGCAACACTATATATCTGAATTATTTACATTTCCAGTTTGCAGTGGCAGGTTTTGAATATAAAATTTGCTACTCAATTAATCTTGCTTATTTTTATCTTTTTGTTTTTCTCTCGTTTCAACAAAGTAACAGACATTTCTTTCGAACTGAACATTAATTTCTCTCTATTATTACAACTTGTATATTTGTATAAATTCATACTTTTAAGCTGCTACCATCAAATAAACATATTTTGTTCTTCTATCGGCTATAAACCTAAGCAGGGGGTAATCTAGCAGTTATACGTTGACGAACTGTTTTCTTTTCCGCAAGTTTACTCTTCCACGTGATGTGATCGATAATTTATCCAATCAGAAAACTTTGCGTGGGAGAAACTTCTGCTGAGCTGTTTGTACGCTGTTTTCCCGCTCTTCACGAGTCGGTTAGAAAACGTACAACTGAACGGACGTGCAATGTTCTCGTCTCTATCGAAAAAAGACTTTACATGCGCGGGACAGTTGGATGTTAGACCCAACCTTAGCAGATGTACGCGCGCCTGACCTACTCCGAGTGGTACGGTTTCAATATTTGAATTGTTTTTCTTTGAACTATTGTCCTCGTCACAGTTGATTTTTATATTTCGAAAGGATTCGGTAGTCTTACTCTGCAACCTTCTTCAGTGTCGGCCTATGTTCATGCCCTTTGAGATTGAATACGTTAGTATGGCTAGAAGGAAACATCAACCTGCATGGCTTCTATAATACAAAACTAATCAAACAAATATTGGATACTAGTAACAAAATCATCATGCATTAAAATAGTCCCGGAGAAGGCTGGTGAGCACATCAAAACGGTGCTGATAATAGTCTGAACAAAATAAACGAGAAATGTTTAATTGTATATTGAAAAACAATAAAATGGTTGCTTTGGAGACAACACATTATTCACCACTGGAGCTCTGACACTGTGTACTCTCTCAGATGATACCGGAAAAACAGACCATGCAGACGCAGTGTACCTTCTAAGAGAACAACGGATATCACATGCACAGTGTACCTTCTCAGACAACAACGGATACCACAGGCGCAGTGAACATTCTCAGACAACACAGTAAACAATGGGTCTCACAAATGCAATGCAAATTCTCAGACGACACCGGAAAAAAACTGACCTCACAGACCCAAGATCACCTTCTCATACGACACGGGAAACGACGGACCTCACAGCCACAGGGTACATTTTCAGATGACACCGGAAACAACAGACACCATAACGCTAACCCCAATTCGACTGCCAATGACTTACTTTTATAGAGTTCACCTTTTATAGATCGCAAACGTGATTTATATGCATTAACTTTATAGCTCTATTGTGTAATTGTCTTTCTCTTAAATCGATTTCCTGCTCCACATAAAAAGACAAACTCTGTTTCGCCAATAATAAGTGAAGTCTTTTTCCCCATTTTCGCCACTTTATTTGATAAAAACAACGAAAGTGGACAATTTTGACATATTGAGTCTATTAATTTAGTGAGTTTTTGACCATTATTTGTTTTTTTGCATTCTGCGTCCCGTCCTTCTGATTTTTAGTCGAATCCTAAGGTCTGAAAAGCGTTTTTGTTTGCTTTGTTTTTCGTGACATATATTAAGGTCTTACATTATCGTTCCATTAGTTTGTATATTGGAATTGAAATAGACGAAAATGTAGTAATTTTGTGTCAACAATTTGTTAGAGACAACGAAAATAAAGTTAGGTAAAGAAAGTGTCCAAGGAACGTTCGTAAGGAAAATAGTTGTTTTTCATGTTAAGAGAAATTCAGCAGCCATGTTTGTTACGGCTGTGTTCGCGTGTATTTACGTGAGTATAAATGCGATAGGCAGGGTGATATCTGTGTTTATGTTAGTGTAAATGTTTTGTTGATGAGAGAGTGTATAAGTCTATGAACATGTGTGCATATGTGTTCGTTGAGCGGCGTGTATATGCTTCACCGGGTGATGTGTTTAGAATTCTATTAAAGTCTCCCGTTCGTCTATCGAGACCCTTCGCCAGGGGCCGGAATTAGCATACCCACATGCGTATGTTAAGGTTAAAAATTCTGGAACAATGAGATTCCAGTCAACAGTATGAATATTGCTGGGAGTCTTTCGTGACCCAAAGGAGCTCTAAAAAGTTGGGACGTATGCATGTGTGTTCTCTCTGTGAGACAAACAGGAAAGGGACAGAAAAACGCTGTGCCCGACTTTTTATACTACGCGCCTATTTTTGGCACTGAATATTTTGGCTTCTCTCATTGGTTGAAAGAAACTTCTGATTGGCGATTTCGTTTAACCAAGAGTCGATACGAAAATATATTCTTCATTTTGCTGCTACTCGGCAAAACAGGTCTGTCGGATCTGTGTAAATCAATCCGTGATGCATTCTCAACTTCACCCGCTGTTTGAAGAAGTGGAAAGAAGTCTAACTGAAGCTCTAGAGAGCATCAAGCAATGGCGGCGTTGGGATATTGCCTGGATCTCAGATCTATGGGTGTCTATGATAAAACTTGCATTACAGCGATATTAATTCGTGATACCATGAAGAAACATATGGCTGACTAACACATCAAACTGACTTTGTGTTAGATTATGTTCCCGTGGAGAGGCAGTGGAATAAAACCTCAGAGTTGAAGCCGACACGAGTAAGAGTAAGCAATTAAGCTTGACCTGTAGGTGGCTGACTGGGTCACTTAACGGGACTGTTTATGGATGGTTTACCCTTCGTTACTACTTACCTACATTTATTGAACTTTGTCGGAATTTGAAAAGAACTATTATGTTCACCAATGACATACTTGATTATCGTTAATAATTGATGTCCTCTCTACATTAATGTATGCGTTTTCCTTTTTAGCGTATAATTGAAATTTTATTGGATTTCATTATATTATTTTATTATTGATTTAAACCATGTCCGCCCCTTCAAATTTATAGTTTAAGAGGAGATATTATTTAACAAATTGTCTGCCTTCAAATGTGTTGTAGAGAAAGTTCTCACCCACCTTCTTTATAAAATGAACTATATCCCGGAGCATATCAAAGACGGCGATGCTAGCCCCGAGGAGTCAACTATAGTATGAGTACAACCGGGCCGCTTCCCGTATACATTACAAGAAAATTTCCCAACTTGTAACTACTCATTTCATTGTTCAAGTTGAAGGGCCAGATGTTGGGTTAGGGTTTAGTCGTAGAAGTACTCAGATAACCACTTTTAGGTTTTCCCAGAGGTGTGACACGGAACTGAATCCTGCTGCCACAGGTATAGTTTTCCGTAGCTATCCTCTCAACCCAGCGCTTTACAACAGTGGACAGCAACTCAATATAGCCATCTTAATTGAGTTCCATTTCGAAGATCTGGAACGCCATGGCGTGATCTCCGCTGGAAATACACCAAAGACCATCACAGTTTTAGGGAACTTGGTGTTCATGACGCGTAGAACTTCGTTTGGACTGTAGGCTAGCCACGTGTGGTTTTGCGTATTGCGCAACTGGTCCTGAGAAGAACTAGAGGACCTCCGGCATGACTGTGTGTTTAATACGTTGTTTAGAAATTTCTTGGCTTTCATAAAGATACAGTCATTTTCCGACAATGTTCGCATTGCCTTGTCTGGATCTTTTGTTTTTTGCAATTTCCCGACAAATTCGATTGTGTGGACACAGTCGGAACGTCTGCTATGATCTTTCCTGCTAGCCACTGATTCCACATTTCCCATCTCCGTCGCAATTCATCAGTTTACATCTCACGGCTTTCTAGGTCTTCAAGGAGTACTGAACTGCAGCTAAGTTTTCCACATTTTTTAAATTCGGCGTGAATAACCATGATGCAATTCACTGTATTTTAATAACCGAGTGCTTTTCAGTCGGCCATGGTCGGCAGTTCTTAAACCCACCAATAGTGTACATTTGCACTTTACCGCAATTAAATACTTCAAAAGATTCTGAAATAAACGAATATGAAAAAAGATCAAATTTGTTTCGAACAACCTGTATATGAAAAGCTCGTAAATAATAATGATTGCGTTTTTCATTGTAAATTCATCTTTATTAATTTGATGTTCCGTTTTTCTAATTTACCGTTAATATTTTTAATTAAAAAAAGAATATGTCTATCTTTTTTAATTTCGAATTTAAAAAGTGCAATTCTTTTTTCATGTTTCGATCCAGTAAAAAACAACAAAATATTAGTATTTTACTGGATATAATCTTTTACGCCTACGCATACAAAGATGAGGAAACGCAAAAAAAAACGAAAACAAAAATCGAATGCTTTTTAGTCGGCAAATACTGTGGATTTTCTTGATCAAATCGATATTCTATAACCGACAATTGTTTCTTCATTTTGTATTTTATTCTAAATCAACGAAAAACTGTAAGAATTCCGACATTTTGTTTGAACAGTTGAACCACTAAAATATTTACCGCCAAAAATAAACGAAAATAAAATGAAAAAGATACTAAATAAAACAGTTTAAACATAATCGATGTTATTAGTGAATCATGTTCTTCTATCGATTACCAGCAAAACTAATCAGTTCGCAAGGATATCGATCAATGTCCAATTGAAGTATATTTTAAAATGTTAAGCCTACTTTAGTCAAAGATTTAGCGGACTTACTTTTATTCTGAGCGAAAAGAGAGAAATAGATAAATGATGAAAACTTTTTATTAAACTTTGCGATTATCTTTAAACAACAGGTGTTAGAAACATTAGGATTCTTCAATTGTGAGGTATTTTTGCTGCTTCGAAGTTGTCACGCATTGATTTCACTTAAATATATGAGAGACGGTAATCCGCGAGATTGCATTTTGCTGTGTAACCTGTGCACCGAGGGAAACACCGAAGACTAACGAAGGTGTGCCAGAATGGCGCAGGTGTAAATGAAAAAGCGTACAATATGAGATTGTCCTTGACAACCGGACACGGATATACATGACCAAAAAAACAAACAAAAAAAAACATATTAAATGAACAAGCGACAATCGGAGCGCATATGGAAACCAAGAAAAGTAAAGGAAAAAAAATCGAATCGATATCTTTTTTCTCCGGTCACTGAGCAAAGATGACACCTCATTCTCACTCTTTCGGTTCCGCCTGACATAAACTTATTTTCGTAATGCTGCATAATCACACTGACACACTTGTTCCTGTTAGATCACTGAAGTAAAACGACGTTAAGCATGGTCAGTACTAAATGGGTGACCATTTGGAAATGTTGCTTTTTGAAGGGCTCTCTGCTTATCTTGGCATTGTTTCTAGTCGCCCCAGACTTCTCTTTGCTGCTGAATTCAAAGAATGTCGATTCAAGAGAGGTGTGGTTGGAGATTGTGCAACCCTTGCTTCACAATAGACTACTCGCACAGGCACCATTTTAAAGATTAGTCATTGTCTTTCGAGACTGAAAAAAGGCCCCGGACTGCGTTTGAGTGATTTTTTTTTATCATACACGCACACTCTGATGAACTTGCTCCTCTGGTGCCCCCACGACGCAAATTCACTAGACCAACCCGACAATCTCCCAAATCCCATCCATTCACTGTGGAGGTCTCCAGATGCCGAAGAGCTTTCTACTCCAAAAGCTTCTTTTCCCGTGCTGCTGGACTCTAGAACTCTCTCCCTGCTCCCTGTTTTCCTGACGGTACTAACATGCAGCAATTTAAAACTAATGTAAACAGACATCTCGCTGCACAGCTCCCACTTTAGGTTGCCGCCCCCCCTAAAAACTCTCACCCTCTTTCTCAGTAGTCCCTTACGTCTACAGTGGCCGTCTGCCTTGTTTGGGGTGAACTATGTTAAAAAAAATTTGTATTCGACAATGTTTCAGATATAAGGTATGTTTTGATAGCTCGTCCAAACTTTTTTACTGTGCATTTTTGAAAATAGGAAGGCAGGGATTGCTATGTATTCTACATAGGGCCTGATTCTCTCAACATAAACCCTTTGTTTGATAAGCGATTAGCACTGACTTTGACGCCAGAGTTACAATAGAATACGTATATCCAGTCTGTCGCTAAAGTCGCTGGGAAAATGGTTAGATCATTCTACTGCTCCAGAAAGTACCTGGTTCCAGATGCAATCCTCTACGTATATAAGTCAGATACGCCCTGCGATGGAATATTGCTGCCACATTTGGGGAGGTGACCTACAGGGCACTCTTCACTGCCTTTACAGTACAACATCGATTTCGAAATCTAGTGGAGAGGGTCATATTCCCTACAACCTCTTTCTCATAGAAGAAGCGTTTCTAGTCTCTCATTAATTTTACCATTATTTCAATAGAAGGTGCTCGACTTCCTCTTTGTAAGACATTCACTGCAAGAACTCGTTTTACTACCACAACGGGGAAATACTTTCTTTTATCCCTTTCGTGTGCCTTGTGCCAGGCGGAACTTCCATGACCGACTTTCTTTTCAAAGGAATTCTCGCCTCTGGAACACATTACCGCAGGACTGCTTCCCTGCTGATTAAATTTGGGTCTCTTTAAATCTAATGTTTACAAATTATTGTCATAAATCAATCCATGTAATAAAACGCAGTAAGTACCTACCATTGATCGATGTTAGTACGTTAATGATATTCTTCATCTTTGGGATAACAATCATTTCGTCTCATTAACTCTTATCCTCGAGTAACTCTTGTCTTGATAAGTGCTGTCACAATAGAAAAAAGAGAAAATGGTTTCATCAAAGCTTGTGGTTTCTGCATTAGGCCAGATTTACTCCTGTTATCTGGAGTGTCACAATTATGAAAATAAGTGGCATGTAAGTTCGATAAATGGCAGGATACAAATAAGTTCTCTTAAAAGTTGGAAATATTTCATCTATAATGCAGATGTGAGACGGGAAGTTACCAGCTGAGTTGAGCCCACTAAGGCTATCAGTGAAAAACGCCATCTCCTTGATGGACGTTAACCAACGGTCAAACGACGAAAGTCAACAACTTCAGCCATGTCGAACCCTAACAACATCTCAGGTAGATACCAGACTGCAGCTGGGGGCCAGACAGCTAGAGAATGCCCCCCCCCTCCACTGACATAGAAATCCTCCCTTCTGAGACCCTCCATCCCTCCCGGTTCACAAGTACCCTGGCTCCAGTGGATAATACTACACCGTCTGAGAACGGGAATAGGGCGATCAAAAGTTGCTATGACTAGATGGGGCTACAATACGGACTCGACCATCTGCGAATGCAGAGAGGAGAGGACTATAGGATGAAACACTACCTTATCTCCCCCTTACTGCCCAACCGGAGCAGCTGAAATATCTTGCAAAATACAACACTCATGCAAAAGACTGCGTAAAAACGTGGGAAACTGTTGCATGACTACATGACACTTCAAAGACACGCAAACAGATCTATAATGTGAAAGTTAAGATGAGAAGCTTTGTCCTGCATTTCCGACTGAGATAAAAGTGAAGTATCTGTTCTGCGATCTGTCGGGGAGGAGACTTTTTGGGGGGTTCGACCCCCCCCCCCGACCAACATTAAAAAAACAGCCTTTGCTTTTCGTGAGTAGGTAAGTAAATAAGGACTTACTTTGTTTAATGAATTAGCATGTGAATGTGATTGTGAGTGTGCGAAAATTATAAGTAAAAGTTGTTGTTTACCCTCTTATAAATATAGGACTTGCAGATAAAACGTCTTATTAACATAGATCACATTCTGCCGGTAGATTCAAATTGTTATGTTCATCATATTTACTATATTCACATCATGTTGGCTGTTTGGCGCTCCGGTCTTCTGTTATAGTGTTCCAATGTTTAGGTCATGAAATAAATAACACATTTCGGTTTATATATATATATATATATATATATATATATATATATATATATATATTTGATTTTATGAAGGCTTACCAAAGCATTCCTTTCAAGACACCAATGATCACCATTAAAGATATTTTTTCTTACAAATACTATTTATTCAAATTAAATGTTTTTTCCTACACGTGTTTCACTACCAAGCAGTTACTTGCTTGGCAGATCATCAGGGAAATTAAATGTCTGGAATACTGGTTTCAACTGCCGACAAAACACAATGTGGCGTTGTAATAGTTGAGGTCACTTAAGAAGAGAAGAGGAAAAAAATAAAAATAAAAATAAAAGTCAAACTTAAAAAGCAAGGAAGAACAACGATAAGAAAAGAAAGTCCTAGAAAAGTCTTAGAAAAGTAGCTTGTGCATTATTTCTTCCACCAAGCCAACAAGCAAGTAATCGGTCCCAAATACATTCAATAAAACCACAAAACCGGAACAATGTGCGATAATACACTTTCACGTTAGCCGGTACAATGATGAATAAATCCCCCCCCCCCACCAGAAAACAAAAGAACTAAATCATTCAAGATACCGCTCACAAGTTACCATTCCAATCCAATGATAGTATGGGAATTCTATATCCAACTTCTCACAAAGAAAAGTCAACACAAATGTTCGTCCGAGTTCAAAGAGTCTTATTTCAATTGTTGATTTATTACCCTTCGAAATAAACACACGACGAGTTGAATGTCAATCCCGCAGGAAACTCCCTTCCATCAAGAAAAAATCTTAATATAGAAACTATTTATTCAAAATACTGTTTCTAAAAATATTTATTATTAAACCTATTCCTTATAGAAATTAATCATCTAGTGTCTGGGACGTCATTTTACATTTTGGGAAAATATCCTTCATTTAATTAACTGCCGAATTATTATCGTTTTGTTGTTTAACGAAGCGAAAAAAGCCTATCCCGCAGAATTTGTTTTTAAAAAAATTATTCATATATCAAAAATAAACTGTTATTATAAAAAGGCCTTCTACAAAAATCTAGTTATTATTTTAAATCATTTAAAATATTTCCTTAACGGCTGTGTCTGTTTGTAATTCTCTGTGGAGAATATTATTCTATATTCCATAAATAAATGTTACAACGGAATATCGTTATCAGAAATCTATTTTCTATTTTGAAAAAAAACAAACTTTTTTTTAATGGACCGGTTTATTTTTTTGTCAACTTTACGGGAAAATATCACTCTTACTCGTTAAATGACAGGAGACTTTATTATTACTAATTTAAAATCCCGTACAAAATACTTTTTTTATAAAATTCAATTGTTTCTATTTTTAGAAATTAAGTCCGTGTCGGCATGCATGTTTTTAAAATTATTTTTTCCTTAATTACTTTTCCCCATTCCTGCCACCATATTGTTTTATTTATTTTAATCTAATTAAAAACTAATTTAATTTAACCTAATTTAATTAAATAGTGATAGCATCCAGGTTGATATTTCTTATTTTTCACTTAAAATTACTTGAAATCCCCAATGCATTTCGTATAATATATCTATTTCTGAGAATAAATTGTGATTTATTATTTATTATTCCACTATCTTTTTATATGTAACACAATTTCCCCCCTCTATTCCGCTGAATAAGTATTTACTATAGTTGACTATCACTGGGCCTTATTCCGATAGAATATTCCTACCTTATCACCCCCAACCTAAGTCTCGAGTATCCGCTAATAATTGAATTAAGACATATCTTAGCATAAGTACGTGTTACTAATTCTCATCCTCCCTATTATACACTAATTATTGCCCCAGATTGCCTCAGGAAGTGTCCATCCTGCCTATCTCTGCTGTAAGTTTATACTTCCCCCAATTCCCCTCCTATCCAGGTTTTAGGCTTGATAACAGGTAACGGTTTCTATGCAGACAGCATTGTAGTATTTCCTGCCTAGCGTTCAGTAAATTATCTCTAGATGTCATGATGTGGTACGACTCCAATGCACATAGGTTGCATCTCTTCTTTTTGTTCGGTTTATATTTGTTAGCCCTCCCCAAAATTGACCATTTCAGTTCGAAAGGGTCTTGCCTAGCAATGAGGTTTCTCACAAAACGGCCAACAGAAGTGTTAGGCCTATCTATGTCTTCCCTTTGGCCTCCCCTGAAGGAACTCATGTGGTTTCTGAATCTATCTTTGAACTCACCCTCGGTTGAACCGATATATGATTTCCTACTACTCTCTGTTATCACATCGCATTTGTAGACAATGCTTGAAACTCTACAGTTCCCCCCCAGTGGACAGATGTTAGAAGCTCTGCAGTTACAGTTGTGTGCTGGGCCGTTGCTGGATGTTCTACTACTATGGTTATTTATAATGGAGGTTCTCACTGAACTGGTGTTACTGGGATCAACACCAGAAGAGAACATGGCTTCACTTGTTTTAGTTATCTTAGAATTATTATATCCTATGATGGATGTGGCTATATTTCTACAGGTTGAATAAGACAGTTTTACAGTATTTTTGTTAATGATTCCCCCCAATCTGCTATCCCTTGGAAAGTTTTTTTCCACTATGCTATAAAAGATCTTTGGGATATTAGTCTTAATATGCTGGCTATAGGGGGGGTTGAACCATGTAGTGGTCCTTCTCCTATTTTTCTTCCTACCTTCCCCCCCAGTTTGGGTAGCATGTGAGTTCAATTCGTTACTTCCAACTTCACGAATATTATCATCAACCGGTTCCCACCCTACCTGGTTTACATTACCGTGGGATACACCAGGTCTCCTATATCTAGCCTTGCCCATTGCCCTATTATATGAAACCATTGATCGAGAGGCAATCGGTCTCCCGTTTAGTCCCCCATTCCCAACCGAAGGAGGCACAAGGTAATTAATTTTTTCCTTGTATCCTGATCTGTTTAAAGCTTCATTGTAGAATTGCTTACTGCTGTCGAATATTTGTTGATTCTTGGACAGCTTAGATATCCTACTCGATATTGCAGGAATAATGGCTCTTTTCACCATCGGTGGGTGATTCGATTTAGCGTCGATATAGTAGAGTGTGTGGTTGGGCTTGTGATAAGGTTCATATGTGTTGTTGCATAGATCAAGCGTAATATCCAAAAAATTGACCCTCCGGTAGTTTATATCCATAGTTACGCTAAGTTGTATTGAGCTGAAGAATATATTGAGTTTTTTCTTCTTAGTTTCAAGATTCCTTATACTTGTGTTGACAAAGAATAAAGCGTCGTCCCTATATAGACCGCCCGCCAGTTCAGGTATTTTCATACAAATTTCTCTGAGGATATATATCCCTACCAGGTCAGTAACCTTCGCTGAGTCCGGTGCCCGCATAGTAATATCGAAATTGTTTTCCCTATCCTTTCTAGTCCATAACTTATCATTGTAGGATATTAGCGTCCTTCTGGCTAGTCTAATTATATCCATTTCTAAGTTTGTGATGTTGGATTCATTTTTAGCCATGGTAAGCGCCTTTTCAAGTAAAGTAGAGGATATGGAGGGATAGTATGAATCTATATCAAACATTATAAATTTACTTTGATTAGTAATGTGTAATTCTTTATACCAACTTAGCACTTCCTCTGATGAGGTCCACAGATTCAATTGAGTTCTGCGTTTAATTCCTGGCAATATTCTGTCTAGTATTTTTTTGCTGATTACACCCATGTCTGAAATACACGGCGAGATCAGTCTAATGGATGGGTTATTACTAAAATCTGGCTTATGATCCTTAAGAATGAAACGAGGGCATTTAGGGGTATATATCTCAACATTACCTTCCATACCAATCTCAGAGCAGATCTTAAGAGCGGCCAAGTTAATATCCTGTAACACCCCGTTCCCTACGGTCTTGTAGTTTTTATTCAGTTCCTTCAGGATTAGGTTGTTGTATGTTTCCATATTCATGGAGTATGTGTTTAAAGTTTTATCTGCCGGAACTGTGATGTTAGAGTTATTCCTAATCCGTGTCTGTGTCCTATGGATATGTTCAATGGTAGGATTCCAATATTGTGATCTGTTTTTGGTTTTGATGTTTTTAACCATATTATGCATATCCGCTTCGAAGCTTTCTAATGCAGGGATGTGAGGTGGGTTCTTGTGAGTTCCTATTTTATAGAATTTTCTATAGGAGGCTGTTGGTAAATTATCCTCAGTGTCAGATGCATACTCAGGGAGTTCAGAGACGCCAGAAGGTGGATTCACGTTGCTCAACTCCCTAGTCGATCCCAGGTTGTGGTGAATTACCCGCCATCGGACTCTCTTCAAGAATGCATGGACCGCCTGGACCATGTCCATTATGTATGCTTTGTGGTTTGGTATGGAAATGTTTTTGGGTGAGAAAGTTATCTCCTCTTTGGCAAACATCCTGGTCACTCCGGTATTGAATAGCAGCTCACTTTGGGGAGCAGAATATAGATTTAGATTTTTCACTTATAAAATAGATCATTCAGTGAAGACCGGGGTTGTTCCAATAAAAAACAAGCTCGATGATACTCGATTACAGAGTACAGAGCATTTATATTTGATTTTATGAAGGCTTACCAAAGCATTCCTTTCAAGACACCAATGATCACCATTAAAGATATTTTTTCTTACAAATACTATTTATTCAAATTAAATGTTTTTTCCTACACGTGTTTCACTACCAAGCAGTTACTTGCTTGGCAGATCATCAGGGAAATTAAATGTCTGGAATACTGGTTTCAACTGCCGACAAAACACAATGTGGCGTTGTAATAGTTGAGGTCACTTAAGAAGAGAAGAGGAAAAAAATAAAAATAAAAATAAAAGTCAAACTTAAAAAGCAAGGAAGAACAACGATAAGAAAAGAAAGTCCTAGAAAAGTCTTAGAAAAGTAGCTTGTGCATTATTTCTTCCACCAAGCCAACAAGCAAGTAATCGGTCCCAAATACATTCAATAAAACCACAAAACCGGAACAATGTGCGATAATACACTTTCACGTTAGCCGGTACAATGATGAATAAATCCCCCCCCCCCCACAAGAAAACAAAAGAACTAAATCATTCAAGATACCGCTCACAAGTTACCATTCCAATCCAATGATAGTATGGGAATTCTAAATCCAACTTCTCACAAAGAAAAGTCAACACAAATGTTCGTCCGAGTTCAAAGAGTCTTATTTCAATTGTTGATTTATTACCCTTCAAAATAAACACACGACGAGTTGAATGTCAATCCCGCAGAAAACTCCCTTCCATCAAGAAAAAATCTTAATATAGAAACTATTTATTCAAAATACTGTTTCTAAAAATATTTATTATTAAACCTATTCCTTATAGAAATTAATTATCTAGTGTCTGGGACGTCATTTTACATTTTGGGAAAATATCCTTCATTTAATTAACTGCCGAATTATTATCGTTTTGTTGTTTAACGAAGCGAAAAAAGCCTATCCCGCAGAATTTGTTTTTAAAAAAATTATTCATATATCAAAAATAAACTGTTATTATAAAAAGGCCTTCTACAAAAATCTAGTTATTATTTTAAATCATTTAAAATATTTCCTTAACGGCTGTGTCTGTTTGTAATTCTCTGTGGAGAATATTATTCTATATTCCATAAATAAATGTTACAACGGAATATCGTTATCAGAAATCTATTTTCTATTTTGAAAAAAAACAAACTTTTTTTAATGGACCGGTTTATTTTTTTGTCAACTTTACGGGAAAATATCACTCTTACTCGTTAAATGACAGGAGACTTTATTATTACTAATTTAAAATCCCGTACAAAATACTTTTTTTATAAAATTCAATTGTTTCTATTTTTAGAAATTAAGTCCGTGTCGGCATGCATGTTTTTAAAATTATTTTTTCCTTAATTACTTTTCCCCATTCCTGCCACCATATTGTTTTATTTATTTTAATCTAATTAAAAACTAATTTAATTTAACCTAATTTAATTAAATAGTGATAGCATCCAGGTTGATATTTCTTATTTTTCACTTAAAATTACTTGAAATCCCCAATGCATTTCGTATAATATATCTATTTCTGAGAATAAATTGTGATTTATTATTTATTATTCCACTATCTTTTTATATGTAACACAATTTCCCCCCTCTATTCCGCTGAATAAGTATTTACTATAGTTGACTATCACTGGGCCTTATTCCGATAGAATATTCCTACCTTATCACCCACAACCTAAGTCTCGAGTATCCGCTAATAATTGAATTAAGACATATCTTAGCATAAGTACGTGTTACTAATTCTCATCCTCCCTATTATACACTAATTATTGCCCCAGATTGCCTCAGGAAGTGTCCATCCTGCCTATCTCTGCTGTAAGTTTATACTTCCCCCAATTCCCCTCCTATCCAGGTTTTAGGCTTGATAACAGGTAACGGTTTCTATGCAGACAGCATTGTAGTATTTCCTGCCTAGCGTTCAGTAAATTATCTCTAGATGTCATGATGTGGTACGACTCTAATGCACATAGGTTGCATCTCTTCTTTTTGTTCGGTTTATATTTGTTAGCCCTCCCCAAAATTGACCATTTCAGTTCGAAAGGGTCTTGCCTAGCAATGAGGTTTCTCACAAAACGGCCAACAGAAGTGTTAGGCCTATCTATGTCTTCCCTTTGGCCTCCCCTGAAGGAACTCATGTGGTTTCTGAATCTATCTTTGAACTCACCCCCGGTTGAACCGATATATGATTTCCTACTACTCTCTGTTATCACATCGCATTTGTAGACAATGCTTGAAACTCTACAGTTCCCCCCCCAGTGGACAGATGTTAGAAGATCTGCAGTTACAGTTGTGTGCTGGGCCGTTGCTGAATGTTCTACTACTATGGTTATTTATAATGGAGGTTCTCACTGAACTGGTGTTACTGGGATCAACACCAGAAGAGAACATGGCTTCACTTGTTTTAGTTATCTTAGAATTATTATATCCTATGATGGATGTGGCTATATTTCTACAGGTTGAATAAGACAGTTTTACAGTATTTTTGTTAATGATTCCCCCCAATCTGCTATCCCTTGGAAAGTTTTTTTCCACTATGCTATAAAAAATCTTTGGGATATTAGTCTTAATATGCTGGCTATAGGGGGGGGGTGAACCATGTAGTGGTCCTTCTCCTATTTTTCTTCCTACCTTCCCCCCTAGTTTGGGTAGCATGTGAGTTCAATTCGTTACTTCCAACTTCACGAATATTATCATCAACCGGTTCCCACCCTACCTGGTTTACATTACTGCATTAGAAAGCTTCGAAGCGGATATGCATAATATGGTTAAAAACATCAAAACCAAAAACAGATCACAATATTGGAATCCTACCATTGAACATATCCATAGGACACAGACACGGATTAGGAATAACTCTAACATCACAGTTCCGGCAGATAAAACTTTAAACACATACTCCATGAATATGGAAACATACAACAACCTAATCCTGAAGGAACTGAATAAAAACTACAAGACCGTAGGGAACGGGGTGTTACAGGATATTAACTTGGCCGCTCTTAAGATCTGCTCTGAGATTGGTATGGAAGGTAATGTTGAGATATATACCCCTAAATGCCCTCGTTTCACTCTTAAGGATCATAAGCCAGATTTTAGTAATAACCCATCCATTAGACTGATCTCGCCGTGTATTTCAGACATGGGTGTAATCAGCAAAAAAATACTAGACAGAATATTGCCAGGAATTAAACGCAGAACTCAATTGAATCTGTGGACCTCATCAGAGGAAGTGCTAAGTTGGTATAAAGAATTACACATTACTAATCAAAGTAAATTTATAATGTTTGATATAGATTCATACTATCCCTCCATATCCTCTACTTTACTTGAAAAGGCGCTTACCATGGCTAAAAATGAATCCAACATCACAAACTTAGAAATGGATATAATTAGACTAGCCAGAAGGACGCTAATATCCTACAATGATAAGTTATGGACTAGAAAGGATAGGGAAAACAATTTCGATATTACTATGCGGGCACCGGACTCAGCGCAGGTTACTGACCTGGTATGGATATTTATCCTCAGAGAAATTTGAATGAAAATACCTGAACTGGCGGGCGGTCTATATAGGGACGACGCTTTATTCTTTGTCAACACAAGTATAAGGAATCTTGAAACTAAGAAGAAAAAACTCAATATATTCTTCAGCTCAATACAACTTAGCGTAACTATGGATATAAACTACCGGAGGGTCAATTTTTTGGATATTACGCTTGATCTATGCAACAACACATATGAACCTTATCACAAGCCCAACCACACACTCTACTATATCGACGCTAAATCGAATCACCCACCGATGGTGAAAAGAGCCATTATTCCTGCAATATCGAGTAGGATATCTAAGCTGTCCAAGAATCAACAAATATTCGACAGCAGTAAGCGATTCTACAATGAAGCTTTAAACAGATCAGGATACAAGGAAAAAATTAATTACCTTGTGCCTCCTTCGGTTGGGAATGGGGGACTAAACGGGAGACCGATTGCCTCTCGATCAATGGTTTCATATAATAGGGCAATGGGCAAGGCTAGATATAGGAGACCTGGTGTATCCCACGGTAATGTAAACCAGGTAGGGTGGGAACCGGTTGATGATAATATTCGTGAAGTTGGAAGTAACGAATTGAACTCACATGCTACCCAAACTGGGGGGGAAGGTAGGAAGAAAAATAGGAGAAGGACCACTACATGGTTCAACCCCCCCTATAGCCAGCATATTAAGACTAATATCCCAAAGATCTTTTATAGCATAGTGGAAAAAAACTTTCCAAGGGATAGCAGATTGGGGGGAATCATTAACAAAAATACTGTAAAACTGTCTTATTCAACCTGTAGAAATATAGCCACATCCATCATAGGATATAATAATTCTAAGATAACTAAAACAAGTGAAGCCATGTTCTCTTCTGGTGTTGATCCCAGTAACACCAGTTCAGTGAGAACCTCCATTATAAATAACCATAGTAGTAGAACATCCAGCAACGGCCCAGCACACAACTGTAACTGCAGAGCTTCTAACATCTGTCCACTGGGGGGGAACTGTAGAGTTTCAAGCATTGTCTACAAATGCGATGTGATAACAGAGAGTAGTAGGAAATCATATATCGGTTCAACCGAGGGTGAGTTCAAAGATAGATTCAGAAACCACATGAGTTCCTTCAGGGGAGGCCAAAGGGAAGACATAGATAGGCCTAACACTTCTGTTGGCCGTTTTGTGAGAAACCTCATTGCTAGGCAAGACCCTTTCGAACTGAAATGGTCAATTTTGGGGAGGGCTAACAAATATAAACCGAACAAAAAGAAGAGATGCAACCTATGTGCATTGGAGTCGTACCACATCATGACATCTAGAGATAATTTACTGAACGCTAGGCAGGAAATACTACAATGCTGTCTGCATAGAAACCGTTACCTGTTATCAAGCCTAAAACCTGGATAGGAGGGGAATTGGGGGAAGTATAAACTTACAGCAGAGATAGGCAGGATGGACACTTCCTGAGGCAATCTGGGGCAATAATTAGTGTATAATAGAGAGGATGAGAATTAGTAACACGTACTTATGCTAAGATATGTCTTAATTCAATTATTAGCGGATACTCGAGACTTAGGTTGGGGGTGATAAGGTAGGAATATTCTATCGGAATAAGGCCCAGTGATAGTCAACTATAGTAAATACTTATTCAGCGGAATAGAGGGGGGAAATTGTGTTACATATAAAAAGATAGTGGAATAATAAATAATAAATCACAATTTATTCTCAGAAATAGATATATTATACGAAATGCATTGGGGATTTCAAGTAATTTTAAGTGAAAAATAAGAAATATCAACCTGGATGCTATCACTATTTAATTAAATTAGGTTAAATTAAATTAGTTTTTAATTAGATTAAAATAAATAAAACAATATGGTGGCAGGAATGGGGAAAAGTAATTAAGGAAAAAATAATTTTAAAAACATGCATGCCGACACGGACTTAATTTCTAAAAATAGAAACAATTGAATTTTATAAAAAAAGTATTTTGTACGGGATTTTAAATTAGTAATAATAAAGTCTCCTGTCATTTAACGAGTAAGAGTGATATTTTCCCGTAATGTTGACAAAAAAATAAACCGGTCCATTAAAAAAAAGTTTGTTTTTTTTCAAAATAGAAAATAGATTTCTGATAACGATATTCCGTTGTAACATTTATTTATGGAATATAGAATAATATTCTCCACAGAGAGTTACAAACAGACACAGCCGTTAAGGAAATATTTTAAATGATTTAAAATAATAACTAGATTTTTGTAGAAGGCCTTTTTATAATAACAGTTTATTTTTGATATATGAATAATTTTTTTAAAAACAAATTCTGCGGGATAGGCTTTTTTCGCTTCGTTAAACAACAAAACGATAATAATTCGGCAGTTAATTAAATGAAGGATATTTTCCCAAAATGTAAAATGACGTCCCAGACACTAGATAATTAATTTCTATAAGGAATAGGTTTAATAATAAATATTTTTAGAAACAGTATTTTGAATAAATAGTTTCTATATTAAGATTTTTTCTTGATGGAAGGGAGTTTTCTGCGGGATTGACATTCAACTCGTCGTGTGTTTATTTCGAAGGGTAATAAATCAACAATTGAAATAAGACTCTTTGAACTCGGACGAACATTTGTGTTGACTTTTCTTTGTGAGAAGTTGGATTTAGAATTCCCATACTATCATTGGATTGGAATGGTAACTTGTGAGCGGTATCTTGAATGATTTAGTTCTTTTGTTTTCTTGTGGGGGGGGGGGATTTATTCATCATTGTACCGGCTAACGTGAAAGTGTATTATCGCACATTGTTCCGGTTTTGTGGTTTTATTGAATATATTTGGGACCGATTACTTGCTTGTTGGCTTGGTGGAAGAAATAATGCACAAGCTACTTTTCTAAGACTTTTCTAGGACTTTCTTTTCTTATCGTTGTTCTTCCTTGCTTTTTAAGTTTGACTTTTATTTTTATTTTTATTTTTTTCCTCTTCTCTTCTTAAGTGACCTCAACTATTACAACGCCACATTGTGTTTTGTCGGCAGTTGAAACCAGTATTCCAGACATTTAATTTCCCTGATGATCTGCCAAGCAAGTAACTGCTTGGTAGTGAAACACGTGTAGGAAAAAACATTTAATTTGAATAAATAGTATTTGTAAGAAAAAATATCTTTAATGGTGATCATTGGTGTCTTGAAAGGAATGCTTTGGTAAGCCTTCATAAAATCAAATATAAATGCTCTGTACTCTGTAATCGAGTATCATCGAGCTTGTTTTTTATTGGAACAACCCCGGTCTTCACTGAATGATCTATTTTATAAGTGAAAAATCTAAATCTATATATATATATATATATATATATATATATATATATATATATACATGTGTATGAGAAAGGAAGGGTGAGAGTAATCCGACGTAATGGGAAATGAAAAAGGAAAAACCAAGAGATATTCTTTTTATATATTCATCAACATTTCCTCTTTATTGTAAGACTTCCTCAGGAAGATAATTTTAAGAAAAATGTCATAAAAAATATATCTTGGTTTTTCCTTTTTCATTTCCCATATACATGTATATATTTGATTATAATGTAAGATATTATATACATATTTCCACACTCAGTTAATCCCGCAATCCACACAAACATGATAGCCACATACGGAAGCCCTAGACTCTAGATTTTATCTCCTTTGTGCTCATCAGTAGGACACATCCGAACTCACGATTCGAAATTCAAATCACTTGAATGCGAGGCGAGTACTCTGCCACCTGAGTCATAACATCACATCACACAGTGAACCACTCGCCACGGTTTGCATGATCTGTCTTTGTCAGTTAGACTAATTGAATATAAATAAATTAAAACTATTATGTTTTTGTGTGGTACATGTGAATAAACTTTTTTCTCCCCATCGGGAGCAATTTGTACATATTATTTTGACACCTCTGTTTTCTAATAAATACGTTTTTATTGTTCACGATAAGTTTCTCTTGTTTTTGAGTGGCTGACCGAACCAACCAATAACCAATATATTAAATGAGATAAAACCATAATTTAAAAACACACACCAATACACAAATGAACTTGGAGAGAATTCGAATGCCTACTAGACACTACCCGCGAGTGTTTTCAGTCTCTCTGTACAGGAGTTCGTCAGAACAACCTGGCATGAGGATACTTCTCCCCCTACAACTAAACCATGACCAAACATTCAAAATAACATAGTATTCGAAGCGCAAATAAAATCCCCTCAGCATGACTACACACTGGCGTATACAAGAAATAGTGCACGTTATTCAAGTGATGTCGCCTCAAGCACTAAGCTGGGTACTCCACCAGACGAGATGAATTCTTGTCATGGAATTCGTCACGATTAAGAGAATACAAGAAAGATGTACTATAACATAGTTAACTGGTCAATTGTGAGAGGACAATTTATGTTCTTCAGTTCATTACTTACTCAACGTTTGAGAAGTAAGGAAGAACTTTAATTGAACACTCGGATTTCTATGTATCTCATATAGAGATCAAGTGTTAAACCCAGATCTGAGATCTAAGTTAGGTGACATGAAAACAAAAAGATAAACTTACTTTTTTATTGCGTCACCATCAAAGTTCAGAATGATTGATAGAGCTACCAGTCGGAATACATATCGCCATCGTAGCATCGGATCACAATTGGTGCCTCAATACGTAGGATACGACCATGAGATACCTTCATGGCACACCCGTACCACATCCGGCGCCTGAAGACGCATGATTCAACCCTGAGGTATCTCAACAGCACACCCGAACCCTGGATGCAACTCTGAGATATTCTTATGTCAAGGTTTCTACACCAAAGAAATAAACGATCTTAAGATATCCCCGTGACGCATGCACACCAGATAAAAATCGTCACGGTACATCAACAAAAACAAAAAAAATAAAGTGAAGAAAGTCACCAAGAAAAACACTGTCAATCTCAAGCTATTTCTTCGAGTATTTTCTTCTGCCTCTCTTCATTCTTGACGAAAATTGTTGGTTTTATTATTTTTATAAATTGCTAGATAAATTATTGGTTAGACAGTTTTTCTAAACCTATGTAAACAAAATGAAAAACACCAACCTAAAACCAGTTGTATATCTATGTCAGCGCCCCACGACTGACGGCACACCCCTAATGCACTTGCCATAAGTTTTCCTCATCTTCTTGGCTATGTCGGCATTCTAGTGTAGTCAGTAGCTGGGGCGCCAAACAAAACTCGCTATTTGAGCATTATAAAAACAACAACCACAGGCAGTAACATACAAGCGACTTGTTAAAAACGGTGGGTGTCGTTGGGTTCCCGTCGCTAGTTCAGGATCTCAGCGAATATTAACTCCGCCGTACAACCCTTCCCAGCCTTTGTCGCTTATATGCTTGTCGAGACAATTCACTGCTGATCTCTCTCACCCTGTGCTCATAGATCGGCCTCAAGATCGCTCACCGTTCCTCTCGAACATCCTGTCACCGGAAATCGCCCTTTTTCCTCAGCCGACTTACGCCGAAAACTATATACTTCCTTTCGAATTTTCTATTCTGACACCTCCCCAGCTAACTTCTCATGGCGTCACTTCGTCTGTATAACACAATGTTACGATTTATCAAAAAAAGAACGGATCTGCAAACTAACAACTGCCGAGATACCTTGACTTTTTGCTAGGAGAAAATTGTAGTATCTGTTCTGATACTGCACTTCAACTTTTCTGTCCTTGGTCATTGAAAGAGAAATCTTTTTAGATTGAGGCAATTTAAATTGTTGTTTTAATCCTAAGTGCCCCTTTTTGGTAGCTGAGTTTTCTCCACATTAAAAACCGACATTGTGTCTAACTCTGTTCTCACGTGAGGCAAGTAAATATGGACCTAACCTAATTTGATTTCCTGATTCATTCATTCATTAATGTCGTATGAATCAGATTATTCTATTGTTGGCGTTGGTTTTCACGTTGGTTTTCTCGAAAGAAACCAAGTACTTACAGGAGGGACCACGCGAAGGTTGCCAACATCCTAAGTGAAAGTGTGGGACGGAATAGATTCGAACTTGGCACACCCAGGTCGTCAGTCTGTGTCGTGAACCACTTAGCCACCGTCACCCACCGATTTCCTGATGATTTGGATTTTCTGTTTTTCAGAAATAGTCGTTCTGTTTCGAGATTAAATGACACAATATGAGGTTGATATGCTGTAAAGAAACGAAACCAGTGAGTAAGTAAATAAATGCTGTACTTGTTGACGTTGATGCTTGTCTAAAAATATGACAAATGAACTCTTGACTAGAAGTGAAAACCCTTGCAATAAGCTGATAACAGAAGTACGCTTCGGTGTTTGTTTGAAAATGCGTATTGTTTGAATGGCTTTTAACCAAACAGACAGAAACTAATTTATCACTTAAAGATATTGATTTTACAATTCGATACTTACGTCGCCAAATCGTCAAGTGATCAGGTTAAGTGCCATCTAAAAGACACCTCTGCTGGATTAGCTCCGGGCTAAAGTTCTTATCTCCGGTCAGGGCTGGACGGGAAGTTTTCTTGGAGGATCTGTCATCATACTTTGCGGTCGGAGATTGAAAAGCTTAATGTTTTGGTCTTAATCTCTCTCTCCCTAACTTAATCTCTCTTTCCCTCACCCTCTCACTTTCATTTTTTTTATAACACTCTCTTTTATCCTCACTCAATATATATCTTTCTATTTCTAGTTTTCTCTCTTTTTCTCTCTCTTTTTCTCTCTCTTTATCTCTCCCCTAACTTTTCCCTTTCTTGTATTTTCTCTCTCTCTCTCTCTCTCTCTCTCTCTCTGTCTCTCTCTCTTTCGTGTATCTATTTATGTCTTTTTATTTCTAGCTATATCTTTTAGTGGCTCACTTTCTCTCTGTCTCTCTTTTTTGCAAAACTTGTATTCGCCCCCCCCCATACATATTGCCACTTAAGCGTAAACGGCTGCTATATAGGGGCCAGATTTATAGAACAACTTGGGTGGGGAGTTGGGCAGCAATATGTTTGTTTACATTTAATTTAAATTTCTGTATGTTGATAGAGTTGAAGATACGGTGAGCAAGGAGGGAATTCCGAAAGCCAGCGGTCCGAGGAAAGAAGCTACTAGTAGAAACTCTTCCTGTATCGAGGGATCTTTACAGTGAAGAGGTAGGCTTTTGCTGCTAGTCCAGTATTTTTGTTGCAAGGGTACGAGTGTAGTAAGTCGGTCAGAACACATTCCGTGGAAATACTTGCAAACCAAGCACAAGGATGAAACAATGCGATGCAACAAGGGTTGTGCCTATTACATTGCTATCTCTCTTCCTCTCTTTGACCTCTCTTTGACCCACCTATTTAACGCTCATCATCCACCCCTCCTCCTTTCTCTCTCTATTTTAACCTCTCACTAACCTTTTTAACATTAACTTTACCCGCTTTCTCTCTGTCACAATCTATTCTCTCTTTCTCGCTTACCAACAACATACTCACTCTCTTTTTAACCCTTATTTCTCCTCTTTCGCTATTTTTATTAATAACTCAGTCAACCTTTTTCAAACTAATTTCACTCGGTCACTCAACCCCCCTCTCTTTTACCAACCTTCCACTTTGATCATACGCTTATTCTCCCATTCTTTCTATTAACTTCTTACTGGCCATTTCGTTAACACTACATTAACTCTTATCCTCGAATGGCTTTCTGCCTTAGTGAGTAGGGGCTCATTAGTATAAAAAAACAAAACAAAAACACTAGTTTACTTTTTTTCCACTCTATCTCTTTCAACCTTCTCTCACTCTCTTTTTCGCTTGCCTTTCTCTATTCACTCACTTTTTCTAAATTTGTCATTCACTTTTTAGCCTTTTACTAACTTCTATCTCATGTCGCTTTTTGTTAATATTTAGCTAGTCTCGCCTTACATTAACTCCTATCTGGTGTCCTTTTGGCTAAGATCAAAGTGTAGTATCTGTTCCGATGGATACTGCACGCCTGTCCTGTGCAGTTCTAGGAGGTCCACCCTCCCAGGCTTTGCCTCCCCTCTTTGGGGAGGAGTAAGTTTATTGCTTACTGTCTGAGGCGCCCCTACCGGGGAATGCCGACGGGGCTGCCCAGGCAATTTTTAAATAGCCAGAGTGCTCACCTCTCGGGCGCTGGCTTTTCAAACCCCACTTTCTCGACCCGATCTTGGGTCACATCTTACTTGTGGGAGTAAGATAAAACTGGCCTTGTGCCTAACTCCTGGGGAGGAGTAAATAAAACTCCTATCTGGTGTCACCTTTTATTAACTTCAATCTGGTGTCACCTTTTATTAACTTCTATCTGGTGTCGCCTTTTGTAAACATTTAGCTGGTCCCGTCCTACATTAACCTCTATCCGATGTCGCCTTACATTTACGTCTATCTGGTGCCCCTTTTTATTAACTTCTATCTGGTGTCGCCTTCCATTAACTTCTGTCTGGTGTCGCCTTTTATTAAACTCTATCTGGTGTCGCCTTTTATAAACTTGTGCCTGGTGTCACCTTTTATTCAATTCTATTTGGTGTCTCCTTTTATTAACTTCTATCTGATGTCACCTTTTATTACATTTTATTTGGTGTCGCCTTTTATTAACTTCTATCTAGTGTAATCTTACATTAACTTCTTTCTGATGTCGCCTTACATTCTACCAAGGGTCGCCTTTTATTCACATTTTTCTGGTTTCACTTTTATTAACTAATAAATCGACAATCCGTGTTTACCCCTACTATTTCTAATATTCTATTTCCCACACCTTCTTGTATTTCTGTCTACTACTTCTCCTCGCCCCTGCGTATAAATTCCGACGGTACATTCCTAGAATTGCCATACTTAGTAAACGTGAAATACAGGTAGTTTTACATTTTAGTAAATACAAATCCCTAATCTGTTTGAATTAATCCAAATGGTTACCAACACAATTTGTCGAGTCAGCGAACTGAGTTCAAATCCAGTCAGATCCATTAGGTTCATTTACGCACTACTCACCTGGTACTGCTAAAAAATAGTTGCCACTTCGATGAAGGCCGCAGATGTCGAAAGGCCTGGTCCAGCGATTACCGCACTCCCACGCTGTGTTTGATAGATCAGTGGGTAATCATCCGGATTGAGTCAGCAACTTCGTACCACTACGAAGCGAAAGGTCATTTCAAGCAGAACAATTTAAAGTAAAATAATGAAGACTCTTCAACAAGTCTTTTTGTTGTTTTTTTTTCAAAAATAATTATTTGGTAAAGAAAATACAAATTACAAGGCAATTGAGTTCTATAATTACTAACTCCTAACTCTGTGTTTTTGGATCTACGCTCTAAATATTGCTGGGCGATGTTTAGGTTTTTGGCGAGATTGAGCCCAAGTCCGGATGGGTGGGTTTCAGAGCGACATGGATTCGGTGGGCGAGGAAAATGGAGTCTCCGACGCCTGTTACGCTTCGCCTTATATTAAGAATTAGATAGGAATGACTCCTCTCCTTTTCTAATAGAATTTAATCAACAATTCTAAAAAGAAAAGAATGATTTCTCATTATCATTTTCTCTGCTAAATTTGGAATCTTCAATCCGCATGTCCAATTCGGGAACGGATAATTGTATTGTCACCCCGCCTTTTTTCCTCTTCTTCATTTGATTCCATCCCCCGACCGTTGTCTGGTGAAGGAAAAAGGGGAAGTACCCCTTCCTCGACTTATTCACAGAAACAGAGAAAATCGAATTTCACTAATGGACGTAAGTTTTCTTAACTTACGTCCATCGAGACCAACCTATCGATGAAATATCTAGGTTGTTGTTATCGGCTAGATCACACCTGTCTCGTGTACAGGCCACGACTTGATGCTGACAAGTGACATTTTTTCTAACCAAGCCAGACATGGTGACATCTGTCCTCACAACCGTTTTGTTCGTTATCAAAGAGAACAACTTATTCGCTTTTCGTACACTAAATCTTATTTTCCGTGCACACCTAGTTTTTCGCATCGGCCGTTATTTCGATACAACAGTGACAATCAACGGTTCCATTCCAGACCGGCAAGCGCCGTCATCGTTAGGGACACAGAAAAACAGGCAGACAAGCTGCTTTTATTAGTTTTCGTTTCATGAAAATATCAATGTATTTACCTGTTAATTAATACTAGCGCGGTACCCTAGTTGTCGACCTTCGTAGGCTCACTTTTAATTCACATTAGCGGTGTATTTTAGTTTTCATCTTCCGTGGGTTTGTTCAACATTGTCACATTATGTTTCAGAATAAGATAATCAAACAATGTCCATCATACAGGATGACCCCTCCCCAAATGCCATTCATGAAATCGCAATATAAAATTAAAAATTCGTTCTGCAATCCGATTATATTCGGAACTTATACACTTCAATCTATGCTTGATGTGTCCACCAAGTCTCAACTATGAATGTCCAGCAGTCTTTGTGTTATCGCCATTCAGTTATATGTGGGGATACTTAGTTGATCGTTTATCTATAGAAGGGTGTAATGCTCAATGATTTTCACACTCACCAAACCTTCCCATGCTTTTATGTGTAGGTTTATCACAAAGATAATATCTATCAAAACAACGCTAGGCTATCCATGAACATAAGAAGGGTATCACAATCAGAAGGTTTATTCACATACTTGCAGTTTGGAAAAGTATTCACTCTGAAATTCTATCTAGTTATCGTGTTATAATATAAGTGCGTCTTTATTAAATCGTTTAAAATAGGAATTATTTTTCACCTTAAATGTTTGGGGTGCTGTCCCCAATGGAGAACGGGCACTCACAATGTAACTAGGTATCCGTCTATCTATCTGTCTGTCTTTCTCTCTCAACGCGTACGAATAGAACCTGTCTCTCTTCTTTCTGTGACAGTTCTTCTTTTTTTAAATAAAGCTTTTTATAGATTAACATCGGTGTTCGAGCGGTTTGTATCCACAAACAAGCTAGAGCCTTGGTTCGACGACCAAGGGTTTATACACGCACCGGTAAATGCAAATATAACGCACTGTAGCTGAAAACAAAAACATGTTATGTAAAATATGTTATGTCCTTCTTACTGGCCACTTTTAATATGACCATTGCCTGGGGATTTCTTCGATTTCTACTAGATATCTCGTAATCTTCTTATTGACAGAGAGCAACTTTGTATTTCGTTGATGCGTTGTAAGTACTTGCTAAATTGGTAGTAACGCTTAGCTGTAACGGGTGTAGTGGTGATTTAGTCGCAGTGGTGATTTAGCAAGATAGATTCTGATCTTTGCTATTTATTCTCTTCGTGGCTGAAATAATTGAAGCAATAAAAAAAACAATTAACTCCATTATCGGCTCTGGGATTTGATTTACTTTTTACATTAATTTACAGCAAGCACATCTAGATGAATTGCATTTTCCTGGTCAACTCTCGTGGATGTAGTGAATGAGCCCTTAAAACAGACGTCCGTTCACCGTGACATCGACCACACAAACAAGAGAATCGATCTCTTTATCTGTCACATACTTTCTCCCATGATGCAACTTCCGGTACACGTCAGCTTTAAACTATCCTCTTTTAATACATCCACGACTAATATTTTTATATAAATCACTGAGTAACATCGAGTGACCCGCAAGAAGAAGTAATGGCTATTTTGTAGTATGAATTCAAACTCTAACTCACTGCGATTCTTTCTATTTGATTAAGGATGTCTTCTTTTTAGGATCCCGATGTTAATCGGAAATGACATGGTTTTGTCAATATTCCGTAATTCAAATGTTTATTTTATGTTTTACTTATATTCATCCCAAACAAAGCACATTGCCACTGAGACGCAAGGGGCTACTGTGAATTAAAGGGTAGATTTATAGGGTCATCCTAAGTGAGGAGTTCTGCAGCGAGATGTTTGTTCACATTACATTTAAATTTCTATATGTTGATACAGTCGTGTACACAGGGAGAAGGAAGAGAATTCCAAGGGAAAACAGTCCCAGGAAATTAGCTATTATAGTAGAAAGCTTTCCGACATTTGGGACCTCTACAGTGAATGGATGTGATTTTACTGATTGCCGGGCTGGTCGAGGGTATTTTCGTTGAGTGGAGCAAGTTTGTCAGACAACCCTCCATTGAAGTACATGTAAGACAAGTACATGGATGCAATATTGCGGCGATGGGACAGAGGATGGAGATTGGTAGACAGTGTAGATCTTATTAGATTAGAGGCTCTTTTTCGGGTCTTGGCTATGAGAGAGAGACTAGTGGTTTGTGCACCAGCCTAGATGTGACAACAATACTCCATGCATGGGCGAATGGTGGTTTTGTAGATATATACGATACTGGAAGGTGTGAGAAGTTGTCTAGCTCGATAGAGGGAGCCCACCTTCTTTGCAGCAGACTTGGCAATATCTTCTAAGTATTTGTTCCACATAGAATTCACGCACTGGTGATCACAGTCACAATCTGATTTGACTTCCCCAGGAAAATGTTCTCTAAATTAACAGACATCGCAAACGTTCTACAGATCCTTTGATTTTAATATTAGGAGCCTTTTACAAATAAAGCTTCTGGTTATCATTATAACAATATATAGAAAGATAGAAAGATACACAGGAATATATATATATATATATATATATATATATATATATATATATATATATATATATATATATATATATATATATATGGTTATAACACTATTAAATAAATAATAAGAGTAACTCACTTAATGGGCGAGCACTCTGATTAGAAAGATAAGGTTTCTTTTTAGCAAAGATGCAATATCCTTTCCCTTGATATTGAATCCAATTAAAAGCTTAGTATATCGTAACAATTAATATGATATACTACCTTTTCAGTCATGCAGTTTTCTCAGTGGGAATGTCAACTAAGTTCTTCAATCTTAACAGTGACAAATATTTAAAATTCGCTTCATTAGTTGTCATCCCAGACCAAACAAAATTATGATTAATAATTATTCACACGAATCATATATTGCTAAACATATATGAACTGGATGCTGAAAATTAACCCCAAATGATAAAAACAATGCAATTTATTGAAAATATTTAAAACTACATGAAAATCAGTTTTTGCAAAAAATCCACAGATATTCAGTGTTATATGTTTGGTTACATTATTCAAGTAGCCGTTGTCGCAGGAAATGACAACTGATGTTTTACTTATTCAAGTATTAGTGTTCACAATGAGAGAAAACTCATGATTTACTTGTTTAAGTAATAGTGATCATAATGGATGACAACTCATGCTTTATTTATTTAAGTAATGGTGCGCGTTGGGAAGACAACTCGTGCTTTATTTATTCAAGTAGTAGTAATCACAGGGGAGAAAACGCATGCTTTACTTCTTCATGCAGTATTAATCTCAGAGGAGACAATTCATGCTTTACTTATTTAAGTAGTAGTGATTGCAAGGGGAAGCAATACATGTTTTACTTTTCAAGTAGTAGCAATCGCAAAGAAAAAGACAACACATGTTACACTCCCCCCATACATACACACATATACACGGTCAACCTTTTTTTTATATAATAGATTCCTCAAGAACTGAGTCGGCATTTTATTTCCAAATTAGTACATGAAATGGTTGAAAAACTGACTCCCACCTGACGAAACCTGGCCCAGTTCACCCCCAAAGAATAAGTACATTCTTTAACTTTTAGATATTATTCTCCAGGGCAACACCGATCAAGAATATACAAACTTTGTAGCTGTTTGTTTCGTAGTTTTTAACTTTTAGCTGGACATACACACATACACACATACACACATGCACACACATACACACATACAGTATGATTACTATCTTCCTATTTTGTTCCGAAAGTCTTCTTTCTTTTACCTTCTTCCTTTCTTTCACTCCCACTGATAATCTCATTTTCTTTTCGTTCCTATTCTTTCTTTTTACATTTATTTATTTTCCTTTTTTTCTTACAATTCACACGCATAATTCTTTTTTCTTTCTCCTACAAACAACTATATGCCTTTCTTTTCTTTCCTCACCTCTTCCAATCTTCATATCTATCTTCCTTTCTTTCAACTCACACGCATACGTTTTCGCTTTCTTTCTCCTTGCAAGCAACCATATGCTTTGCAAATCCACTCTAAGGCTCGTTTCACACGCACTGCAAGTCCGAGCATGACGGCGAAACACATCCACAGGAAGTTTTCTCTGCCAACAACCACCTATTCACGGTGTCTCATCAATAGGTTACCCTCCGTGTAAAATTCCCATTAGCGACAACCTAATCGCGCTTAACAAATGGCACGACCGGCTTGAGAAGTGTAGTTTGATGACTTATTCGTTTAAGGAAAGAAGTAAAAAACAACAACAACCCAACGACACTTAGCGGTGAAGACGGTAACGATATAGTTGCGATTAAATAAATACTTGAATTTATCAGCAATCTTATTTCAAGTCGCCGAACTAATTCTATACTGAAGAAATTGTTTTATTAACTGAGCGGGAAACTAATTATTTATAAACTAGCGGGGCCCGTGGAAATTCCACAGTTGTATCCATCGTCTGTCGTCTATTGCTGCCGTGCTTACAATATTTAATCCATTCTATAGACGCCCGACGTGAACACGGACTCGACGTTATTATTGTACCACCTTTGTTAAAACTGAAACATATTTTTCTAAGTACTCTGGTTAATGTTGTTTCAGAATATCTCCAAACCCCCTTGCAGGAATTTGTGGCACATTTTCATTCTATGGACGTCCGACACAAACGCTGACCCAAGGATATTATTATACAACCTTTGGATGAAACATATACTATACTTTGATCCTATTTCGAGTTTCATGTTCGACACATCGGCGATATAAGATGAAATAAAAAAATAATACTTTGTTTGCATTGTACTTTCGGCGATCGGGCGATCCCATCTTAAAAAGGGGTGGAAGATGATAACGTACGTACGAACATTAAATTACCGTAGCTATTTATTATATCGATTGAATCTGAAAAACAAGCAGTCATGAGATAGACAATCTTTTCTTTGTTTATATAAGCAAGAACGGCGTTTCGTAAGATGCATCAATTTAATCTGCGCGTGTATCGATGAAAACGCTATTTGAATCAGAAGCTTGGGAGACCGACAAAGCCTCTTACAGAGGGGAGTGGATGAATCTACAAGTAATATTTACAACATAAGCATGACCAGTCAACGAAAATGATATTTCAAAGTGACACGCAACTGACGACCAACAGACAGCGCCTCTTATATAGATGCTGGCAACCATCTAAAGAAACAGCACATTTTTTTTTTAAATATCTCAAAAAAGAAGTTCGGCAGTCTTTCTTTTTCTTCATATCGTCCAATGGATCGTTACTCCGCTGCGATTCAGTGTGGCTTGAGCAGTTATACCCGGTGGAGTCGATTCCTCTATAACTATGTGAGTACAACACACTTCGTAACACAATTTAATCACTCGCTAGGAGGAATTTCCTAATAATATTAACTCAAGAGTGAACATGATGGTTCAAACTGGATATTGAACTCAGCACGTCGATTTCATAATCTACGCATGAAATCATTACATCAAGCGGGATAACTCTCTAACACACAGACAGACACACACAAAAAAATTCTCGAATCGGCTTTACATACACAAGTACACATCCTATCGGCTATATTGCGATCGAACTTATACAGCCAGGAAAAGGTAAATAAGTCTATGTTCCATCCAACTATGACTAAACTAGTAAAACCACCTTAAATTAATCGTAGTCAATAAATTTATTACAATAGTTAATGGGATTTGTGTTTAAATATTACATAAATAGTTGATATGCCGTAAAACAAACAAAACAAAGCAAACAAATACAGACATACACATTCCCATTTTCTCTACCCCCCTCTCTCTCTCTCTCTACACACACACACATTTCTATATGCTCATAATACCATATTACTTTTTTTTCTTACTGCCCCTTTCTTGTTTTGCCCCCTTAGGAATAGCATAAATGTTGAAGAATCTCTGAATTATTGTCTCATACATATGGTTTAAATTTCATTAAAATCGGACATACATATTTAAGTTTTACGGGTGTTCTGTCTCAATAGCCTACTTGGGGGAGGGGAGGCACGTAAAAAAAGTTGACACATAGAGAGGAACCACTTCCATTGTCTTCCGTGAGGTAGTTTATACATATGATTTAACTTTTCTTAAACATATGATATATTTGAAGATTCAAGGATGTTCGCTTCCTATAGCTGTCTTAGGAAGGCATTTAAAGATTCCAGACCACTTTCACTGTTTTCCTCGGAAAAAAATCATACTTATAATTCAAATTTCATCATAATAAGATATATGTGAAATTTTATATATATAATTCTTATAGCTTTTAGAGTTTCGAGACCACTTCCATTGTCTTCTCCGAAATATTTTTCATGTAAATGCACTTTTAGTTTTTATGTAGATTCTCTAAACTTATTTTGTCTAGGGACGATATGACACACTCTATTGGTGTTCGATCCCTGTGACCAGCAGGGATTGTCTTCTCCCATACTGATGATTACAAGTTTGACATGAAACACATATGTATATAGGTTAATTTAAAAAATATTATTTACACAAAAATGATATATATATATACACGCACATTTTACTCTTATTGAAATAGATTTGTATTTTCTAATTGTAAACGTATCGATTTCTATAACACCCAAACAATCAGACGTTCTCCCTGTCTCTATATCTTATATATATATATATATATATATATATATATATATATATATATATATATATATATATATATATATATATATAAAAACTTTACCCTTATTGAAATAGATTTCTATTTTATAATTGTTAACATATCGATTTCTATAACACCCAAACAGACAAAAGTTCTCTCACTCTGTCTCTCTATCTCTCATTCATATATATATATATATATATATATATATATATATATATATATATATATTTCACTCTTTTTCAATAGATTAACATATTCTAATTGTCAACGCATCGAATTTTATAATATCCAAACAAATAAGCGTCCTCTCTCTCTTTCCTTTTTTCTCTCTCGTTCTGCCTTTCTTTCTCTCTCTCTGTCTCTCTTAATATGTATCTCTTTAATATTATTCCTCACCATAAACAAATAAAAGATAGACCGGTATTCTTTGTCTGAGAATAGTGTAGTTTTAATGGCTACCGATCGAAACATCACCATGGCAGTGTCTCTTTTGTACATTTTTGCATAAATAAAATTATCTATCTCTCTAACTCTCTCTCTCTCTCTCTCTCTCTCTCTCTATCTATCTCTCTCTCTCTCTATATATATATATATGTGTGTGTGTGTGTGTGTGTGTGTGTTTGTGTGAAATTTAATTCTATCGAAATAGATTTGTATTTCTTAATTGTTAACATATCGATTTTTGTAACATCCAAAAGTTATCTCTCCCTTTTATGTACTGTTGCTGCATATTTTGAGACGCCTTCCTGTAATTTAGGACGTATTTCAGTCAATCGTATGCCATGACTTTATCTAAAAATAAGTCTTAATAAGTAAAAATTGTACATATAGATATACAGGGTGGGCAAAAATAAGGGTCCTATTTTTAAAAATTCATAACTTTTTTATTTTTATTTATTTATTTATTTTTTTTTAGAATAAGTAAAGGACCCCTTCCGAAGCAAGCAAGAACCGTATTAGCCCTAAGGAACGTACCCTCATTTATAAAACATTATTTTTGCTTAAAAAACTCAAAACAGTGTAAAAAACAATACTTTAGTTTTTGTAAGTTTTAAGAAGTGTTTTTCGGCTAAAATTTGTTTTGTTTATTTAAAAAAATCTCGGAAGGGTCAGTCTACGCACACATAAAGTTTGGTGAGTTTAACTTTTATTTTGTGGAAGTTATTCAAATTCAAGTTATTCAAATTTAAAGATAGGACCCTTATTTTGGCCCACCCTATATAATATACGTGCGTGTGGACGCGTGTATAAAGCTTCACACTTAAGAAAATAAACATACACATTGTTTTTTATCTCACTCATCCACGCGTAAAATAATCACCATCTTACAATAAAACAAACACACCCATATGAACTCATACGCATTCATGTTATATGTACAAGTTTGTGCATGTGTGCAGTGCCAGTGCTAAGCGCCCCCCCACGAACTTGTCTATCCCACAAGGAGATTACATCTTGGTAAACAAAAATAACGCGTTCATTTTTTTTAATCACCAACAGAGAAGCGTCCATATTCAATGAAGTTTTCAGCATTTATTAAGTGGAATCTATATTTAAATGGATAACGTGTACAAATATAACGATTTTCAAAACAGTGAAATTTGAGGGAATTTATATTTGGGCCAGATTGAAGCACATGCGTAAGTACGTTATTTTTATTTGAATATGTGGTTATAGCGTCTCATTAGAATTTTCCTGACATTATCTTCTATATAAAGTTAAGACGTGTTTTCCTCTGTACCTTCGGCAAAAGTAAGAAAATAACTACATGCGTCACCGGCTACTAAACTCATCACTACATTAAGCTTCTCACTCGAGCGTGTTATAATAAATTCATGATTATTTTTTTCATCTAACATTAAATATTACATTTAGCCCACCATCGTAGACTCTCCCCAAAACATACTCCATAGAAGTGGTAGCAAAAACTTTTCCCTCTGTTATTTTACTACTAATACTCTCCCCATCTATACCGGGAACTAATAAACAACGGATAATTTATGAAAACGAAACCCTTATTATTTTCTATTCATCGGATATTA
>OY744531.1:51504699-51604699 GCA_963556195.1 Sepiola atlantica
ATATATATATATATATATCAGGTGTACTCGGCGTTGCCCGGGGCTCCCTCTTCCCGGTCTGCTACCGCAGGGCGCTGTGTGTAGTCGTTGCAGGAAAAGTACAAGGTTGTTTTTTTCATAAATACGAAGAACACGACCTTGTTTCATATCGCACCGCTGTGGAATGGATATTTAAGAAAAATGAAAAATAAAAAAAGTTTTTTCTCGGACATTTGGCTCTCGCCCCATTCCCCTCAGCACTCCTCTCCCCATTGCCCGGGCAAAAACAATAACTAACTCTATCACTCCCTCGCCCTTTAGATGTATAATTCGATACGCGTTAAACAAAAATCCTCGAGTCGACTTTAGATAATGGACAAAGCGTTTATAACCACTACAGAACACCATATAAAATATTACGAAAAATAAGTCAGTTAAACAAAGTGTGAAAACAATGAACATTTCTTATTAATGCAAACAAACTGATTATTTTGTTATCAGCGATTGTTTTTGTTACAAAGTTTTGTTAGTAAAATATTAATGTGTTTTACCACCCATCAAACAAATTTCTCCTAATTATTAACCAAAAAAATATTGTAAAATTTTATACTTTTTATTAATGTAAGCAAAGTGTTCATTTTGTTATCAGCGATTCGGTTCAAATTGTGTAGAAGTACACCTAGAGCAAATGTGGTATTGTGGTGATTTAGATGATTCTAGCATAGAGTAGGGTTAATCATTTTATTACTTTAAACCAACGATGCCCAACGAATCTCATTTCTCACACTTTTGATGACTTGTGCTAGATTTGTTCTGAATGTAAATTCTTATATATTTTCTACAAATAAAGAAATCAAAGTGTAGTATCTGTTCGGATGGATGCTAAACCCCTTCGACTGGTACCGTCTTGCCCATTGGGCTTTCCGCCGATGTCAGGGTTTGTCCTGTGCAGTTCTAGGAAGTTCACCATGCCAGGCTTTGCTTTCTCACCCGTTATGAAGGAGTTAGTTTATTGCTAATCGCTTGAGGCACCCCTACCGGGGAATGCTTCCGATGTTGTCACTATAGAGCGCTGCATGTTGTCCTTCCAAGAAAAAAGCAATTTCTTTTTTCATAAATTCGAAATGAGAAGAATAAATAGAAGAAGAAGAAGAAGAAGAAAGATTATATTTTGTATGAATTAAAATCAAATGATAATTTTGTGTATCATAATTTTGTTTTGACGAAGATAGAATTCCATCTATTGTTTATGTAGTTTGCGATGATTATTTTGTTTGCAAAGTAAGTGTATTTAGAATCGGTTCAAATTATGTAAAAGCTTGCGTAAAATCAATTTAGCATTATGTGTTTTGTAAAAAAATATAAACACTTTTTAAATGACTAACGACAGTCGCAAACAAAAGAACTAAGTCATTTTTAAATCGCTAAATACATTGATAATACAAAAGAATTTCAGCAAGTATTTTTTTGTTTTCTAGGCAATTTTAACAAATTCAATCGTTTTGAAGGAGGCAAAACTTATGTTTTGTAAATAAGTGTAAACATTTAAATAAAGAAGAAATCCGTCTTGACTGAGGCAATATTTTTTTGAGATACCGTACACGCACGCAAATATTTGTGTTATTAAAAAAGCAAAAACATTTTGTACGGTTTCAGCTATCAAATTCTTTTCGCTAAGTAAGACGCTTTCAGCGTCCTAAATTCTCTTCGCTAAGTAAGAAAATCGAAATGATTTCTATCTAACTGATCGTGGATAGGAAAGGTTTTGACGATTCGAAAACAGAAGTTTTTTTTGTTTTTTTCTTGTATGTAAGTGAGAGATAAGGTGTTTATTCTTTAGCATATGCAAACAAAAGGTATGAAGTAATAACATGTTTTAATGAAATCTAGCTCGGGCGTAGAAAAACGGAAGTTACAAAAATATTTGCGCATGCGTAGATCGAACTGATAGTTAAAAAACGATCAAATATAAGCACTCCCATGACATGTTACTTTTCCGTTCTACACAAATAAATCGATAGTTTCTTCTAATTCTGATATATTATGCATCCGAGGGTTATCCGGTTAGAAAAATATAAACTTTGTGACATTTGTTGAGTAGTTATTGACGAGTATCATTACAGACAAACATACATATAGACACACAGACAGAGAAGTGGCATTATATAATAGACTAGATTGGCTACCCTGCGTTGCCTGGGATTAAAAAACAAAGTAGAAATTAAATAGCGTGTGTAACATCTTCATATTAAGACTTCTATTCCTCTCCCACTTTCTCTTTAGCTGTCTTTTGTCTTTCCCTCTACTCCTTTTTTAATTTCTTTCTACACCACCTTCTTTCTCTTTCGTCCAGCCCATTCCTCTCTCCTGTTGTAATGTGTTGAAATAAGATAATAATAATATTCATTTACTGGAGCTATCTCTTTGAAATGTAAGACTGTAATCTAACGTTTATTACTGCTGACAACGCTGAGTGAAACAAAACACAATGAAATCATTGATGTCGAGTAAATCTATTCCCCCACTCGCTTTCACAATAATATGAAGAGAAATAATGTTGATAATAAAAATAATCTAATGTTATTTAAATATAATGATGTAATTTACATTTATTGGTCCCAGACATCTCCAAGTAAAACAAAAGATTCTGTTACACTCCCTCGCTTACAAAATATAACATAGTAACGTTTATAATGCCGATTTAATTGTTCCCAGACAATTCGAGTGGAACAAAAGTTTCTGTTACACCCTGCCGTTCAGAAAAGGTTCGGCTGATTATTGAGCAAGACTTGCTTCATTATACACTTTTGGTTAGAAAAGATGCGGTTATAATTGTGCAACCCTTGCGTCACTACACACTCTTGGTTAGAAAAGGTGTGCTGGTAATTCAGCAACACTTGCTTAACTACACAATCTGTTTGGAAAAGGTCAAGCTGTGATTGAGCAACACTTGCTTCACTACACCCTCTTGTTCAGAAAAGGTTCAGCTGTTGATTGAGCAACACTTTCTTCACTACCCACTTTTGTTTAGAAAAAATGCGGCTGATGATTTTAGGAAAGAAAGAGATGTAGTGTGAGTGAAATAAGAAAAGAAGCAGAAAAGGGTTTAGTGGGTGTGAAATAAGAAAGGAAGCAAGAAAGGGTTGTAGTGACAGGGAAATAAGAAATGAAGATAGAAAAGGGTGATAGTGGGAGGGGAAGAAGAAAGGAAATATAAAAAAGAACTCATATTAAAGCGCCCCTGTCGTATCAAAGAACCAAAATTATGTTCATTCATGTAGCATCACTATCATAAAAAAATAACTCATACTAATGCGCCCTGTCTTATCAAAGAACCAAAATATTTCCGGTTAGAAAAATATCAACTTTTTGACCGTTTATTGAGTAGTTTTTGACGAGTATCATTCCATACATACATAATACATACATACATATAGACCCAAAGACAGACAGACAGACAGGCGACATTTATATAATAGACTAGCCAAAATAGTCTCCCTATACGGTCGTCTATTTTTGCTAGGCTGCCGCGCCAGAAATGAACGCTGACCCGTAAACTGATGTAGCCCTAGTCATATTTCTTGGGTGGTTAGACATTGATTTTCTTTGTTTCTGACTAAGAATATTCTCAGTTGAAAAAAAAGAAAAAAATTTCCGCTGCCCCTAATTTTTTTTACTCTCCTCCCCCATAAATGGAAATTTTTTTAGTAAAAAATACAAAAACAAATTTCGCCCCCATTTTCTTTTACTCATAGATAGAAATATTTTTAGTTAAGAAAAGAAAAAAAATTCTTTTGTATCACCCAATTTTAAAAAAATATTGTTAATTAAAAAGAAGAAAAACATTTTTTTTGACTCCCGCCGCCAAATTATTTTTACCCTCCTCCATACATAGTAATACTTTCAGTTAAACATTTTTTTTACCCACCCTAAAAAAATTTTTTACACTTCCCCATACATAAGAATATTTTTAGTTAAAAAAAAAATTTGACCCCCGTAATTTTTGTACCCTCTCCATACATAATGATATTTTTAGTTAAAAAAACAATAAAAAAAAAATTTGATCACCACCCTGAAAAAATTTTGTTTCCCTCCCTCGTACATAGTTAAAAAAAAAAAATAGGAGGCGGTCAGGTCATATCAAATAACTCATGGTTAATATGCTATTGAAGGCGCCTACGTTATATCAAAGAACCAGTTTTGTTATTCTTCCAAAATGGTTACCCATTTAGTAATGGCCGAGATATTTGTTGCTTAACTTCAATTTACAATAAAACACCTTGCCCTAACAACGTAATTAGTATAAAGAATGATAATGTGAAAACATCCTCTCACAATGACGTCACTTCCGGAAGGACTGGAAGGATGAGTCAGCAATTTATTTTTCCAAAATGGTCACCCATTTACTGATGGCTGGGATATGCATTGCTTAACTTTAATTTACAGCAAAACACCTTGTCTTAACAACGTAATGAAGATAAAGAATGATAATGTGAAAACAAATCCTCTCAAAATGACGTCACTTTCGAAAGGATGACTTTGCAATTTTAACGGTAGTTGTCATTCAAAGTATGGTGTAAAAACCCGCTGGTTTCTGAAGGAAATGTCTTTAATTAATTATATGAATAATTTTTATTAATATCACCTTATCGGAAAATATTGTAAATACATATGTAAATTTGATAATAGCAGTTATAAGTCTATATTTGTAAATATGAATTTAATTGAAGTTTAAAACGAATGAATTATGTAAATAGCAAAACCCGTCTAGTGTCTGAGCGACTTTTTGTAACAGTATATAAGAAAGTTGAAAAAAATATTAGTTTAAGTAATATTCTTGACACGTTTTCCGTATTAATCGCAGTCTCGTCTTGAAATTTCGTTCGACTTAGTTTATATGTTATCTAATGTAAATTAATTGATTAATAGTTTCCTAATTCTAAAGGTATACAAATATTATGAACGCTGACTTGAAACAATGAATTAAATAAAAAGTAATTACTCGAGCCCCCCCCCTCTCTTACGTTTACAAAAATACTCTCGGACAGACAGACAGAGAAAGTGCTCGTTATATTATGTATAAGTTTGAGTTATGCAAGCGTCGTTAAATACCACGGAGTTTTCTCTCTTCACGATCGTTTTTGTCAATTTCTCGACGAGGCGAGCTATTTTCGGTTTTCGGGTGTTAATTGGTGGAGTATGGTACCTCATGTTGTAACGTGGGCCATTCCTCTAGCGCTTTCGGTCTGTATACAAGTTGTATATATATATATACATATATATATATATATATATATATATTTATATTTTTAAATACAGATTTTAATCAGACATGGACCAGTGGTTTCTGACAAGAAACGGGTTGAATTCCCGATTCACGTCGTCTTCAGCATAGTCTGAAATAGTAAATGATGGAATTTCTTCAAAAAACATCCAACTGTTATGAAACGCTGTGTACACCGAATTTTGAAATGGAGAGCCGACGAGAAACGCTTAGGACAGAAAAGCCGTTAAAAGATTCTATATTTAGAAGTAAAGCAAGAAAGAAAGAAAGAAAGAAAGAAAGGAGTGGAAAAGTAAAAAAATTAAATTTATAATAATAAAATATTACTTTTATATTTATATATATTATTTTCATATATATATATGTAGAAAAATAATTAATTAAGGTACGCAACTCTAATTAATTAAATAATCTAAAAAAAGGGGAGGTAACTATTTATCATTATATAAAATGTATATATATGTTTTTATGAATTACGATCATTTCAATTAATAATTCTCAATTCAAAGTAAAAACATAAATATAGATAAATATATAAATAAAAAATATAAATATAGATAAATATATAAATACATAAATAAAAAATCAATATATACATAAAAAATCAATCAATATATAATTAAAATATCAATATATAAATGAAAAATCAATATATAAATAAATCAATATATAGATAACAAATATAAATAAAAATTCCATATAAATAATAAAATATATATAAATAATAAAATATATATAAATAAAAAATCAATATATAAATAAAAAATCTCTATATAGTAAAAATATTAAAAAAAAATATAAAAAAATATAAAAAAAATATTAAAAAAATAAAAAAATCAATATATAAATGAAAAATTCAATATATAAATATAATCATAATATGTAAATAAAGAATCAAAAGTCAAAATGTAAATAAAAATATAAATAAAAATATAAATATATAAAAATATAAAGATATAAAAATATAAATAAAAAATATATAAATATAAATATATAATATATATAAAAATAATAAATAAATAAAAATAAAAATAAATGTAAATATAAAAATCGAAATATAAATAAATCAATATATAAATAAATAAAAATCATATAAAAAAATCATATAAAAATTCAAAAATCAAAATATAAATAAAAAATCAATATATAAAAAAATCAATATATAAAAAAATTCATATGTAAATAAGAATTCAAAATTCATATATAGATAAAAAAATGTATATATATAGATAAAAAAAAATATATATATAGATAAAAAAATATATATACATATACATAAATAAAAAATCAATATATAAATATGTATAAAAAGTAAATATATAACCATAAATAATCAATCAATATATATATAAATAAATAAATATATAAATAAAAAATCAAAAATAAATAAATATACACATACACATGTACACTTACACACATGCATACGCACACACTCACATACTTATATGCATATGCATACATATACATATATATATATATATATATATATATATATATACATTACATACACACTCACACACACACAAACACATGCATGTGTAAATAAAAAATTATCAATATATAAATATAAATAAAAAATTAAAAGATCAATATATAAATAAAAATCAATATATAAAATTCATATATAAATAATAAATAAATAAATAAATAAAGATTTGAGAAATAAAATTTAAAAATTAAAAATTTAAAAATATTAAAAAATATATAAAAATAATATATAAAAAAAATATAATATATAAAAAATAATATATAAAAAAATAATAATAAATAAAAATAATATATAAAAAAATAATATATAAAAAAATAATAATATATAAAAAAATATAAAAAAATATAAAGCTTTAAAAAAAATTATTATATTAAAAAAATGTAAAAATATAAAAAAATATAAAAAATTAAAAATTTAAATAAGAAAGAGGGAAAAAATGGAGAAAGGAAAAAGGGTTGTGATCAGGTTCGTAGAACGAGAAGTCTGCAGTGGAAGTGTGTAAGTGTCTGAAAAATGTATGTAGGGTTCTAAGAAGGCTTAAGTCACTCGATCCATCCAATAGATAAGGAGTGCTTGTTTACGATGTATACAGCCCTTAAAAACCTCATCGCGTACATTTAAACATCTGGTGTTTGGGTTCATGATGGCCTTAAAAATATGGAACTTCTCAGCATTACACAAATGGCAAACATTAGATATAGGTGAATAAATGGGTTTTCTCTCTATGATTTTCCAATTTATAGAAAAGGGAGTTCCTTCTTCTTTTAGTTCCCAAATTCGTTTAGCCAAAGATGTGTTTGCGCGATCTTTGTATCTAAAGGAATATAGGTGTGAATAATACCTTTGTTTAAAGGAACCTTGTGTCATGCCGTAGTATACATCTGTACTGTTATCAGTTTGACTCGTAACCGCAGCTTTGTATACAACTGAGTCAACTTTACAATTTCCCTCGAGGGGGCAAGAATTTTTATTTTGGCATGAGCATCCGGTGTCGACTGCCGTGCTTTGTTCTTTGGTGATGTAACTCCTTATAGGCCGCATGGTTGAGTAGCTGACCTTGATGGTGTTTTTATTGAAAAACTTATGTAAACTGTTTGTTGGAGGGAAATGTTTGTTTAATAATGAGAGAAAAATATGACCTACTCTTGATTTTGTTCTGCTGGAGAAGGGTGGCGAAAACCAGATAATCGATCTCCTCCTTTTGCGGTTGTTGTTCTGTGGAATATTCTGGTTTGGGATGTATGAGATTCCATCGTGGAATCCGCTGTCGCGGAGGGCTTTATTATAATATGGAGCGGCCTGTGTGAAAACTTCATAATTGGAGGAGAGGTTTGAAATTCTAAGGCTTATATTTTTAGTAAGGTTTTTGAGGATTGATGGTGGATGGCATGAGCTTTTATGGATATATTGGAGTGATTCATTCGGTTTATGGTAGGGTTTGTGAGTGTTATTTTCGAGGTTAAGAGTAGAATCGAGGAAATCTATTTGGTTTAAATTAGTAGTGATAGTGATTTTAAAGCCTAAACTTTTGAAGGTTTGAATGAGGTCTTTCCTAAATTTTTTAATTTTTTATTTTATAACAATTTTATCCAATGAATAACTTAATGACACAAATGATATCGTAACAATTAAATTTCAAAATCCTATTTAAAAAAAATTATTATTTCATAGACAGAGATTTTTGTCTCTTTTTAATTATTTAACACAGCAAGAGGAGAGAGACAGTGATTTTGATTTTTAATTGAAATTTAATAATAAATATAATTTATTTAGTTTTTACTTACCTCAAAACAAGTGCTAACTTAATTGTTAGTAAACTACTATAATCCTACAGAATAATTTGAAAGTTAGTTTTTAAACTAAACTTTTTACGATGAAACAAAACGTTTTAATTTCTGCATCATACGATGGATGTAGAAAGTGAGTTTTAAAGACAGGCTTAGTTCTGATGAGTTCAGAGGAAGATTAAATCCAGATGTGTGCAGAATAGGAGACTTTGTTGGTTTGGTCACGTTGAAAAAATAAATGAGTGAGTAATTGGTTAGTAGATGTAGAACAGTTGAGGTAACAGGATCATTTAGCCAGAAAAGGCCAAGGAAAATATGGAAAGAAGTGATAAGGATAGACTTGACAGAAAGAGGGGTAAATAAAGACCTGGCTTTAGATAGGTTTGTTTGTAAGTCAATTTCTGAAAGCTCTTAATTTAATTTAATTGAGCACTCTACTGGTATTTCCCTTTTATTCTTTATTGAGTATATCTTTATTGAGTATTCCTTTATACTTTATATATATATATATATATATATATATATATATATGGGGTAAGGTACACGATAAGTCATGAAAATGAAATGCCGTGGTAGACAAAATAGAAAAATTGGGTAGGCCATATATCTTATCATCAGAAAATTGGGTATAGCCATAGAGAAATATAAGCCGGCCTACCCAGTTTTCTTATAAGATATCATTAACATTGGTTTTCCTAGAAAAGTAGATTTTTCTAGACTGTCAATTTAAGATTTTATTGCTTCATAAACTTAAAATGAGACGAATAAGCAGACCTATCTTTGATATTTTCCGATTAATGGTGTGAGGCTTGTGTTCGGTGTATCAATTTCATGCCCACTCCTTGTGTGGTTTAGTTTGTGTTTATTTATACTTATATATATTTATATACATAATTGTATGCATGCTTATATATATATATATATATATATATATATATATATATATATATATATATATATATATATATATATATATATAAATATATATCTTCCACTTTATGTGTGTTTATCCTGGCTAGTCTCTCTGTTTTCTTCCCTCTTATCGTCTTTACCCCCTCCACCTACCGCATCTCCTATACTAGCTCGGTAGGTGCGAAAATGGAAAAGAAAAAGAAAATAAATACAAATATAAAAAAGAATAAGAAATAAAGAAGAATATGTCACCTACTTGTCAAATCATATTTCAATGTAGCTAAGTCTTCTCATATGGTCCAATCGGATCATCTTTTCTTTCTTTCATGTGTGTGCCTTCAAAATAAAATTGTTTCCAAATCTTCACTTTTTCTGAAGACGTTCGATAATACGAACGAAATCGACCAAATCTCTTGCTTTTGTTTTTTTTCCTGCATTTTAACCTGTTTTCCGTTTGTCACTTTTCACACACACACACACACACACACACACACACACACACACACACACACACACACACACACACACACACACACACACACACATATATATATGTGTTTTGGCTGTAAATGTGTCCATTCATATACAACTTTATAATTTATAAGTTTTAGTTGTATATATGTGGATGCCAATGGGAAAAGATGCCGGGCTGCAGAGTCAGTGGTGACTTTGTGACCGGGATCGAATCCTTCGACCAGCAGTAATTATTATCTTTTCTACACTGATAACTGCGAAAAGCAACAACCACTAGTGTCTATAGGTAAACAAAAAAAAATTAATATTTATTTATTAAATATGAAAATATTGTTATATATATATATATATATATATATACATATATATATATACCCGATTTTTCACATTTTTTTTATTGCAAGTTGAGTCCCCTCTTATTATGAAAATTGTTACATTTTTAATACCATAAATAAATTCTATGTAATAAAAATTCTATTTGTAAGTAAATATAACAGACCTCTTGAGAAATTTGATGTTTCTTCGCAAATAAAAATAAGCGGATTTTATTTGTTTGAATTTAAAAATCAAGTATATTTGTATGTACACACCCACACATAATCGTCTTCCCTTGCCGCCAATAATGCAATGTCATCTACTGAGCGTATATGTTAATCATCCTTCCTCTTTAATAAGCAATTCGCCTTTTCCAGAGTGTTTCTGTTTTTATTGTTTGCAACAATTTTACGTAGGCGGGAGTAAGAAAAATAATCTGAACATTATTATTTAACATTTAACTTCAGTTACATGTTTAATTCACAAATACAATCATTTTAGGGGGTACATATTTTCTGCTTTCAACTGTTCAGTATCCGTCAGTTTTTACAAACAAACTGAGAACGCCAAACCGTGTTATTTATAATTATCAGACGATCATGTGTGTGTGTGTGTGTGTGTGTGTGTGTGCGTGTGCGTGTGTGTATGTTTGTGCTTGTACATGCGTATCACTTTCCATTATATGTCGCTCATTGAGACCTCCTTATTATTAAAAGAGTAATGTCTTACTAAATGAATACATTTCTTTGTCAATGGAGTAGAGCGCCTTTTCGTATTTTAATTGTACAAAATACGTACGTATTACTTAGATTCATGCCCCGCTCATTTCAGCCTTGGTATTAAAATATTTAGGTTTTCCAAAATGTTTACAATAATTGGCAAATAAAAACAAAAGCTTAGTAGGATTTCTGCCACACCCTAAAAAATGAGTATTATAAAATGTAAAGCATTACAATTCAATATGTAGTATAATGTTAGGGTCTGAGCGCAAAACGACATGGGCGGTGTTACTCATTCAATCCCAGAAACCCCTATTCTGGCTTCTAAGTTGGTGTCTATACACTGTGCGTCTCAGAAACGATCGTACACAAACTTTTGTTTATGTTTAATATGAATAATTATGTCTTAATTAAATTTACCTAATATATATATATATATATATATATATATATATATATATATATATATATATATATATATATGGATGTATGTGTGTATTGAAGCGGGCTTTGTTAAACAACACGAACTTTTCGCGTTTGTATAACTTCTTTGTGAGGTTTTCGAATCGTCGAGCAATCCTTCGGGTTTAGGTTGGTAGTTTTTATAGTATTTTAACGATTGTCCGTAATTCGGCCATTTCTCTAGCACTTTCGACCTTCTTGGTCGTCGTCAGGAGTAGTTCTGTTTTATTATAAATGAGAAGACTTTAGTTGTTTTTATAGACATCTTGAAAGGTAAAAAAAGGAAAAGAGAGGGGTAACACAGATGCGCACACATCTGAGGCAATCGCTAAATCTTTAGAAAGTGACCTCTAGTCTGTAGTGGAATGGGGTTATAGATGGATCGTAACATTTAATGCTGCTAAGACAAAGCTCCTTTTCTTGAACAACTAAAAGAAACCTATTCAGCCATGCCAAATAACAGCCTTACTGAGAGTGCAACGTTCAAAATCCTCGGCCTAACATTCAGAGATAACATGAATTGGAACAAATACATAGAAGACATTGCCAAGGTTGCTGCAAAATAAGTGGGCTCCCTCTACCGTGCCATAAAACTTATCACACCTTACAGTTTTCTTTTATCTCTAAGAAGCCACCATCCGTCCATGCATGGAGCATTGTTATAACACCTGAACTGGTGCACCATCCACCAGTCTATCCCTCTTAGACAAGGCCCCAAAAGACTAGTTAATCTAATAGATCCCTCACTATTCACCAAACCAGACGCTTTCCCATCGTCGTAATGTTGCATCATTGTGCTTGTTTTACAAGTACTTTAATAGAATGTGCTCCGATGAACTTGCTGCTCGTGTGCCCCCTCGACGTAAATACACTCGACCGAGCAGCCTCTTACGTCTACAGTGAAAACTTGCCTTGTTTGGGGTGAACTAAGTTAGTATATATATATATATATATATATATATATATAACAGAGAAAAGGAGAAAAGAAAAAGAACAATAGAAAATTATGTATATATTTTTAATTTTTAAATATTTGTATATGAAACTTAATATAAAAAATAATATAAATACATAAAAATATTAATAACTAAATAACTTGTGTAATTGATTCGTGTAAACGCTATAAAATACAACCAATCTTTGTAAATCACGAATACATTTTACTTAGAGACAGACGAATAACACAGGTAAGGAGAACATTTTTTTAATAGCAAAATAGGTTAGCAAAAAATTAATTCGAACAAAAAGATGGTCTAATATCCGGAACGTTTTTTGTTCTTGTTTTTAAAGAGAAGTTGTGTCTGATCAACTGTTGGGAAGCCATGAGATAAAATACTGTTTTGTTTTTAAATTTCCGAAACAATTTTTCATGTTAATCTGCTGATGGCCCCTTAAATAAAGTTAAGACTAGTGTAAATTCTCGGAAGCAAACTAATGTAGTGACTGCAAAAAAGTCATTGACTTACAAGCAAAGTAGTTTTCCAGCAAAGGTTTTGGGACTAAAAGTGTTTCTTATCTGTGTTATATATATGTTTATACATTTTCTACTGAATTTCTTAGCTAATTTGATAGAATATGCATAAAACTAAAAAAATACTCGTTCCATATAAGGTAAAATGAATTCCCAGAACAGAAGTTCTAAACCGGATATGTCCAGCACAGGTTAGCTCTATTTTTACGAAAGATTAAAGTAAAGATATAGTGTTACTAAAGCTTGTGTTTAGAATCCTTAGTCCAATTTTGATAAAAATCCATTACATAATTAAGATTCTAGAAAATATTTAAAATATAAGGCCTAATTGGTGTTTAACAACGATGTATCAAATTCAATTCAAATCTGATATATTTTAAATTTCAAATGAAAAGTTGTGCTCATATTGTATTCCCTAAACCCCTATCCAAAATACTCTAAAACCCCTGAAAGTTGGGGAATATTTATTAATTGATATCTAATACCTATTATTAAAATTTAACAAAAATCGGAGACATCTGAATTTACACGAAGAGCTTCCACCCCCTTACTCAGTTTGCCTAAAACTAAATTAAATTAAATACATCCCATATTACGCCTACTTACGCCTAGCCACTGAGTTTCAAAATTTATAATGCTCGGTTGATTAGTTTATGAATGAATCCTAAACATTGAAATACATAAACCTATGCACATACCTGTACGATATCCATATTGATCTATGAATACAGTTTTATGTTGAATAGGTCTTAGTGAATTCATTCGTTTCTTCGACGTGTATTTTTTCTTCAGATATCTAAAATTCGAAAGAAAAAAGATAGCTAGTATTAATTCGGAGATGGAAAATAAGCTCGAAAACTAAAAGAAAAAGAAAAACACATGTGTGGCAGAAGAAAGAGAAAATATATGCAGAATTGGGGAGGGGGGATAAAATGAGGCGCTTTTTTTCTTTTGAGTTTTACATGTGTAGAAAAAGATTAATTTTACCGAAACATCGTACCAACATTTTAATAAGTCATATTATGTATAGCATATATTAGAGCTAATATTAAAAAAATATTCTCATATATATTTAGATAGAGTAGTGCTATTTCTAGATTGTTCACCCTTGAATGTCATCATGTGATAATTATGCCTTAACTTTAAGTTAGTTTCTATTGCGCCTATGTTCCAAAGTTCATAACGATTAATTAGTTTAGGAGTGAATCCTATACATACACACATATAAACATATACAGATACCTAACTTTATATAAATAAAGATATAATTTCATCGGGAGGTTGTGTTTCGTGATTTACAGAATATGCCATCATACAACATTATTTTTTTCTATAGTATACTCTGTTTCCGTTCAGTTTACTTTTGATGTTGACAACCTACAAACAGAAAACACTCGACGTTGTTCCTTCTGTGTATAAAATTAGTCAAATATCTACTACATAAAAAAGACTATTCAATTATTCGCCCCTTTCTTTTTCTTCTCGGTTGTCTTAATATCAGTATCAAATTGTTGCTATTTTATTACTTAAACAGGAAATAAATAAATTGAAACTAAACCTGAAAACCTAACGACCTGAACGTGTTACCACCCAGCGTGTCAAACTCTGTTGCCGAAAGGCTGAAACATAGGAATAAAAACATGCGAAATACAAATCATTCATACCCCAAAGCATAACGCCTACACAGTAAGGAATTTATAAATAAAACATAACAAATAAAAGTTTACTGCTCAATTATTACTTCTAAACCTATACCAGGAGTAACAATAACAAATTTATTTTCTAGAATTAAAAAAACTCAAACGGCTCTGTCGAAATACTATTCGTCACTTACGGAAAGTAATTGTAAACATATAGTCTTCTGGTTGATTTTATGTAAATCCAACACTTTTAAGAGCTTCAACCAAACATGTTACCTGTGCCTGGAGGAGAAGATTAGAATTCTGAAATATGAATGTAATAATATATTAAACCAGAGCAGTGAACTAATTTTGCGACGACGACATTGAAACAAATTCAAAATAAAAGATCGGTAAGTGCCCTAATTATCCCTTTCTCAAATTTTAACAGTACTAGTTATAATTGCATATGTGTTTTAAATTCTAAATGTTTCAATCTTCAATTATTGCTTTTAAACCTATGACAGAAGTAGAAATACACAATTTATTTACTTGTTTTTGCTTGGATTAATGCTAAGGTTGCTGGACAGATAGTTGGATAATTCTACCGCTCCAAAAAGTATCTCACTGCTGACGCTAATCCTCTACTTGTATAAGAGTCAGATACGTCCTAAGATGGAGTCCTGTTGCCACATCTGGGGAGGCGCCGCTCAAAGCACTCTCCTGCCTTGACAGAGTACACAATCGTATTCAAAATCTCTTTTCTACAACTTCTTTCTCACAAAAGAGACGTTGCTAGCCTTTCTCTATTCTATCGGTATTTTCATGGTAGGTGCTGTACTGAGCTCCAATCTCCCTCCCTGTAAAACATCAACACCGAAAATTTGTTTACCTACAACCACTGTAAATAATTTTCCGTTCTTCCTCTGCGTACCTAAAACCAAATGAAACTTCAACAAGAAAAGTTTATTTCCCAAAACTACCTGTATGTGGATCACAATATCACGGGGCTGCTTTCCAACGGACTACAACATAGTCGTTTTGAAGTTCAATGTTAACAAATTCTTGTCGAGCCGCCCTCTTACCTAATCAAATTCTGTCCAGTTTCAACTATCGTTTCCAATCCTCAAAGTATTTTTTCACCGCCCACCTAACAAACTCATAAACTCTTATCCTCGAGTGGCCTTTGGTCCGGATAAGCGGTGACTCAATAGTACAAAATAAATGATGTTCTGATTTTAAGATAGTCATTATTAGTTTATGCATAAATATTACAAATAATAGCGAAATAAATAGAATATTAAAAAATCGAAACCTAATAATCACTCCGGGCCCACGAAGTCGACATTATGAAAACATGAAAAGTATGACTTGTTTACTTATTATCGTATCACTAATAGATTCGTTTGTGATTGGATTTGTGCATAGACTGTTTTAAAGGGTATATACATCAAGGAAAACACACCAACAAAAAAGAGAGAACCATATAAATGAATACATAAATCAATTAGTCAAACTATAATATATATTTTGATTTTTAATGATATATAAACTAGCTGACTTCGCGAGCTCGCTATCGATTCGTAAGTAAATTAATAATAACTACTTCAACTCATTGAAACGAAACTAATCGATAAGAAAAAGAAGACACAACTAAGTATAAGGAGACAACACTAATCAATAAGAAGACAACACTAATCGTACGTTCACTTTTATTATATAAAATAAACATACAAATCTATTAGGTGATTAGATGTATTAAAAAAGTAAAACAGTTTAGAAAAACACTTTTTATATATTTTAATCAAATTATTCATGCAAAAATGTGTTTGAAATTTTGTGTAACATAAAATTTGTTAGCGGTGTATACATTTTGTTGATGATTATTGATTGAGACGCCGTTCTGAATAATTGTAAACTACTTTTGTTTATAAACAAATCAACGACGAAGCTTATCTTTCGGAATTTATTCGATGTATTATTCGAACTACTTTTCTCATTTTGGATGTTGTTCATAGACAACAGGTCTAAGTGACAGTCATCTGGAGGTTGAAGGTTCAATCCTTGGTGCTGGATATACTAATAATATAACTAAGAATAACTTAAGACTTCTGATCGGTCATGGCGTAACAATCTACTCCTGTGGATTAAATAAAGGGTTCAGTTCGAAATTCCGTATAGATTCCCGAGTTCGACAGAAAAATTCCAAAGCTCGACAAGACACGTCTGAAAGAGGTCGGACAATACATCGGTCGGAACGTTGTAAGAATAACATCCAAGATGAGAACAGTAGTCCGAATAATCCACGTAATACAGACGAAGCTAATTATTGAACGCAGAAATGTGAGATGAACTGACAAAAAATCGGTTTCTTTGAAATTGGATGAAACTTATTTCATAAATGTTCTTACTCTCCTAATAAATACTATTTTATTTATTGTTAGTTCATATACGGTTATTTAACCGTTTATTCATCTTTAGCAAGCTAATAATTTTCTATAATGTGAGAATTTCTCCTCAATAGAAGATGGCCAAAAATCACGATTCGTAACGCCAACAAAGACACTTACCTTGATTCCGGGAGAACTTCAAAAGGGGAATGCTTTTCTTGTGTTGCAGAAACGGTACGAACTGCGTAATCAGCCTTTTAGTTGATCATCAATTAGAGATAAATTATTGACACGAGGTTACTTTAATTGCTCGGTCGTTAAGTCCTTTTAAAAGTTGGTGCGTGGTTAATTCGGATCGTAAACCTTTGAACACTGAGCCAATATACTGCACTTAGTGCAGGCCTCAGGATCAATCACTGTAGGTGCAAGGCTCACAGAAGCCTTTTGTGGGAAAAACCGGTATCCCAACACTTTCTCCGATACAGGAAGAGGGAAGGATGCACTCCCATCCTCTATCATCTCCTCCTGCAAGCTCTGATTATTCGAGTTGCAAGATTGTAAGTCAAACCCAGCTTCCTTCAGCCTGTCGCGTACTGAATGGTAAGTTGAATACAGTAATTCGAGATTACTGCTGGTCTTGACCATATTATCAACATAAAAGTTGTTGCACAGTACAGATGACGTTTCGTCATAACTGTATTGCTCCGCATGATACTTGAGTATAAAACTCAAGATGAATGGGCTTGCATTAAAGCCAAAGATAATAGAATTATATCTGAAGGTGCGCAAGAGGTCACCCACCTTCAAGAAAAAGCAACACCGATTTTTATCTTTATCGGTCCTCAGACGAACTTGTAAAAATGCCTTCTTAAGATCCCCCAAGAGTACATGATCATCCTTCCTAAAGGTCAATAATAGATTCAACAACTTGGCCGTCAAAATGACACCCGCATAAGCTGCATCATCTAAGGAGACACCACCCCGCCTTTTGAAGGAACAATAAAAACAGGACGAATTTTTGTGGTAACACCGGTCCCTTCCTTAATAACTGGGCAATAATCTTTAAACTCCCCTGGAGAAACGTGAACAGGCTCAATAATACCTAATTCCTCGTATTCTCGGAAGACTTGTAGGTATTCTTTATATATGCCCTTCCTCTCTAAGGAGTCTGCCACTCTTTGCATAATTTTCAAGGAAGGCACATAATTTGACTCAACAAGAGATATTTTCTCTTCATCCCATGGCAAGTCCACATAATACTTCCCATTTTCCAGGGCAATATTTTTCTTGAATTCATTGATTTTGTCTTCATCATATGACGACAAATCAGAATTGCTATCAACGTCTATCGAGTCGAGAGAAAAAAAATTCTCTACCCCACGCTCCACAGAAGAATCTTCGAAGAAGGGACCCCAGGGGTCCGGAAATGAAGCAATCGGATTTAAAGCTCCCTCAATGAGGTAACTCGAACAATTGGGTAAAACACGGACTGTCTCCGCGAAGGAAGGGGGTTCAAGTTGATCACTGTCATAACTCGAACCTTCTCCCAAGAAACAGCTGATATCTCCAAAGGGAATAATCTCATTTGGAGTTTGCCAAGCCGATCCGTTGAGATAGCTAACCAGACGGAAATTCTCTAGACGCTGAATGATATCTAACCCTATGAGACCGTCCAAGGTGGAATTATTCAATTTTTCATACCCTGGGTTGAGGCGAAATCCAGCCTCCCTAATGTTAGCCACAATCTCAACAAAACGAGATACCTTAAACTTCAGATTTAAACCATCTGAGAACAAGGCAGGAAAAATGAAGGGAATCTGATTTCTCAATCTAACACACACCCCAAGTTGTGAAAGCTGGACATTTTTAGTACCTATAAAAGTGTTTATAGGCATAACGACAGAACGAGGAGAAAGCTCCTCGCGTGCACACAATATTTTTAAAATGTTAGCGGAGAAAAAGGAGCTCTGACTACCAGTGTCAAGAAGACACTTTAGATGAATAGGAGGGCCATCTCTCTTAATAGAGACACTAAGAACCGGGCAAATGCACTCGTCATGTTCCGAGAGTAGGGAGGTATTGCCCACGAAGGCCTGGGGTGACTTGGGACACATCGCGGAAAAATGTGATTTTGAACCACAGGATATACAATGATAAGGAAATCCCTTCAACCCACGACAATTTTCCTCCCTGTTGACACCCAAACATTTCCCACAAAGGCTGAGCTCCTTAGCACGTTCGATCCTTAATTCGTACGTTGAATAACTACGACAATCCTTCATTCCATGGTCGGACTTCAAGCATAACTTGCAATTCCTCCCCCTACCTTCATTAACATTATTTTTGAGGGAGTAATTCTCCCTTTTAATATGTACAGGTCCATGAGACCTGTCCGCCATACTGCCGCGGCTATCGGACAAGGGGGACGCCTGTTTTGGCGGGCATAACTCCCGCGCTTTATTAGGGCGCAATGGCGCCGCAGTGATGAACTCGATAATTTTAGGGACATTCTCCATGATGGCATGGAGAGAAGGGTATCTTTCCCTGCTTCTCGACATCAACTCCTTCCGGATTTCTAAGGGAAATTTCCGGAACAAGACATGCGCGATGAGTTTACCGGACGTGGAGTCTTCGGCAAAAAAATCGGTATTAAAGGATTTATCCAACTCCGTCAAGTCTGATTTTACTTGCTGAATATAATTTTTCAGTCTCTCAATGTTGGTAATAGGGTCGGGCTGAGGAAGGATTTCCTCAAATATTTTGTTTTTTATAATATCAGGGCTCATAAACGTTTCCCTTAATAAGTTCACAGCCCTGCTATAATTATCTGACGTAATGTCAAAATCTGCCACCAGCTCAAACGCTCTTCCCATGAGTTTCGACTTCAAATAAAGCAATTTATCTGCTTTATCATCCATCGAAACCGTGCAGAACTCGAAGCGCTTCAGGAAGGTCCTAAATTCGAATTTGTCCGAGGAAGAGCTGCCGTCGAAAACAGAACACTGCAAGTCCAGTCTCATGAGAGGAATTTTCCTGACATTCTCCTGAACACCCACTATCCCGTCTGAGACACCCCCCTCGATATTAATCATTCCCTCCCGAATCGTGTCCGAGAATCTGTTGGATTCCTCACAGACCAAACTCCGCTCGTCCTTGGACTCGCACTTCGTTAAGAGCTGATCAACGATATCATCACAGTCTGAAATCCACCTTTTAATATTTTCCAAGTGGGAATTTTTTACAGGCTGTGACATCGAACCATTCTCTACCCATTCGAGAGTTGAGGAAATTCGAAATTTTTTTCCTTCCAACCTACTCTCAAGCTCCTTCTTGGAAGGAGACATAACTAGGCAGAATATTTTTCTTTTTTAAACTTTCAATTAAAACTAAACCTTAAGTTCAATTTGACAATGTTTTTTTTTACTAATAATAAATATTTCCTTTGTTCAATTTAACAAGTAATATCTAATTTATTATTTATTTTATTTTTTTTTTATCAAACTTTACTTTCTAAGGTTATACATAAATACACGTATATACGTAATGTAATTTTCCTTTTAAGAAAAAAAAACTTCACTTCTTTTTTTTAACGAAGCCAGACCAAACAGAAGAACAATAAATAGTGTCTATAAACGTAGACAAAGATAACGTTTCTGCAAAATCTTCTATGTGAGAATTTCTCCTCAATAGAAGATGGCCAAAAATCACGATTCGTAACGCCAACAAACACACTTACCTTGATTCCGGGAGAACTTCAAAAGGGGAATGTTTTTCTTGTGTTGCAGAAACGGTACGAACTGCGTAATCAGCCTTTTAGTTGATCATCAATTAGAGATAAATTATTGACACGAGGTTACTTTAATTGCTCGGTCGTTAAGTCCTTTTAAAAGTTGGTGCGTGGTTAATTCCTCGCAAAACACAACACTAGAAACTTGTAAAATACAAGGGGTCGGTACACACGAGGTTCTCTGTTCCTCGAAAAAAAAACTAAACTCCCATCAGATTCGAAAAAAAACCCGCATGGGGGAAAAAAGGCGCGCAAAAGAAGGTTCACTCCAGACTTAGCGGCGCCGAAGTTTAAGGTCAATGTCAAGGTCACCTTTCCTTCCTTCTGAAGGAGGGGTCGGCAAGTGCGATTGCTGGCGCCGTGATTTCTAACAAGGAAGGGTCAGCAAGTGCTGTGATTTCTAACAATAAACGATAAAATGAAAAAAAAAAGGTAATTTTTCGTTTTAGAAATGTATTTCGGCTTTGTGAAGATAAATGAAATATTGAAATAATGTTTTACATTATTCTTCACAATTCAAAATTGAATGTTTCAATTGATTGAATAAATATTTTATTCGTTCATTCGTTTATTCTTCCTTGTTTTCGTTCTTTAACGCTTCTTCTACTGATGTCCTGCGCAATTAGAATTATTAATACTAGTCGGTTTAAATATTAAACAATTTAACAAACCTTTCTCTTCTCCACGTCACTTCAAATAATAATCATTTTTTCGTTTTACAATTTAAATCATAATAAAATAATTAAAAAAAATAAACAAGTGCATTATTCGGGTTGATGATGATGATTGCTATCGGCTAGTAAATAACTGGAACGCTATAGCAAAACAATCAATTGTCTAGTGTGAGATTCGAACCCGGATAGATGGTATAAAATATTGCAACTGAGGGCGAACGCTTTATCCACATGCCCACCGATCACACAAAAACATTTTGTCTAAAATAAACAAAGAAACATAAATAGAAGTTTCATGTTTAATAAAAAAAATAAAATCTTAAATACGTTCGATGATTTAACTAAAAATCATCTTAGCTTATTTTTATATGTTATTTACTTATATTTCTTGCTGGTAGTCAAAGCGTATGTTATTTGGTCGCCTTGGAAACGAAACCCTTACATTTTCGGAATATTTTTAATTTTTAATGTTATTTTGACGAACTTTTAATTTTTGATAATGGATTTTACAAAATATTCAAATATTTCTAACATCGGTAAAGACATTGTATAAGAGGTCTTGATCCAAATCTGCGGTAAGTTTTACAACACACATACAGACAACTTTACTTTATATATATTGGTAATTTTATAAAATCAATCTCATCTTTAATCGTGTGGTTTCTTTGTGGAATTATGGGATTTTTGTGTGCCTTGAGAATTATCTGTCGCACATAAGTAGTTTGGTTGCTAGGTCATATGACGTGAGGGGGACTCCCACCTGAAACCCGCTAATAACTAAAGAGCATGCATTATCATAAAAAGCTTTAGGTATTTACTTCCTTCCCACAAGGCCAGAAGGTGGGGAGAATCAAGCCAGCACCCTAAAGAAGTGGCACTCTGGCCTATTAAAAATTGCCTGGACAGCCTCGTCAGCATTTCCTAGTGAGGGCACCTCAGGCAGTTAGCAATAAACTAATTCCACCCAAAGAGGGGGATCAAGGCATATGAGGGTGGACCTCCTATGACTACCCAGAACCCATACTTCAGCCTGACAGATAGCAAGCCACCGAAATGACCCAGTTTCTGCCACACTGATTGTCAAGAAAGGATCCTCGCCTGGCATCTTCCAGTCAAGAGTCTCTGAGAAACTGGAGCAGGAATGAACAGGAGTCTACAAAATATGGCAGTGCAGGCAGAGAAAGTAGGCGGAAAAGACATGAAAAAGGTTGTAATCTAAAATGTAAATATCATGGAAACTAATAATTTGCAATGGATATAAATAACATATTCGTTATTAATGACCCAAAATACGTAGTAAAGACGGGAGTGACTCTATAAAAATACAGTATTATTACAAAACTCTACATTGAGTGACTGAATTTTGATTAGCTGCATGTTTTTGTTTACATATACAATGCGTATTTAATAAAGTTTTAGGTATAATATATTTTAATGGATTTCATTGTTCAGAGTTGAGTAAGAAGAGAAATACTAAATCATGGCCTCCGTTTAGTCTTGAGAGACAATGGATACCCCCTGTAAGTGTAGTGGCGCGTGTAATTGTGAAGCAAGGGTTGCAGAATCCCAACCACACCTCTCCTGAATCGGCACTGTTTGATTCCATTGGCAAGGAACAGTCCAGGGCGACTGGAAACAATGCTTAGATAAACAGAGAGCCCATACAGCACTTGATGTTCCCAAATGGTCAGCCATTTAGTACTGACCAGGCTCAACGTCGCTTACTTTCGAGAACCGGTGTGTAAACGTGATAATGCCTTATCATACTAAAATACAAGTTCGTAAAATGAAATATACTTTTTCTCGTAAAATAGCAAAAGCTATTTAAAAAACCGTTGATCATATTCGATCATAAAATTCTAAAAAATAATAAACCTAATTCGTTTTTAACATTTTAAAATCATTTTACATTTTAAGTATACTATAAAAATAAATACTTTAAAATTTTTAAATATGAACAATCTTTAACTGTTGAAAATCTTTAGTTTTTATTAATTTTATTATTGTTAATCATATAATTTAATGAGTTTCAGTACTTAAACGAATAACGGCAGCAATTTTTATTGCTTCTGTTATCTTATTTGAATAGAAATATTTCATCTTTGTAATTTAAACAGACCTGCATAGTACTGAATTCTGAAGAAAACAAAAAAAAGGAAAAGAGTGTGACGTCATTTTTGATAGCACGATCATACTAGTAATAAAAACATACCATTTTTTTTAGATGACTCCGTTTTACGAATATATACACTATACACTCACACGTATGTATGTATGAATGTATGTATGTGTATATATATATATATATATATATATATATATATATATATATATATATATATATATATATATATATATATATATAAACGCTAGCGTCTGTAGGTTATAAATAATTTAATATTTATCTATAAATATTATAATAACAGTTTTAAGAAATAGAAGTCGAGCACTCTTGGGGATGTTAAAAATAGACTATCAAAAAGCTCTTATGCAAAGTTCCAAATACGTTCGTCAAACTCTCTCGATTAGTCTTTGGTCTGTGCCTGCTTCTTAATACATATACATTTTAATTTCCTTAAATCACATGACAGTTTCTGGTGGCCACGAGGATAGGGTTCGCGCCTACAGACTGACTGAAATTGTTACCTTCTATCACTGATGAGAGCAATAAGCTTGAAACGCTAACTTCTGTAGGTTATAAATAATTTTATATTCATTTATAAATATTATATATATATATATATATATATATATATATATATATATTATATATATTTTCATTTTAACTAAGTTCACCCCAAAGAAGGCAAGTTTCCACTGTAGACGCTACTGATAATTAGGATGAAAGTTTAAGGGATCATACTAAATTGGGAGCTGTGCAGCAAGGTGCTTGTTCACATTAGTTTTAAATTCCTACATGTCAGTACAGTCGAGGAAACAGGGAGCAGGAAGGGTGTTCCAAATGCCGGAAGCTCGATGAAAGTACCTATTGGAATAGAAGGCTCTCCACCATCTGGGGACCTCCACAATGAATGGATGGGATTTAGCTGATTGTCGGGTTGGTCGAGTGTATTTACGCCGAGGGAGCACTAGAGCAGAAAGCTCATCGAACCACATTCCATTGAAGTACGTGTAAAACAAGCACAAGGATGCAACATTGCTGTGATGGGACAGGGGCTGGAGCTTGTTGGATAGTGAAAGAACTGTCAGATTAGAGACTTTTTTTAGACCTTGTCTAAGATGGAGAGATTAGTGGATAGTGCACCAGCCGAGATGTGAAAACAATACTACATGCATAGGTGGATGGTGGGTTTGGAGAGATATAGGATACTGTGAGGTGTGAGAAGTTTTTTAGTACGGTAGAGGGAGTCCACCTTTTTTTCCAATTCATGTTACTTGTTAATGTTAGGATGAGGAGTTTGAACGTTAGACTCTCAGGTAGGGTGTTATTTGCCATGGCAATCGGTGGTTGAAGAGGTTTCTTGTGGTTTTGAAGGAAAGGTACCTTGCCTTAACAGCATTAAATGTAACAATCCATTTATCACCCCATTCCACTACAGACTGGAAGTCATTGCCTCGGATATGTGCACGTCTGTTTTACCCACAGGACGAGAGTATAGCATGGTGTCGTCAGCAAATATACCCATCTCATACCCAATGTCATCATCTTTTATGAAAATCAACAACAACAAAGGTCCATGGATCGATCCTTGGGGTACCCATGCATTTATGTCATGTTGTTTCGATGAATGGGCATCAATGGCAAACTGGATCTTTCTGTTGGATAGCAAGGATCTAATTATATTAAATATTCGTCAAATAATACAATATGAATTAATTTTTATGAGGAGACTTTTATGCCAGAACATGTAAGAGGCTTTGGATATATCAAGCGCTACTGCCCTAGCTTCACTTGCCTTGTCTAGTGTATTGTGTATGCATTCTGATATGACCGTTAGGATATCCGCAGTAAACGGTGCTTGCCTAAATTGATACTGATGGTCAGGAAGAAGTTTAGCATCAACGAGGTGCCGAACTTCGAATGCTATTTCATTTTAAATATTTGGTCAACATTTACTTGTATAGAGAGACCGAAGATACTTGAGGATGGTGTCTAGTAGGTCATTCAATATTCTACAGTAGGTAATTCAATACTCTCATGGGCAAGGATCGAACCTACAATATTACTGTCTGCAGTTTTACCACAAGACCACAAACACCTTGCTGAAATATGTACGATTTGTTATCGCCATGATGTTATATAGTCTTTGTTATGGTTTTTACTGCCGATAAAAACATACCTGTTTTTCTCAGTGTTTTCCACTTCCTAAGTGGTAAAAAATACTGCCGTAAGTCGCCCTTTTTAATAGAACATGTAATTTTATTTTTATTTGATATATATATATATATTTTACAAAATGAATTTGATAACATTTAACCCCCACTATACACTACCCCAAAACACACTATAACAATAAATTTACAACCCAATCCCACCCCAACAAGTCATGATGAATCTATAAATATATAACCACCCCTCTAAACTACCAATAATATCAAATCTCTACGTACTACCTATAATGCACAGCCTCAATAACCTCTCAGCCATACTACCAATTCTAACATAAACCCATAACTGGGACAGCTATCAACACTGATATCACTTAGACTAATCTCAATTACTTAACCCCTCGATCACTACCTTGAACACTTAATTATTAACTGGTACTTAGTCCTTGTCATTGGCAGTGGAATTAAAAAAGCCTACCATCACTTGTCGACTTATTTCGCCCAATGACTTCACAAGTAGCAAGATGGTAATCATGGTGATATTTATCAGTATTACTATTATTATTATTATTATTATTATTAGTATTATTATTATTATTATTATTATTATTATTATTATTATTATTATTATTTTTTATTTTTTTTAATACTATTATTATTATTATTATTATTATTATTATTATTATTATTATTATTATTATTATTGTTATTATCATTAATATTCTTACAAACTTGTTATTTCTATTTCTATTTTTATTCTAATTTTATTTTTATTTATCTTTATTTTTATTTTATTTTTATTTTTATTTTTATTAAGGCTTTTACATAAGGCTGTTGTCGCTGCGACTGTCGTGGGTATGGTTGGCGGGCGTTGCCATTGTCATAATCGGTTTTGTTGGTGATAAGACTGGTAACACCAGAAAACTTCTTTTATAAAAGATTCCACTAGTATTGATCTCGGTATAATATAATCACAATTTAAAAAAATATAATCACAACAAAATTCACTACAAATAATAAACAAAACATTAAAATAAAATAAATAAAATGCAAAAGTAGCAATTAATACCCTAAATTAAAATTATCAAACATTTTTATCCACATGATAATTACTTATTAGAATTAAAATAGAATAAGAATGACGGTTGTAATCATGGTTTTATTCTCATTTTGAATTTGACTCACTCTGGCCGTCGCCCCATCTCCCTCCTCCCGCCCCGGCCGAGATTGAGATCGTCGCAGCACTGACACGTGCAAAACCTCCCACGTAATAATTTGAAACACGACTTGTTGGGGTCCTCCCCCCTCCCCTCTCATGTCCCATGTCGCCGTTATAGACAAAGCCCCAACTCTATCCCCCTCCCCCTCCAATGTATTTTCAATTTTCAATCTCCCGTTAAAGTGAACTTAAAATTTTATGCCATTTGAATTCCTTTCGCCGGCCCGATGAATTGGTAGCTATCCGCACCAATGAAACAAAACCTGTTTTGTCGCAACTAATGGAATAAAATCAAAAAAAAAAAAAAAAATATATATATATATATATATATAATTATTTATAAGTAAATATTATTTTAAAAATAAACCTATATACACATGTGTATATACACATTAAATCTTCAGTACATTTGATAATAACTAAGAATAACATAACAATTGACACTTATATCCTGTTATGACTGACAAAACAAGAACAATCTACCCCCGTGGATTAAATAAAGGGTTCAGTTCAAAATTCCGTATGAGTTGCTGAGTTCGACATACAGATTCCACGTTCGAAAAGAATCACCCAAAGAAAGTCGAAGGTTACATCGAGTGAAATACTTCGAGAATAAAAACTAAGATGAGCATAATAACATGGCACAACAATAACAAATGAAATTGAATCAAAGTATTATATGCCAGCTTAGATGTTATTTAGGTCCAACTTTTAAAATCTCACAAGATAACATGCGATTTATGATTCTTACACTCAGCTGAGCGATGCTTTAAACATACTCCTTTGCAAATAAACGAAACTACCCGGTCTGGGTGTACACTAGATCAGCCCAAATAACCCGGTTTGGTTTCATTTGTTTTTTGTTGTTTTTTTCTGTGTCGAATCATATTCAAAATTAATAGGAATGTTTTCCTTTTACTTTGTCGAAGTTCCATCAAATAATTCGGTTAATTTTAGTACTTCCTAAATCAAAGTGTAAATACCTTTTACGGGATGTTTCAGTGTTAACCAACAGCTACGGGTACATTATCTTAAAACAAAATCAGGTAAACATGCATTTTGCAGGTAATGTTTTCGTAGGTGTAGGTGGTGATGGGCTTGCCCTTTTTCTAGCACATTATATACCAAAATCAGGTGACGACCAGGCGATCAACCATTAGTTGATTTGATCCCGTAGTCACCTATATAAAAGTTGTGACTCAGAATTTCACTTTCTATTTGATCTTTTTTTCGGCTGACATTGAGGCCAAAACATGTTAGCCAAATCCTTACTTTTTTCCCATTTTCAGTTTAATCACCAAAGCGAAAACATGTGACTATTTCACCAAGGCCAGTTCTGTGATATACAGTCAGTTGTCACCAGACCAAGTATTGTTGAGGTGGCTTTGAGACGACATGTGCTCAGTCAGTCGTCTTCTCAACACAAGACAAGTTATGTCGGTGTGCCTTTGAATATACATGCGGTAAGTTGTTGCTACGTCCATACCAGTTATGTTGCATGTGTTTCTACACACATTAGTAACTCCGCCTTTTATTTATACGCTTATTAGGAAGCTTTGGCATGTGTGCATATTTGGTGTATTACTTTTAATCCTGTTATTTTTATTCGTAAAGATCTTTGTTCTTATATGTTTATGTCTTTTGTTTATGTTTAAGAACAATTAAGAAACCGATAAATCTTATAGTGGTAACTTATCACTCAGATTGTATAGATACACTGCCCGCCCTAAGTAGCTAAATAATTTTATTCCAACATAATAAATGCAAAATAGACATCTAACGTGTGGAAAAAATTATATTTGAAATAAAAATGGAAATGAAATAAAATTATATCAAAATGTTTATCGAATAAGAATATAGGATTTCCGCTTTCAAATGACACATGAAATAGAAGAAATGTATCAACAAAGTTACAAAAAAAAATATATAGTTACTTATAACGGCCCTGTACATCATGAAATGAATTTATGTGTTTCCATTTAGTTCGTGAGTGAAAATGATGACTGAGTTGATTTGGAGTGTGTGCTTCAGTAGTGCGATATTGATAATTCGATCTCTTAAACTCACTATTGACCAAACATGTTACGAAGGGAGAAGAGAGGATATAGTGTTTATAAACGTGACGTTACATTAACCAATACAATTTCAACCTATTTTAATGCCGTCTGCTAATTTAATATAACATATGAATGCACATCGAGTCGAAAGCAATGGCGTATATTCTAAAGAAAATTTGAATATTTTTCAATTACTTTTCCGCCCGCAAACAGGATCAATTGGATAGCAAATTGAAAACCGTTAAAATTCTTAGCATTTCGTGTATATATATATATATATATTTATATACACACACTTCAGAAGATGAATGATGAAAATAAAAAGTTATACAAATACAATATTTATTAAAAAATCAGAAGTTGAAAAGCAAGGTATAACATTATCCTTAACCTATGGATATTCAAAGAAAAAATCTTTTCATCAGATGATAGAAATCTGTAATGTAAATATTACCGGTAACATCAAACTTTGAAAAAATTAATACATATATATATATATATATATATATATATATATATATATATATATACAAAACTTTATCCTCTGATGAAAGTAATTTTTATTTGAAAATCCATGGATTAAGGATAATGAGACTCCTTGCTTTTGAACTTCTGATGTTTTAATAAATATATATTTGTATCAATTTTATTTTCATCATTCATCTTTTGAATTTATTGCTCTATACACTATTTTGAGCTTTCTATTATCACGATATATTATCATTTAAGAATACATCATTTATCTTTAAATTAGTATTCAATGTTATATATATATATATATATATATATATATATATATATATATATATATATATATATCCATGAATATATAAGATCTATGAACATGCACATGAACATCAATTATGTATGGAAATGTGAGAATGCGTCTCCTACCATCCTCTGTTTAAAAATAAATTACTACTACTACTACCACTACTGTGTGTTGCGGGTCAGGTTATTGGATTTCTGGAGATTGTCACTTTCCTGTGATGTTCTTTCTCTATTTATTGTTCTTTTGTTATTTCATGTAATCCACGGTAGATTAACTCCTGCTGATTATGTTTGTTGGTTTCTCACACAGTCGTGTCTCTTCTTGTATTCTTTTTGGGCTAGTTTTCTGCATTGACTTATTACATGTTTCATCGTTCCGTCTCCTTTTTCCACAGAGTCTACATTTACTGGTTTTCCTGAGTTTTGTCTAACTTACATTGTATATAGTTCGTTATGATCGAGTTGTTCTGTGAGGATGTCAATAGCGATTCCGTTTCTCTGTTCAAGTGATCTTTTCTTAGCCCTGTCCAGGTGTTTCTATGCATCTCTTCTCCGGGCAATCTTACGAATTGTTCATGTAGCTGCTTCTCTCCCTTTTTTGTTTCTCTTCTTCTTTTTTCAGTTTCACTGCCTCTCTGTATTGTCAATTTTTTGCTGTCTCAAGCTGCAATGATCAGCATTTTTGTGTTTTGGGTTATGTATTTTTCTAGTTCTTTTTTTGTGTCACCCACACAGTCTTCTCAACTTACTAGTCTTCTCAACATACCAGTCTTCTCAACTTACCAGTCTTCTTCCCCTATCTCTATTTTTTACATAGAATCGTTCAATATCATCTTTTGAATGTAGCGCATTGTCTTCTGGTCCAGGTGCCTAAGTTCTTCTTTTATTCAGCCTATGATTGGTTCAGAATATTTTACTAAGGACACTCTCCGGGTATTTATTCCTTTTATTAGGTGTCTATGATACAATTTGTTTTCTAAAGGTTTTCTTGTTCTTCTCGGGTATTCTTTCCCAACCTGCTTTTTCATTTCTGTTGATTTGATGTTGTCTGCTTCCACAACTCCCAGATATTTATAGGTATCATGTTCACCAAGTGTTCTCATCTCTTCTTGGCAAGGTAGTTCCATGCCCTACGCTATCTCGAGTTTCACTTTTTTATCTAGAGTAGTGCACATTTTTCTATTCCGAATTCCATTCGAATGCCCTGACTGTAGGTTCCGTTTGTATTTATTAGCTTTTCTAGTTCCTTTTTTTGCACATACCTTAAGAGTATCCATATACATTAGGTAGTTTATTCTTTCTTCTGTTTGTGAATTTGTATCCGACATTATACTTCCTGATTATGTTGTAGAGTAACATCATAGCTATGATAAATAGAAGTGGTGATAGAGAGAACACCTGGAAAATGCCTCTCTGCATTCTTATCTCAACCAGGTGTTGTTCTCTGGTTGTCAGTTCCAGTCTGTGTTTCTTCATAAGATCGATAATTTCGTCCGATATTTTGTACATTCTTAAGCACCCAATTATCCTTAAAGATTGTATTATTATTATTATTATTATTATTATTATTATTATTATTATTATTATTGTGGCTGTTGTTATTCACTAGGAGTTCTCACACATGTCGTGATTAGTGATTGCTCAATGACAGTAATGTGTGGTTTTTATCTGGAGTCTTAGTGATAGGTTTCCCCAGATTTCCAGTAATCTCCACCTCTTTCGATAACCATTGCAAATGATTCTGCGTTATCGCAACAGCCGTTTACCATCAGTTACTCTAAGGTTTGGTTGGCAATAAGTCTCTGCAAGGTCCCAGTACTAGCTCAACCTTTCTAGTGGAGGTCTGGTTAGTACTCTCCCTCTTCTTTCTTTCATTTTTGACACATAACGACTATTTTGTGTGGTATCAGCTGAGGCTGGTGCCATCGGTATGAACCGATATTGTTGTTATTATTATTGCTATAAGTATTATGGTAATTAGTGGTGGTGGTGGTGGTGGTGTTGTTGTTGTTGTTGCTGTTGTTGTTATACTATTACTACTAAACCTAAAGCTTAATTAAGCAACCTTCTTTCCCTAAGGTTTGTTTCCTATATATTTTAATCACAAAAAATACATGTTAAAACATTCCTTAGATTTAGGATTTAGTTATATTTCAAAATATTTACTTAAAATGTTCTAATATGCCGTAATTTTCAGTTTACTAATCAAGTAACCTATTTTTTGCGAAATATAATAGCATTCTTTTTTTGTAATTCATTTTGTTCTTTACACCATCAGATATGATAGCAGCCATTTTTACATATCCCGTTGAAGCCTGCAACATCAGATACAATAGTTAACTAATATCTTAAATAACTGTGGATATTTATTATTTCCGATTTTCATAAACGACCTCCCTGATGCAATCACGTCGGAAATTGGCATATTTGCTGATGACACCGCGCTCTATTCTCAACATGCTAGCAACTCGAACAAACACATATTCAAGACAATTGTTGAGTCTTTAGTAAATGACTTCACGTCTGTAGTGGAATGGATGGTTACATTTAATGCTACTAAGACGAAGCTCTATTCCTTTAAAATTCGTAAGAAACTTTTCCAACCACTAATTGTCATTGCTGATAGCATTCTTCCCGAGAGTCTAACATTATAACCCCTCGGTCTAACATTCACAGGCAATATGAATTGGAATAAATGCACAGAAGATGCTGTAAAGTTTGCTTCAAAGAAAGCGGGCTCCCTCTACCAGGCTAGAATACTTCTAACACCTGTCAGTATCCTATATCTCTACAAAGTTACCATTGGCCAATACATGGAGCATTGTTTACTCATGTGGGTTAATGCCCACGCCGCTAGTCTCTCACTTTTGAATAGGGTCCCAAAAAGAGCCTCTAACCTAATAGGTCCCACACTGTCAACCAAGCTCCAGCTCCTGTCAACTCGCCACAGTTTTGCATCCCTGTGCTTGTTTTACAAGTACTTCAATGGAATGTGCTCTGACGAAATTGCAGCACTGATCCCTCTCAACGTAAATACTTCCAACCCATCCGACAAGAAGCAAAATCGCACCACTTCAGTGTAGAGGTCTCCAGATGCAGTAAAGCTTTCTACACTAATAGTTACTATCCTAGAATCTCTTGTCTTTGGAATTGCCCCTGCTCCCTGTTCCCTGGACTGTACCAACATGCAAACATCTAAACGTAATGTAAACAAACATCTTGATTCAACACTCCTCACTTTAAGATGCATCTATGAAGCTGGTCCCTAAAGTAGCGCCTGTATGCCTCAGCAGTAATGTGATTTATTTTGGGTGAATAAAAGTTAAAAATAACAAAAAACCTTGAAGCCTAAAAACTCCGATATAATAGTTACAAGTTTCTTTTTTAATAAATAACTTCATAGCCTTCAAATTCAGATCCAATAGCAAGATATTTTTACAACATCAGATATAATAACCAACATTTTGCAGAAATTACTTTGGAATCTACAATATCATATATGGTAGCAAATGTTTTCATAAATCACTTCGAAACCTACAACATCATATGTGATAATAAAAATATTTTACAAATCACATCGGAAACTCCAAAATCATATAATACCTAACCTTTTTAGAAATTATTTTGGAGCCTACAAAATCGTATATAATAACCAACATTTTTATAAATCACTTCAAAGCCTACAACATCAGATATAATAGCCAACTCATTACAAAAATCAGCCCGGAACCTCCAACATTAAATATATTGAATATAATAGCCAACAATATTAGAACTCACTACGGAGCCAACACAATCAGATATCGAACATTTTAATTAGAAATCAGTTCGCAGTCTACTACATAATAACAGCAAACACATTTTACAAATGATTCCACAGCTGACAAAATAATAGATAATTTGAATACCTATTAGATACTATCATCGAATGTCTTCGGTCTCTCTGTACAAGGGTTTGTCAGGACAACTTGGCATAAGTATATTTTTCCCTACAAGTAAACCCTGACCAAATATTCAAAATAACGTAGTATTCGATGCCCAAATAAGATTCCCTCAACATGGCTATACACTGGTTGTCTTATACAAGGAATGATGCACCTTATCTAAGTGATGTTGCTTCAAGTAAAAGCACTAAGCTTGACTTGCAAAGTCGCCAGCCTTCAATTAATGCCAGACACATGGCTGTTGAAATGAAAAAGATTCACCAAAGCTTTTAGCTTTCCTGTTTTTTGAAATATCTTAGATATATTTGGCATTTTTTACTAATTCTAATCATGTTACCAAATTTACTTGCATTTACCTTGTGTTTTTAACCTTTTTTTGAAAATTTTATTTTTAATGTTGAGTTTTAATTCACTCTATCTTCTCTGTAGCCTTTCATTTTATAAATAGTAAACTAGTCTCTCTCTACTGGCTGTAAAATTCGATGTTCTTGTAGCTAAATGTTAAAAAAATAGAAAAATGGATAGCCAAATAAGATAGAAAAAAAGTTCCAACCACCCTATGTATAAATCCCCCACCTCCTACCTCTCTTCACCTTCCTCTTAGATGTACATGGTATCATTTTCTTAAAAGGGTCATTTGCAAAGTGACCGGCATTCAAATAATGCCAGACACATGGCTGTTGAAATAGAAAAGGATTCACCAAAGTTATCAACTGGGTTTCTGTTTTTTTAACTATCTTAAATGTATTTGGCATTTTTACTAATTCTAATCATGCTACCAAATTTACTTGTATTTACCTTGTGTTTTAAATTTAATTTTGAGTTTCAATTTACCCTATTTTCTTCTTCATTGTATAAATAGTTAACTAGTTTTTCTCAGTTGTTACCCTACTGACTGTCTATCTTTATCTCTTATCTGTACTAACTTGTGAGAGGGAAACATATCTTCAAATTTCTGTTCCCTCTGTTATATGTACAGTGAACTTATTCTATCTACATATCTACATATATATATATATATATATATATATATATATGTGTGCATGAAACAATTTTTTTTCTTTTTACCTTCGGGGGCTCGGAAATACTTGACTAGTATACGAGCGCAGGCTATCCTCTCTCGGAGTGTTGGACATTGTCAGGTAATCCATCTAAGAGAAGGAAAACTCTGATAATAAAACCTTACTACTAACCACTTATGTCTTGGCAGCAAACCGTTGGGGGAGGAAGACTTCCTTAGTCTTGATTGACAACCTTCCTAGAACTAGAATCTCGAAAAAAGTATCCGGTTTGCAAACCTATAATTGCTTAAGGATTAGATGGGCTCTTCCTATCGCCCGGCCTTCACACTCCTCCTCTGTCTATTAGCCAGGTGCAGAGGTACAAGCACTGGGACGCCTCTAAATACACCTAGTGCTTGACCTTGTTTCCTGACTAGGGCAATGAACGCCGTCTCTCTTTTCCTCTATCTGGACAACTGGGGGAAAGTTTTTCGTCACGAAATCCTACATAACTAGTCTGGGTCGCTCTTGTTCTGACAGGTTGAGGGTACAAGTTAGACAGCTTGTCTGGCTGCTGTTTCCGACTGTTAGTGCCAGAGCCCTAACTCTTAGGTAGCGCTAAGAACGGCTGCTCTATCAACAGTTGCATAATATTGTGGTTAACTGTACATGCCATGTCGCGCATGGAATAGGACCCTAAAGTTATCCCTGATGGGCTTTCCCGAGGCCACAACCCTCATGGGCCAAGTCACGACTAATGGACTGGTTGTGTGAGCTTATTTGCCCTAATCAAGCACCCACTTTGCCCTAACCACTCTATCTTAAAACAAACATGAATTTACAAAATAAAAAAAACAAACCTAAACCAGACACCCAACAAAAAAAACATCTTCGCCTCTGCCCTTGAGGCTCACATTCACAAATATCGAGGGACATAGAACCAACATTAACGGCATAGAAACTTTTTTCCTGACAAATTCCCCGGATATCCTAGAACTAAGTGAACCGAACCTTCAATACTCAATCTCCTTTCACCACTTTGACATGACTGATTACCTTCCACTCTACCGTAAGGACTCTGACAAACATATGCATGGGCTAGGAGTTTATGTTCAAAACACCCTCCCCTTGACTAGAGAAGATAGGTTAGAATCAGATAACCAAGCCTACATGTGCTTTAGATTGACCTTACATCACAGAGTTAGTTACTTTTATTTCTTATACCGTTCTCCTTCGACTCAGGACTGTACCCTGCTTGACTCTGTCTCTGAAAGCTTAGATAGAGCACTCTCACTCGATTCGAATGCCCAAATACATGTATTTGGATATTTTAATGCACACCAATGTGACTGGTTGGGATTCTCCACCGTTACTGATGTAGCTAGGAACTCTACGCTTAATTTCTCCTCAGCTACCGACCTCTCACAGACTGTCACTTTTCCGACCCGTCTTCCTGCAAGCCTCACTTCTCGAGTTGTTCTTGACCTCACTACCCGAAGCTTCTATGGCGAATGCCCATAGACCGCTCAGAAACTCTTATCACGTTGTGGTAATGATAATTATCAACTTAAAAACTCCTCCAAAAGCTGAGAAGCCGTTGCTCAAAACGACGAGGAACTATGAGCAGGCTGATTTTTAATCCCTCAGGGGTCACATCAATGACGCCCCATGGGGTGAAACCTTCTTATTCCTTGCTGATCAGTGTGTAAATGAGCTAACCGAATGGGTCAAAGCAGGCATTGATGCTTATGTCCCACGCAAAAATTCTTCAGCAAACCTCACTCTCTTCAATGGTTCACCTCAGAATGTGCAGCTGCTATTGCTGAGAGGCAGAAAGCATTCCGAAAATTTGGCCGCCATAAGGCAAATGCGAACACACATAAATTTATAGAGGCAAGAAATGATTGCAAAGTAGTGATAGATGAAGCAAAGAGAAAGTATACAGAGATAAAAGAAACTAGGTACTCGTGATTTATGAAAAATCTACAATAGTGTAATGAACAATAGACAATCGACAATTCCCCCACTATCAAATCACAACGATGTTGTTTGCACGGTAATTGATAAGGCTAAACTACTTGCCCAGCGTTTCGCCTTTAACTTCACTCTGGACTCAGCAAACCACCCCTCCCTAAATTCCCATTGCGGACTGAAGCCACATTTATGAACCTGGTCATCACACCATCTCATGTCCTGGACATCATAAAAAACTTGGCACCTCCAAAGCCTGTGGGCCTGATCTTATACCAATAATAGTAATAAAAAATGCTCTGCTGAGCTGGTCCCTGTCCTCTCCAAACAATACAACAAATGCCTTGCTGAATCCTGTTTCCCTGATAGTTGAAAAATTGCCTCTGTGGTATTAGTCTTCAAGAATTTTGGAGATAGAACTGATCCTCTAAACTACCGCCCAATCAGTCTACATCCGATCTTTGCGAAAATCTTTTAATCATTAATCAATCTAGCGATAGTCTGGCATCTAGTTAATGCTAAACTTCTTTCTGATCATCAATACGGATTTAGACAAGCATAACCTACCGCAGATATCCTAACGGTCATCTCTGAATGCGTATATCATACACTGGACAAGGCAGTTGATGCTAGGGACATAGCGCTTGATGTATCCAAGGCCTTTAACACGGTCTGGCATGAAGGGCTACTCCTAAAACTGCACTCATATGGTATTACTGGACAAATATTTAATATAATTAAATCCTTCCTAACAAAAAGAAAGATCCAGGTTGTCCTCGACGCTGTTCATCTAAGCAACATGACATAAATGCTGGTGTACTCCAGGGACCCATCCTTAGACATCTACAGTTCCTGATTTTCATAAATGACCTCCCTGATGTCATTGAGACTGAGATAGGTATATTTGCCGATGACACCATGCTCTACTCTTATCATGTGGGCAAAACTGACGCGCACATATCTGAGGCAATGGCTGAATCCTTAGAAAATTACCTCCAGTCTGTAGTGGATTGAGGTAAAAAATGGATGGTAACTTTTAATGCCGCAAAGATAAAGCTACTTTTCTTCAATAACTACAAGAAACCTCTTCAACCACCGATTGTCATGGCAAATAACACCCTACCTGAGAGTTCATCATTAAAACTCCTCGGCCTAACTTTCACAGATAACATGAATTGGAATAAATACATTGAAGACCTTGCCAGGGCTGCTGCAAAGAAGTTGGGCTCCCTCAACCGTGCTAGTAAACTTCTCACACCTGACATTATACTGTATCTCTACAAAGCCACCATCCGCCTATGCATAGAGTATTGTTGCCACATCTGGGCTGAGGCATCGACCACTAGTCTCTTCCTCTTAGACAAAGTCCAACAAAGAGTTGCCAACTTAATAGGTCCCTCACTATCCACCAAGCTTCAGCCCCTGTCCCATCGCCGCCATGTTGCTTCGTTGTGCCTATTTTACAAATACTTCAATGGATTGTGCTCTGATGAACTTGCTGCTCTGGTACCCCCACGATGCAAATTCACTAGACCAACCCGACAATCTGCCAAATCCCATCCATCCACTGTGGACGTCCCCAGATGCCGAAGAGCTTTCTACTCCAAGAGCTTCTTTTCGCGTGCTGCTGGTCTTTGGAACTCCCTCCATGCTCCCTGTTTTCTTGACGGTACTGAAATGCAGAAATTTAAAACTAATGTAAGCAGACATCTCGCTGCACAAAACATTCAGCCTTTTACTCAGTAGCCCCTTACGTCTTGCTCTTTTGGGGTGAACTATGTTAAAAAAAGGACTATATGGATTCTTGTCTTGAATCTGGCAATACCAAGAGACCACAAGAAAAATATACTATAACATAGTTAACTGGTAAATGAGGGATAGGAAAATTAATGTTCTTCATTTCTTTTCTAACTCAACGTTTGAGAGATAAAGACGAACCTTAATGGAACACTAGTTTATCTATGTATTTGTTGTGGCTCTGTAAAGGATCTGGAAAGACAAACATGAACTCGGTGTTAAGTGAAACAAAGTATATTGCAGAAAGTATAATACAGCATATAACAAGAGTAGTTGAACGTCTGTATTAAACTAGGGGTGTTCCAGGTATTTACTTCCTTACCACTGCAGGAAGATGTGACACAATGCCGGAAGGTCAAGCCAGCGCCCCTAAAGAAGGAGCAGTCTGATCTCTATAAAATTGCCAGGGCAGCCCCATTGGCATTCCTAGGTCGGGCGCCTCAGGCAATAAGCAATAAACTTACTTTATCCCAAAGAGGGGAGACAAGACCTAGGAGGGTGGACCTCCTAGGACTACCCAGGACTAATACCTCAGTCCGACAGATAAAATGTCACTGAAAGTGCCCAGTTCACGTTTAGCTGGGGTGAACCCAAAACCGAGAGGAATGTTCTTCCAGTATTTATAGTGAAATGGAAGAATTCATGTAGTTCATGAAGGTAAGTACCATAACAGTATCTCATATAGAGATCTAGTGTTTGTCCCAGGAAGTGGTTCCTTGATTTCTGAGATCTAAAGTCAAGTGAAATGAAAAAACAAAGATATGATAGGCTACACTTTTAGAAATCACTTCAGAGCTTATAAAAATATAATAGCAAACTACAAAATGGGATATGATAGTCATTTTCTTTTTATAAATCATTTCAAAGCCTACATTTTAATAGTCAGATTATGTTTGACAAATAAATAAACGGGAAATAATCGAGTGAAAATCCGAGATTGCCAATCTTGGGTCAATCTTTTGTCAATCTTGTTGGCCAAAACTTTAAAACCATCCAACCCTTAGGTCAGCAAGATGAAAAGAGTTCATGTCAGCTTGTTTTAAAAGAGATTGATATCACTCACTCAACCAACTCATGTGAGCTTAAATGGTAGCCATACACGTTACATCGATTGAAAATCATCGCTGGCTTAAACTGAACAAAAAACTAAACCACCACTTTATTAGTTTATTACTAATTTAAATGAAATAGCAAACCAGCAGACAAAAAAAAGAGAGACTACTGAGACGAGACAAAAAGCAATAATCAACAGAGGAGAAGGAAATCGATTTCGAATATAAAGATGATTATTCCCAACACATTCATTGGATATTGTGTGCATACATACGTGTTAATAGTTAATATTTCTTGTGATTTATTTTGACTTTATATAGAGATACTAATATATATGATTATTTATAAAAAAATTTTTTTAAATATATATATCATAATCTAAGCTAAATGAACACTGTCAAGACGGTTGGCTATATTGTCCACTTTATATGACATAAATAGGATTTATTTGTCTGCTTGTCGCAGACCTGCTAAAGATGGCCAATTGCTGAGAGCGCTCGGATTTGGGTTAAAAATGACTCATGTACGACCGACTGAGCAGTTAACTTCCACACATATGATTCCATTAGGATGAAACGTATAGGTATATGGATAATAATTAAAAAATATATTTATTGTTAAATAATATATATATATATATATATATATATATTCACATACAGCTATTTAGCTGTATTACGGCTCCTCAGTGTGGCTAGACATGATAAGTGTTTCAAGTTGAGATTAAAAATCAAACAGTAGTCATTAATCTTACCTGTAGTTTGTAGTCCTCACCACGAAATTATGGGAAATTATCATATTTTTATATTTGTTTACATTACCGGTTTCCGAAGAGAACTCGATTTTTATTACAGAGAGCAATGACTTACGCTAAGTAAAAACTGTTACCACTCCTACTAAAGAGATCAACCTACGAAGTGACAGCAAATGTAGTCGTCTACACAGAAAGCTGTTTCGCCGTATCATGTCTCTACTTGAATAGAAATGGTGTTTCAAGCTGAGATTGAAAACCCGATTGCTTCAATAGCAATCAGCAACGCTCACCACGCAAGTAAGAGAACTTATAATATTTTTATATTTGTTTACATTAACGGTAGCCGAGAGAACTGTATTCTTATTATGAAGAGCAATGTGAGAAACCGTTATCTCCACTACCAGAGAACTGTTTACACCGAGAATATATACATATATAAATATGCTATAAACTTTTTTTTATTGAATATTAAAGTATTTTTTACCTACAGACGATACTGTTTCGGGCTTTTTATCCTCAGTATTGTAGGAGTAATAGTTGCAGGCAGTCGCATGGGATCGAACGTAGTTCGTAGATTAAAGCTAGAATTACGAGACAAACGCTCAAGATCACATGGCTATCGTCAATCAGCACATACAGTAATTGAAATTAAGATACACTTACCCAATGATGCAGGGTAATGGTTTTTGTTGTCTAAAGTGTTCAATGCTAGCGCAGAACTCGCTTTGTCGCAAATGACATCAACCTTTTCTCAGTTTCATGGTGATTTATTTTCAAGACTATTACATCTTGAAAGGGGCGTTTAACTAAAAATAATTTTATTGGATATTAAAGTATTTTTTACCTACAGACGATATCGTTTCCGGGCTTTTTTTTACCTCATCAGTGCAACAGTTATGGTTGCAGGAACTTGAATGGGATCGAATGCAGTTCGTAAGTTCAGGCTAGAATTACAGGACAAACGCTCAATCAGCACAGACAGTAATTGAAATTAAGAGAGACACACACACATCCACACACACACACACACACTCACACACACATACACACACACACACACACACACACACACACATATATATATATATATATATATATATATATATATATATATATATATATGTGTGCGTATATGAAGAGAGTCCGGCATAGGAGACTACCTATAGGTCTCCTTTGTTTGGATTTGAAACCGACTGTACCGATGTTATCCTGATTTTCTGTAATATATATATGGTGTTGCAGCAAAATATGTTGGGGTTCTCTCCCACTAACCTCACACACACACACACACACACACACACACACACACACACACACACACACATATATATATATATATATATATATATATATATATATATATATATATATATGGTGTTGCAGCGAAATCCGACACTTGACAAAAACTAAATGAAATATTAAGAGGTACCGAGGAGCGTTATAAAGTCCTCAATGGACGAGACACTCGGCGGACGTCCCTACGTTTTCCAATAGCAATTTTCCTCACCATTGGTCGCCGGATTTGTTGCCACCTTCCTTACCCGACTGCAACCCCCTTGCCTATTTTGTCTGAGGTGTGGTCGAAACGAAGACCAACAAGCACGCCCATAACACGGTCGAATCTCTGAAGCTGCCTTCGTGAAGGTGTTCGCCGCTATAGATAAGGACATGGTCCCCAAAGCATGCAATTCATTTCGCGCCTGCTTTTAGAGTGTGACAATATGAAAAATATTTTATATAGTTGTTGTGGACCTGTTTAAGGGCTGGAATGAAAACACGAACACGTGGTTTAGCAAAAACAAGTATATTGAAAAAAAAAGTATAATACAACAGAGAAACAAGAGTAGTAGTATGTTAGTCTTGACTGTCAGTATAGACTGTGGTTTACTCAACACTGAGAAGCAGGTGCTTTCAGTATTTATTGTGAATGGAAGAGTCGAAAGTCCATTATAGGTACAGTACTATAACACCCACTCCCAAGCTTTACCTCCTCAGGAGTATAAATATCATTTCCTTTTTGGATTGATTACGATAAGATCCGGAAATTTCCGTTTCCTTTTAGATTCCCGCTTTTCTGGGGCTGCTTGGGGTATTGGTATGTCGAAAGTATCGTATATGATGTCCATAAATTCTTCTTTTACCCGGGGAGTTCTGTCCGTGTCATACGACAGTCGTTTCCTAATTTGATTTAGGTATCTCTTATGAGAGAACTGAGGTCCTTGGATTATATAAACCAAATTTCCAATTCTCTTTTCTATCGTACCAAGTTCCCAGAAAGACGTGTTATTTGAAACATCTTGAAATATACTCTGTTTTTCTGGGATGCATCGTTTTGGGGGGGACAATAGAGGTTCGACTTTGTTTGGTCTGTTTAGGCAGTAAATTTTCAAAAACGGATCTGACTTTTCGCGCAAACGTCATCTCTGCAGGAAATAATGCGGATCATGTGTTAAAGTAGGGTCGCGTCTGTGGGAGTTCCGCGAGCTTTTTTCAGGGCTTTTTTTAGAGTGTCCACAAAACTCTCCGCCTAAGATGATACAGGGAAGTTGTGATATGTCTGATCTGGAAAATCTCACAGAACACTGACGTCGGAGGACGTAAATTGGGTTCCGTTGTCACTGATCAAACAATCGACCACCCCAAAACGGACGAACAATTTGTGCAGGAAGTTGATTGTTACCTCCGTAGTGCGCTTTTTACATTGTACCACTTTGGGCCATTTGGAAATAAATCGACTACAATTAGATAGGAAAGTCCATCGAACGGACCCGCAAAATCGACGTGTATCCTTGACAAAAGTCAGTTCGTCTTAGACCACGGACTATGTTTGATATGAAGTGCCTTTGCCGCTAAGGCACAGCATTTACACGTATTTACGATGTTCTCAATGTCCTGACTCATTTTAGGCCAGTACACGAAGCTGCACATAAAAGCTTTCATCCTATTTTTCCCCGGATGGACAATGTGAAAATCCTTCAGGATTCTCTTCTGTATTTTTTTTAAATGACGACTCTCTCGTTGTACAAGAGTACATCGTCACATAATGTAAAATTTTCTGCAAAATGTTGGCCTTTATGTTAGTTTTTGTACTGATGATGAATTCATCATTGGAGGCTTCCTTTTTAATTTCATGTAGAGCCACCAGAAGCTGTTTCACCGTGTTGCATAACATAGCTTTTATCTTCCCTGCGAGCGGAAGTAATCCCGGTGTCTTCTAGTGGCTCTCTCTGTCTCGGTACCTCTGTCTCGGTCTAGACAATCCATCCGCGTGATAGATATTTCTTGATGGTACATACTCCATTTTAAAATCATAATTCAAGTAAAATTGTTCCCAATCTATGTAGTCCATTCGCCGTATACACGGGCATATCTATTTTCGAACCGAAAATGATGGTTAACGGTTTATGATCCGTCTGTAATCTACCGTGTATATAGCGGTGGAACTTACTTACAGCAAAAATTTCCCTAAAGCCTCCTTCTCAATTTGGGAGTCCCGCTTCTCCGCAGGAAGCAGGGTCATTGATGCATGCGCGATGGATTTATGTGTTCCATCCTGCATTACAAGAAGAATACACGCTCCTAATCCGTATGAACTAGCGTCACTCGTCACTTTTATGTCTAAGTCTGAGTTGTAATGCGTAAGGAATAAATTTGATGTCAACATTTCAATAGTTTTGCTGAATGCCTCCTGGCATTCGGGCGTCCACTCTTAAACATTATCTCTTTTTTAAAATAGTTCATTCAGTGGAGCACAGAGGTTATGCATCTCTGGGATAAAAGCCTGGTAGTAATTTGCCAGTCTCAGGAAGCTGTGCAGTGCTGTTACGTTTTCCGGCGCCGGAATGTTCTTAATTACATGACCAAGATATTTGATTTCTTCTAAAAAGAAATCACATTTTTCTTCTTTAACTTTATATCCGTAGTCCCGGATTCGCGAAAACACTTTGTTGACATGTTCCCGGTGTTGTTCCATGTTTTTACTGGTGATTAGAATGTCGTCAAGGTATTCAATAGCAAAATCAAGTTCGCTCAGCATGGTATCCATAACTTGCTGGAAAGTTGCGGGAGCAAATTTAACCCCGAAAGGTAGCTTTTCGAACTTGTATAAACCGCGATAGGTATTTATACACAACAGTTTCGAACTCTGTTCTTCTACAGGCACACTTCGCTCAGATCTATTTTTGAAAGAGATCTGCCTCCATTTAATTTTGAAAAAACTTCTTCAGGGCTATACAGTAGTGATAATACTTTAGTGCTGCATCAAATCTCGTTGAGAAATCTGCACAGACGCGTATTTCTTTTGATTTCTTCTTTACATAGACCGTGGGTGCTGCCCACTAACCGCATTCCACTTTCAATAATATGCCGGTCGTCACTAGTCAGTCCAATTCCTAATTTAATTTGTCTACCTCTATTTTTTTTATTAAATACGGGCTGAACGTTATCGTTCAGTTGAAATTTGGCTGCCATTTTTTAGCATCGACCAAGGTCGGCAGAAAAAAAAATTATGGAAAAGACTTTTTTTAAATCCAGTTTTAGTTTTTCTGATTCGGTTCTCCGACTATCTATGTTTTGGCAAAACATATTTGTTGGTAACTCCCAAACATTGAACGCTTGCATCAAATCAGTGCCAAAAAAGTTATTAGTGTCTTTTAACACAAGTATTTTTTAACCTTTTGGTAGTTCCCATTAGGGTTACGTTCGTAATTATTTCACCCTCATATTAAATTCTTTCACCAGTTACAGTACTTGCTATTCTGTTGGTTCTTAACAGAGTGGGTTAATTCAACCTCTTCCACATATGTAGGTTTATTATTGACACGCCCGAACCCGAATCCAGGATGTTTACATGCACATATTTCCTAATATTAATGCAGCCATTCTCATTTGCACTTGTGGCTTGAACCCGTTTTTTATTTTCTCTATTCTTTCTGCAATGTGAAATTCTGTGTCCGGCTTTGTCACAAGTCAGGCAGGTCTTAAAACGAAATGGACAGTCCATAAACTAATGAAGGCTACCACAGCAGCAATTTATCCTTTTTTACAGGGCTGGTTTGTCGGTGCAGAGGCGCAAACATCCTTTTGTTTTGTTTTGAATTGTTTTACATAGAGAGAGAGAGAGAGAGAGAGAGAGAGAGAGAGAGAGAGAGAGAGAGAAAGAGAGAGAGAGAGAGAGAGAGAGATGGATTTCGATTTTTGACGTACTTTTCTAATGTGTGCAATGGCCGACTCTTCGATGTCCTTCGAATACTGCTTGACACTTATAAATCTTAAGCAGTCTTCAGCTAATTTCTGTAGTGTTTAGTTCGGTTCATTTTCTAATTTATTTAGAGCTATTCTTTTGATCCGGCGTCTTTTCGTGGTAGCAATCCTTTTACAAAAATTCAGCATTTAAAATTATCAGCACTAAGTTGGGCTCATTTAAAATCGTGGGAGTGTTTATTGACGACTGATGCAAACGTTGAATAATCTTCATTGTTTTTTTTACCAGGTTTAAACACTTCCAGCGTTTGTTAAAAAAGTCTTGGGGCTAAATAATTCAGTTAAAAGATTTACAGCTTCAGCAAAAAGTCAAATTGCTCGTTTGTCGGGGCTAAATGACATCTACGAACTTAGTATGTTCGGTGGTGCCTAATGTTCGGAGCAGTAAGCGAACATTTTTAGAGTATGATCCATTTTCGCAATCAATTTTGTATAGATCCTCATATCTTCTAAAATACGAAGCATAGGTTCGATCCTCGTCTGGGGAATAAGTGATATTGTCGATTGCACTCCAAACGGCATTGTTCGAGAAAGTATGATCGTTTTCGTTACTTTTACCACTAATCGATATTGTTTGCATTAATACTTCAATCTTTTCGTCTGATTCTTTTTTTTGTTCTAGTAGAAGCTGTTGCAATCTTTCTTCGGTTTTCTGTAGTCTTTTATTTTGTTCTAGAAATCTTTCTTCTGTTTTCTGTTGCAGTGGCATTTGATACTTCAGTAGTTCTATCATTGTAGCTTTAAAGTCTTCCATATTTAAAATGTAATCTTTTTAGCATGCGGTTTTTAGAATGTGTTTTTTTAGAATACGGCTTTTTAGAAAGTTCCTTATTTTAGATTACGCTTGGTAAACGTAATCTTAGTTATAAAAAGAAGATAAAAACGTTTTCTTTTTCCTCGAAAACAAGCACTTTTTTACTACGCTTTTCGCGTAACCGTAGAATTTGTGGTCAACAGAGAAAACATGAAAATACGGTTATAGTTTTTTTTCCGGCAGTCGTAAACTTTTCTCTTTTGGAGAGAGAAAATATCATTCTTGTTAAAAATTAACAATAGTGTAGGAATAGCAATAATAAAATCACTGACCTTTCTTCAAATGAGAGAAAAAAGTTGGTATATACGTGTTTTTTCCACAGGTAAATGTCAGTTTTTAGAACGAGGATGTTGTCTGGTGAATTTTGTAGTTGGTTTCTTCACGTTTGTCCTTTTCTTAAGGTTATCCAAAACAGCTATAATATACTTTGTTGCCAGTTGTGGCATCCATCTTTAAGGTTTTCCAGAATCCTTTACTGTAACTACGTCGTCAGTCATTGTGGTGATGTAAGTTCGACATTCTACGCCATCGGTTGTTGTGGGTTCTTTCTTTAAGTTCTCAAGAAACATCCTTAATGTTGCAGTTGTGTCCCATGTAAGTTCGCATATCTCATCACCAGTTGTTGTAGACATCTTTAGAGGCATGACTGAAAACACAAACATGTGGTTTAGAAAAAAAACAAGAATATTGAAGTAAAGTATAATACAACAGAGAAACAAGAGTAGTGGTGCGTCAGTCTTTACTGTCAGTATAGATTGGAGTTTACTTAACACAAAGAACCATATGCTTTCAGTATTTGTCGCGAATGAAAGAGTCTAAAGTCCGTTATAGGTACGATACCGAAACAATGGTTTAGATTAATTCATATGGGAATCAATTTCCGAAGCAAAATAAAGCTCAATATTCAAGTTTAAAGTGTTATTTTAAAAAAATAAATTACAATAAAGCTATAAATAAATAAAACGACAGATCAGAGTTATATATTACTGTAGTTTAATGTTAATTTTGAAGCAGAATAAATCTTACACGTGTTTCTTGAGAAAATTCATAACATACTTGTCACAACATCTAAGTTACCATACGAATACTCTCGTCGTCGGAGATAATTGCCAGATAAAGACTTCATAACATCCCGGTAAAATATCCAGGTAAAAGAAAAGCTTCCAGACAAATGTCAGAATCATCAATGGAGATATAAAGGTAATACAAGCATGAACATTGATGCTAAATAAAATAAAAAAGTGACACGTCAAGAAATAAACGCGAGTACACAATAAAAGTGTATTTGAAGAAACCTTTCAGTAATCAAATCAAATTGGGTAAAATAATTAAACAAATTACCCAAAGAAACTGGAAAAAATGTCTGGGAAGCATAATATTCCTTCTATATTGGTAATTTAAAAAAAAACAAAAATCAATGGCAGATAAATCAGTAACGATCAGTAATAACGACCAAGGGAAGATAATCATGTTATATGTTAATATCATTTATACTTCTATAAAATCAAATTTAAAACTAAATCAAGTAACGTTTACACACACACCCCCACACCCCACACGCACACACACACACACACACACACACACATATATATATATATATATATATATATTTATACATTTATATGTGCATAAGAATAGGAAAATATGAAATTCATAACATACATTCCCCACTATATATATATATATATATATATATATATATATATATATATATATATATATATATATATATTCTTACGCATATATATATATATATATATATATATATATATATATATATATATATATATATATATATATATATATATAGTGGGGAATGTATGTTATGAATTTCATATTTTCCTAGTTATTGTGTTCAGAGCAAATGCAAGCTTCACGTAACTATATAAAAAAGCGAAGTTTATTCTGACCCCATCGAGATAGTGGGTATTATTTTAAGAATCGCTCTGCATTTTGGTTTGTAGGAACACTTCCATCAGAAATTGCTAATTTTGTATTTATTGTAATTGTCTTACGGTATAAACATTGGTTGAATTTAACACGGCATTTTCTAAGATATTTGAAAAATATACTTCATTTTATTTATTAGCACACATAAACACGCATATATAAGGATTTGTCTGGACAACATGACATGAGGAAACTTAACCCTACTAGTAAAACCTGATCAAATATTCAAAATAACATAGTACTCGAAAGTTAACTAAGATCATCTCAACACAGTTATACGCTGGCTCATATGATGAATGGTGCACCTTCTCAAAGTAATGTTACCTCAAGTAACAGTACTTAGCTGGATACTCCACCAGACTAGATGAATTCTTGTCCTGTAATCCGGTAAGATCAAGAGACCAAAAGAAAGATATACTATAACGTAGTTAACTGATCGATTGGAGAGAGGAAAATTGATGTTTTCAACTTCATTACTTACTCAATGTTTGACAGATAAAGGAGAACTTTAATAGAATATTCGAATTTCTATGTTTCTTATATAGAGATCAAGAATGGGGGCCTTGATTTCTGACAACATCGATTAAAGAAAAAATGAAACGAAAGAGAGAATATATATATATATATATATATATATATATATATATATATATATATATATATATATATATATATACATACATGGACGGCGGCACCGGAGGAGGGCACTTTCTGACTTGCCCCCCCCCCCACACTTTATGGTCATCAATAATGAAGTTATATATGCATGTGTTTAACCGGGTCCCCCACATTTTAGGAGAGCCCCCCTTTTATAACTGTCCCGCCTGTTCTGATATATATATATACACATACAGAGAGAGAGAGAGAGAGAGAGAGAGAGAGAGAGATTTTAAAATTAATTAATTAATTTATAAACCATTGTTTTCTATACAGATTTTTGTAATTAATTTACAAATTAATTTTTTGCGTGCAGAAAAGTTAGACATGGACGCGCATTTCTGCTGGCTATAATCTATCATCAGCATTCCTCACCGGACAGAGATCGAACTTTCGATGTTAATATTCGTAGACCAGCGTTCTACCCACTAGATCACTATCACTCCTCGGCTTCTTATCGCTTATAGTGTTACGTAGATTATTTGTTATTGTTTTTGTTTTAGGCGATAGCGACCAGTCTCTTTACGGTGCGTTTTGTTTTATTATTTAAGAATATGCAAATGAGCGGATTTTTCCTTTTTTAATTCGCCCTTAATCGGACGAGTCATCAATTGTATATAAAGATTTTTAAAAATTAATTAACTTATAAACAAATTCATTGAATACACACATACACACACACATATACAATATTTATTAAAACATCAGAAGTTCAAAGCAAGGAGTCCCATATTCTTAATCCATAGATTTTCAAAGACACACTTTTTTTAACCAACAAGGTAGTTGAAATATTATCGGCGACATTTAACTTTGAAAAATTTATACACCAAATACAAAAATTAAAAGATAAATAACCTCTCCATTGAACATATTGAGCTTAATATCATCACGATAAATTATTATGAAACGATAAATCAATTATATTTAATTTTATTTAATATTCTAATATATATTTATATATATATATATATATATATATATATATATATATATATATATATATATATATATATATATATACAGTGTTCCGAAGTAATGGAAATTGAAAAAGTAAAACTAGAATATTATTCATGTATTCATCACAGTTTCGTCTTTATTTGCAGACTTCCTCAGGATGATTATCTGAAGAAAAACCAAACACAAGTACAACATGTTTGAAACAATAGGTGGTAGCGGGTGAGCTTAAATTTGCGGCAGCTTATGAATAAAAAAAATATTACATACAAATAGATGGTGGCAGTGAAAATTGTGGCGGTTGGAGTTATAAGATCACATACCCACACACACAGACATATATATATATATATATATATATATATATATATATATATATATATATATATATATATATAAAGTGTGTGTGTCTTCCTGAAAAGAATCTTTGATAATATGACATAGTTTTCGTTACATACCGATGCACTAAATCTTTGTCATTATAAGTTATTGATTAACATCTTTAATATATTAACACCTTTCAGGACCGGCGGGACAGTTATAAAAGTGGGGGGGGGGGCTCTCCTAAAAAGTGGGGGGGGGCCGGTTAAACACATGCATATATAACTTCATTATTGATGACTGTAAAGTGGGGTCGGCAAGTCAAAAAGTGAGGGTGGGGAGTTGATACCCCCTGCCCATCCACCCCCCACCCCCCCGGTGCCGCCGTCCATGCCTTTGCTTCATAACGGAGTCTTATAAATAATGTAATCTAATCTAAGCTTTCGGAGTTTGTTTACGCCACGTAATTTTGACAATAAATCAGTCTCCTTATTTCATTTGATGTTTTAATATTTTCTTACAATTGTCTCTCTGTCACTTAAAAGCGTACATACATTTATTTTATAATATCATATAGATACGACTGAATAAAGAATGCCGGATGCACTGAATTCGATAAATGTACAGCAGAAACAGAGGAAGCAAGTTCAGACCCGTCGGCGCTTATTTCGGCTGAGTCTGAGTCACGTGCAGGATCAAAGTTCCCATGCAAATCAGGTACGTTTAAGTTTACCTGTTTCACCCCGACCCTATCTTAAATGATTCTTTATGTGTACAAGGTTAGGCAGAAATAACGCCCTTTTTAATTTATTAACGTTTATTGGACGTATATATATATATATATATATATATATATATATATATATATATATATATATATATATATATATACATATTAAATTATATTTACATACATACGACGTTGTTTCGAGCCTTTTACTCTCATCAGTGTATGGAAGTGCTAATTTCAGACTGTCACAAAGCGCGAACCCGGTTCACAGAGATACTTTTGACTCCGCACACTTTTACTCTATCCTCGTGGCCATAGGAAATTATCACGTGATATGGAGAATTTAAGTTATATTCATGCCGATTACAGCGTTACATCACGACAGACTAGAGAACACAACGAACTTACTCGGAGTCTTGCTTTGTAGTAAAATCAATGTCTATTTTAAATTTCTCCTAACAGCGCTCAACTTTAATTTTTTATAGCATAATATTTATAAATACATATTAAATTATATTTACCTACAAACGACGTCCTTTCGAGCTTTTTACTGTTATGAGAGTAGTGTATATATATATATATATATATATATATATATATATATATATATATATATATATATATATATATATATATATATATATATATATAAGTACATGTAACTATGCATGTTGTCGTAACGACGTTTCTTTCTATTTCCTGTTTGAACACATCCAACTGTATACCATCCGTGAAAAAATTACTAGCATGGCAGCCACAAGTAACAACACTTAGCTTGATACTCCACTGGATCAAATCAATTCTGATACTGAAATCAAATCAATTCTGATACTGAAATCAAATCAATTATGATACTGGAATCCGGTAAGACTAAGCAAACACCTGAAAAAAACAAACACACTATAACATGGTCAACTTATCTTTTTTCACTGCTTTATTAACTCCAGGTTTGTGAAGTAGAGAATATACTTAATTAAATCCTCGAATACCTATGTAATTCATTGATTGAGACTCTTATGATTTGTGAGGGCTACCTGAGCTAAGAATATAGAAAAGAGGAAAACCGAATGTTTTTTTTAACAAACACGGAAGATAGGAACACTAACTACTCATTAAAAGAGATTTTGCTCGTCTTTCGTCCGTCCCATTAAAAAAATGTAATAAAAGTATTGGGGAATTTGTCTCATTTCGAAATATCAGAGATCTTTACTACTTTTAGAAATGGGAAATATTGCATTAATATTTATGAACTAATAAATTCACAACAATTAAAGCGGATGCTTTAATTGGAAATCTAAACCAACACCGTGAGATCTTCAGTCCTATTCTACAAACTGCCCTATTTAGACTTTTTTTTTATAAATTAAGCGTAACATAATAATTATAGCTTTGGTGTGACGTCATAAATGCATGATTTACGTCATATTTCAAAACATTAATTTAAACATAAGCGATAATTACAAAAATAAATTAATGGGTAAACATCATCAATAGCGTTAGAAATTATTTGAATTGTCCAAACATTTATTTTTCTTTAACTACGTTTTGTATGTAGTTCTTTCTCAATTACATAATCTTCCCAGCCTAACAAAATATGCGACCAGAGGAAGCATATATTTGCTATTAATTATAAAATAAAATTGAGAAAATAAAAAACCTTAAATAGTACATATATAAACAACAAGAACAACAAAGTGTCTATCAGTAAACACCTAATTACAAATTAATATACACAAAACCAAAGTGTCTATTAGTAATCAAATAAATAAAAACAGTAAATAAGATTAAAAATAATAGTTAATAAAAATGAATAATAATAAATAAATGAATATGTATTGATTACTTTCATCTCAGCGACCGGACTTTAACGAATTAAACTCTCCAGAATTATGGAAAAGCCAAGCTCGATTGTGAAGATCTTCAAATGCTGGGGGTGTCTATTTCAGGAAGAAGTTGACGGAGTCTGGCGTTTGATTACGAGGCTGTGGCGGTTTTAATCGTTCTGGTTGGAAAAGGATTCTCGAATTTATTGCGGAAATGTAGGCTATCATTGACAACGAACTCAGCATGTCAATGATATCCATGATCAGTGACAAGGAAATGTTCGATGTTCTCATCAGAAGTATAGTGCACGTGGAGATCCGTTTCTACTTGTACAAGATGAGAAAAGGGCAGTTTTTATCGCATAAGACAGATGAGAAGCGACTGAAACTTACCGAGATTCTTGTGAAAAACTAATTCATTCTATGGTATGCTTTCATTCTTAAGAACCTTTGCTATTATCAGTTAGCAAACTCGCCAAACAACCCCTGGCTTTCTGTGTACCTCAAAGTTTTACCGAAAACCATAAAGACTAAGTTCCCAGTTCACTTGATTGTATTTCTGATAGATAGAACAAAAGTCACGTTCAGGGGCGTGCAGCAGGGGCGACGGATATTCAAATTGGGGGCATCCAATCATATTCAAACATTCTCCCTTTCTCATGATATTTATCAGTACTATGACATATATTTAAGTCTTTGTGGGATACAATCAAGGAGTTTGCCACGAGCATCGTCAGGTCATCACCAGACTTTTGCATCCATTGGTCTCGTTATATCACCGTACATCTTTCCGGGAAGGCATCATATACAATACAGAAGGTCACATCATGTAGCTTGGACAATTATTGCTTTGGATCCATGGGGTCTATTGGGAAACCTTTATGCGTGGCAACACGAATCTTCATCATGCTACACAAGCAGGAAAGCCCAGTCATAGCTCCCCGGGAATACTTTGATTGCATTACTCTGGACTTCTGGTCTCTCAAAATTCCCAGATTTCAACCAATCTGGACTATTGTCCGTGTATGTGTGAGTTTGAGACAGACAGAGAGAGAGAGAGAGAGAGAGAGAGAGGGAGAGAGAGAGACAGAGGGGAGAGAGCGCGCGCGTGTGTGTGAGAGAGAAGGAGAGATAGAGATTCTCCTGCAACATTAAAGGGGAGCTCATATCCATGAAAATCACATTTCACCCTGTTAAACCGAAGAAGTGTCGAAGAAAATTCCCCAGCAAGTGTCGAGGCTGTGTGGAGAACGTGGTTGAGATTGACTAGGATTTATTTTAATAACGTGAATCGTGTAGTCCTTCTTTTAATTAAAAAAAAAATATATATCTGGAAAATCAACAGGTTGTATTTCATTTTATTTCAAAGTTATGCGACAATTAATTCAACGAACCTTTTATCTTACATATTAAGTTATCTTGTGAGATTTTAAAAGTCGAACCCAAATAGCATTTAAGCTGACATATAACACTTTTTCAATTGCTATTGTTGTACCATGTTATTAGCACTATAATAACATACTTCGGAACAATTTATTTAAAAAATATTTAGTCCTGCTCCGAATACTGCTAACATGGAAATAGTTTCAGATCATAACCGAAAAATCAAAATCAGCAAGGGAAATAATTTTTAATTGAAGAATTTAAGATGGGTTGTTTCCCTTACAACTAAGATTGTATACCTTTTTCAGTATAAGTTTAATATATGTTAACAGATACAAATTAACATCTAAAATGACTTCACAGCATCTCGGGCTACGCCGGGTAGCTACATCGATTATATGTATATATATATGAGTTTAAGGAAAAAGTGTAAGCGGTGTTATTCTTATAATTAAATATCTTTCTAATTTCCATCTATGGAAAAACGCAGTCTGCAAAGTGTGTAAATAATTATCCCAGTTAAAAGTTTCTGTAATGAATTCACTAATCATTAGCATGTTACTAATCATTAGCATGTTACTAATCATTAGCATGTTACTAATCATTAGCATGTTACTAATCATTAGCATGTTACTACTTAAGTACTCGAGTTGACATACTCATGTTGACACGCCGGTTTTCGTTAGATCACCGCAGTTAATCCTGTATCAGTACTAAATGGGTAACCATTTCGGAATACCAGGTGCTGCATGTGATCTCCGCTTATCTCGATATTGTTTTTAGTCGTCCTAGACATCTCCTTGCCACTGGATTCAAGTAGTGCCGATTTAGAAGAGGTATGGTTGGGATTGGTCAACCCTTGCTTCACAATTATACGCGCAGCAACTCTTACAGGGAGTATTCATTATCTCTCAAGAATGAACGGAGACCATGCCATGACTCGAGTAGTGAGACGAGAAAAGAAATCAGTACGCCAGACTAGCGATTTCTAACTGGATTGTGTGGATTTGTAAAAAGAGACCGAAGACACCCGAGGATGGTGTCTAGTAGGTAATTAAAACTCTCCTAATATTTGCTTCATTTTACTTTAGTCGAAGTTCTCAGAAATCAAGGGTCCCCTTCCCGGGGCTAACACTTTATCTCTATAATGAGATACATAGATATTCGAATATTCTATTAAAGGCGACTGATATGCTTATTCAATTTGAAGGTTGCTACATCTGACCATCGGATCATATCAAGAATGTCACATCTATACATAATATACAGGAAAGTTTTCTGTATGTGTTTCTGTATGTGTGTTTGTGTTGTACGGCATAGTGATATTGACACACCGGTTCTCGTTAGATCACCGAAGTTAAGCAACGTTGAGCTGTATCAGTACATAGACATTCGAATAATCTATTAAAGTTATCCTTTACCTGTCAAACATTGAGTTACTAAAGAAGTTAAGAACATTCATTTTCCTCTTTCCAATTGACCTGTGAACTATGTTATAGTATATCTTTCTTTTGGTCTTTTGGTCTTACCGGATTCCAGGACAAGCATTCATCTAGTCTGGTGGAGTATCCAGCTAAGTGCTGTTACTTAAGGTATGGGTGCCCATTTAAAAATACCAGGCAATGTATGTAGAGGGACGTCGACAGCTCCCCACAAGAACTGCAAACATAACGTCGTCATCTCCCCTAACCGGGATATAAATGCGACTGAGGGCCGCTTGTGAATTTGATATTCCCATGAAACTTTCTCCTTCGAAGGAAGCCTGTTCAACTCGCCCAGGGTGAATGCTGTACCAAGTACAGTTTTTTTTGTGTGTGTTCAGCTCAAAATATAAAAAAACAAGACAGACCTACAAATCTAACATTTTTTTGCACAAAGAAAATATGAGCAAATCTATTTTTCCAATATTCATTCTTTTGAGTGTCAACAGAAACAAAATTAATTAGGGTTTATCTCCATTTAGAGCGATTTAAGTTATTATGTAATAATTCGTCAACGATTTTCTAGTTGCGAGAGAGGGAGTGATATATATAGAGAGGCATGGGTAGAGAGGGAGAAAAGAGATATTGATGGAAGGGGAGAAGAGAGAGAGAAACAGAGAGATGAGGTTGATAGAGCAGTTTCAAAAGAAAGATGTTACGTACACTTGTTAACTCTTGTATTTTGTTATCCATGCTTCCCGGCTACGCCGGGTAGTCATGCTGGTCTACATTAAACAAATTCATAAAACTTATCATCTATCTGCATCGACATAATACAAGCTCTGTAACATATAAGAGTGTGAGCAGTGGCTGTGTTGGATTAGGGCTAGCACGAGCTTCCCTCAAACTCCTATAAGCATCGCCCAAGCTTTGCTGTGGCTCCTCTGGTTAAGTATACATTAGTTTAGCCTTGTTACGGTCAAATATTCTTAAGACGTGTAGTCCCAAATCAATTAATGTCGAGGCGGTTATCTATTGGTTTATATAGGTAAGTGGGCCACCAATATAAAAGGCGTGAGTCAACGGTTCCCTTCCTCCTTTCTCTGGCTTACTGTTGAAGTAGCGTCATACTTGATAAATTTCTTTGTATTATTTTGTTGTGGAAAATTATGTGACACGTGACCCTTCCTTTAAATCTAAGTCCGCTTTTTCATATTTCCACGCATTAGGAATTTCTGACAAGCGTTAGATATTTCGTATATTACGTGTAAGCGTAAATAAATCCAGTTATAAATTTATAAGCATAGTTTGTAGTTCTTATTTGTGTATCTCTTTTGTTCATAGGTCAGGGGGATTAAACGGCCGATAATCAGCCTATATATTATTAATCGAGATTTGGAATCTGTCTGTCTGAAGTCGAAACTGTATTATTACTATCTTTTAATGCTTAATCCAGTTTACTATACTATTTCAAACAAACGTACTATCTTTAACTGTTCAATTCAGGGGGTAGTGTAGTATTTGTTTTGTTGGGAGCAGGTAGTGTAGTATCTGTTCTGTTGTCATGATATCATCCTCCCAGGTATTACATCCTCCTTTTTAGAGAGTAAGCTAATGTAGCATCTGTTCTAGTGTCATGTTGCCCTTACAGGCTTTGTCTCCGGTCGCATATTTTTGCTAGTAATCTTTCTATTCCCTACTATTATTTTCATGTAACATTAATTATGTTATTATTTATTTATGACTTAACGGATCATATTCAATTCTGTCTTAATAAGAAATATATGCTCATAGTGTATAAAAGGTAATTTCACAGCCCCGCCATTTTGTTAGGAGAGCAAAATGATACAATCGTTTATCTAAATCCCCATATCATAAACTTATATTAATCTCAACGGACATCTTTTGCACGTTTTTAAAACTAAGTTGTAACCCAGATTTGAAGAGAGGCATATTTGACGAAATATTGTCATACATGAAGCAGCATTGAAAGAAAATAAGATTCGTAATCATGAAATAGCAAATAGTCACATTAATAATAATAAAAGAAAAAAAAGTATTTTAATTTCAATTTTGTATAACTTAATTTACTTTTAATCCGTATATATTCGTTACAACTCTGCATCTGAATCGTCTCCTATAAAGGATTTATATATATATATACTATACACAAACCTTTTATAAAAAATATTTACAAATTACTCCACTTAATAAAATTGGGTTAGATGTGGTAGCATGCGTTAGTAATGGCACTTTATTACTTTGTACAGTTGTCATAAACTGTATACACACACACACGCACACACACACACACACACATATATATATATATATATATATTATGGTACAGAAAATCAGTAATACATCAGTACCGTTGATTTCAAGCTCAGAAAGCGTTTACCTTCCGGCTATCTTCAGCTTTTGTTCTCATCTGGTAAAGAAAATGGGTAGTCTCGCATCAACTCTCGTTTGGATACGTTATTTGCTTTGAAGTGCTAAATTAGAATCGTCTAAATTTTATGTTAGGGAAAGATATGTGAGACTAAAAAGTTTAGTAAAGTTCGAAAAGGGGTGGTGGTAAAATATAACAGTAAAGATTTAAAAATTAAAATTTAAGAACATATTTAAAAAAATATATTTTAAAAAATATTCTTTTAAAAATATTTATATAAGTCCTGTGAGTCAATGTTTAGTAGCAGCGTTGTTATCTGGGCCGTTATTTGTTTTTGAAGTGTTAAATTAGCTTCGTCTAGAATGTGAGGTTAAGAATTAAATTCACAAAAAACAAATATAAATTTAAAATTTAAATTCTAAAAATGTAATTAAGGGACTTGAATATGTTTTATCACTCAAACATAAAATAAAAGTTTCAAACAATTAAAAATCTCCTTAGCTGGTTATCGCTTGTGATAAAACAATCTAAGGGAAGTAACTCTACAAGTCTTTTGTGATTCTGTTTTTTAATATTTAAAATTTGTATCTAAGGTATAATTTTAAATGCAAATTTAAATAGAGTATCATATTATTATGGAAATAATAATTAATGATGTATTGATCGTGACTGATCAAGATTAAGAACAAGATTTGGGTCGTGGATTGATTTTGTTTAGGAGATTTTTAAATTTGCTGTTTTGTATCATGAAAAAGAGGGATTTCCCTCTTAATAACTGGAAACAAATTATCATATTTTCGTGATTTTAATTTTTGGTATAGGGATGGGCTGTATTAAAATATTAATGGGATGATGGTCGGAATAGAGCTTTCCGGGTTGAAGGCGCGAATATAAGGGTTGGTCTAATATTTTGTGGGGCTATTTTGAGGTTATGTATTTGTCAAGGAGAGTTATTATTGGTAGTCCGTTATGTGTACCCGTCAATCCAGTTTATAACAAGTGCCTGTCTCCTATGGACACATCCTTTAAAATGTCGTCCCTAACATTTAAACAGTGTGTACTTGAGTCAATAATGACCCTTAATATGTGATTTTTTTGCGTCACACAGAGGACATCTATTTATGGCTGGGGCGTATGATGGTATTCTCTCTATTACTTTCCATTTTTCTGTTTTAATAGTATACATTGCATTATTGGTCTGTCAATCACACAGTTTAAAAACAAATCTAGTCAACGGTCATAAAGTCCATTGAAAGCATCTTCCGCTTACTTCCGTAAGTTTTAAACACATTCTTTTGTATGTTTTTAAATTAAAATACACAACTTTGATAAAATTTTTATAAATGAAAAATTTTCATATACATTATTTAACCCTTAAATGCTTTTTAGTTCAAATATGACAAATTCCAACAAAATGCCTATTTAATATGATATTCAACGAACATGCGTTAAACTGCAACTTGTTTCACATTTGCAACGAGCCTGTTGGCAAGTGTGAGTAGGTATTTGTATGATGTTGGTATTTGTATGATGTTGCATCAACATATTCGCGAAATAGGTAATCAGTATCTTGGATGATAACATTTTTTTAAAACCAATATAAAAAATAAAGCATTTAAGGGTTGATTACATTATAAATCTACAATCTTTAAAATATAAAAACAATTGGGTTTAAACTAATGGAAGTAAGCGAAAATAACGGGCTAAAAGTCCATTAAATAATGGACTTTATGCCCGTTAACCACAAATCTTTTAAACAGTTGCCAAGAGGATTTATCGGAAAATAGAACTTCGCTAAGGAATTCTGGGCAATTGTTAAGAATAGGGCCCTATATTATTTTTCATAATAAATAATTTATTTGCACATTGTTCACGAATAAATATAAATATTGTAGAAGAGAAGTGATTTTCTTGTTGCTTCTTTGACAGAAACCCAATTAGATGGCTTTCAGAAAGGCCCCGTCGAGTAACAGACATCTTCCCGATTTTTGTTTAGCCATGTTAAAAAGAAAAATGTTTAAATTAATATAATGTTTAAAGTGTTTCGTCATTAAATTGACCAATTATTTGTTACAAAAATCTTACTGATCTTCCCTGGCTTCATTTTTCTGTGCTGATATCAAACATATACCAGTTTCGGCAGCGTTCGGGCATGTTACGTAAACACCCGAGAGATGCTGAGACGAATGTTGACAGACGATAACTTCAATACGTTGCTTAGTCATATTTTTCAGTTTTATTTTCAAGAAAAATAACAAATAACAAAAAAAACTAACAAAACATAGCGAAACAACTGCTAATAAATAATTCATTTTTAATTTTTTAACAAAATAATGCTAAACAATTGTTAATAAATACATTATTATTATTATTTTTTTGCATTTCTTTTTGTATGAAGTCAACTGGTTAAAAAGTATTTTTTTGTGTTTCATAAACCTGAAAAATAATTTTTTGTGTGTTTTAGGGTTTTTTTTTGACATTTTCCTTTTTAATCAGTCGGGTTAGGGTTAGGGTTAAACAATGACTCGTCTATCTCAACCGTATGCCTTGGCCCTCCGATCTGACGAAGATTTCGTAACAAATGGGCTACGAAGACTCCCCTAAAAAATTCTTCCAATCGATCTGCGTATTCGGTGATCCAACGCCGCATTCCTTCCAGTTCGTCTGCCAGCTGACAGATGACAGCTGATTGGCTAATCGCTTTGGCATCTCTCGGGTGTTTACGTAACAGGCCCGAACGCTGGCGACACGGAGTTTCCGAAAACTAGTACATATTCAATATCAGTACCCAGTTTTCATTAAAACATAATATAGGACACTATGTTACTGTCTTCGTTAGTCGCTGTCATCTTTAACTGCGCAAGACGAGTGCGTCCGCCATCTTTGAATGTTTCACCACGTGATCTCAGCTCAGCTTAGCATCGTTGTAAATATGACATAACAAGGGATCACGGTTCAAGTGTTATTTATCCCAGGCTAGGACATATCTTTCGTGAACCGTAAACCAGATCGCCATTAATATGTACCACCAGGCTGGAGGGTTAGTGGCTTACGGACACTCGAAACGTCCATCTGTTTCAAGGCTAGTAAGGGAAAGACACCGCTAGAGCTCTCGCTTTTCGCCCGTTACGTAACAGTAACACGAGACTTACTCTCCCTCGTCCTTTAATATGAACATCACTTACCTATAAGTTATCAAATTTAACCATAACTAATATATTCTAAGATGGATCGATTTAATACTACACATCATTACCCCAATACAACGCCAACAAAACAAATACAAAATATATCAATCTCAATTTTACAGTCGCTAGCCACGATATACCCAAAACAAGCACAGTTGAATATACCTCGAGTTTCGTCGCCCCTATCTTTGGCCGCATAATGACATGATTTCGCTATCAAATGCAAATAGTATATATTGGTGTCGGTCTCCGAGTGACATTTTATCCGTCAACACCGACATAAAATTATCTTGGAATCGCTAACAGAGCCCCTTTTCGAAACAAAGGGTTAAATCGCATTATTATGCCCATTCCAGTTTCTACACATTTGTTAATCAAGTATCCCATAATATATTTTTGGATTACCCATTTAAGACACTTTGAACCAGCAGCCGCTCTTCGCTCACATTAAAATCTAAACAAAAAGCAATCAACCACAACAGCAAAACAAATAAAATATTTTAAAGACGTCTGATCGATATTTTATTTTGATTAGTCATAAAAACGAAAGGCAGAGAAACGTTGACCTCATACACAAAAGTCCTTTTACTGTCACTCATAACACCGGCAACCAATTTAATAACAGAGAATATTCAGAAATACACCGGTAGTAAGTCATATTTCAAGTGCTTTCATAACCTATTAGTTTCCCTTCTCTTTTTTGTTAAATAGTTGACCTATATTCGACTGTAGAGAGAAGGAGAGAGAGGGGGGAGAAAGTAAAGATAGAGAGGGAAAGAGGAAAGAAAGAACTTTAGCTAAAATATCCACAGTTGTTCTTATTGTTATAGTTAAGATCATCGCCATTTCTTAGTATCCCTGGTGGCTCAGGTTAACGCGCCGTACTTACAGAGACAGAGGTTTGAGTTCGAATTTCATCTGGGGCATTAGTATTTCTACTCTGATATTAGCCCAGTATGAACTTAAACATTTCAAATTACAATATAAGCAAGTTGTTTAGATTTACTTTAATTTTTCTCGTAATCTACTAAATTGACGGAAATTAGAACCCCGGGTAACCCCGGGTAGCTTTGCTATTATATTATATGTTTAACCTATAACGTATTTCTTTCTTTTCTTTATTCATGGCTCAAGCAACCAGGGTGCAGATATTCAGAGTTGATGTTACCTCCATTGAACACTGGAGACACCACGACATTGATGAAGAGTCATCTAGATTTGAACATGTCGAGAAATGGGTTTCCAGTTAATGGCGCACCTGTTTACCAGTGGAGTTGGCTGCGGAACTCGCGAAACCCTAGGTGGAAGCGATCACTAGTAGGATTGCCTCCCCTTGCCGTTACAACGGGTAAAAACGACTCGGTCAATGTCAGACAGTGTTCGCCGTCAGTTGTAGATAGCGACTCAGTATCGAAGAGCAATCGTCCGCAAACACCCGCGATTATCTCACCGGACGCTGAAGAAACAAAGGTAGATGTAACACCGAATGGAATTAGTAGCAATGTTGAAGGACAAGACATCGAGGAGACAGAAGCAGGAAGTGATGTGTCTGAAATCAAGCGAAGACAACTGGTGGTAGTTATTCCTTATAGTCCATACGATTCAGACTTTAATGAAAGTGAAGAGAATGTTGATGGAGACAACCTCACGTTAAATCAAAACAATATGAACAGACATAAAAAGCAGGCATTAAAACATGAATGTCATCAGAAAGAGAAAATAGATAAAAGACCAGTCCAAAAGAGAAAAAATAACAATTTCCAAACGGGCTATAATAAACAACTTGAAAAATCACGGTTGCCATTAAAATCCGGCGTGGACAACGAGATCCGAAAGTCCGCTTTGCGCATGCGCGTTCTTATCAGGAAGACGATAGCCTCCACAGAAGCCAGAATTAAAGAATGCCGCTCTAGAAACGAGGGATATTCTCCAGAAGATGAAAATAAAAACAAGAACTCAATGGTTGATTTTTCTGACAACGTACGAGTACAGTGGCAAAGAGAGTTAAGAGAAATTCTAAACACATCGCCAAATTACGTACGGACACGAGATTCTACGAGAGTTAAGGAGAAAAAGAATTCAGGGTCACATAAAATGGCGACTATTCTACCTGTAAGTACTTCGAATGATAATTTATTCCCGCTTCAAGATAAACGTAAAAAATCTATAAATGTACTTACGAAACCATCCAAGCAAACTGAGCTATCTTCGAAACGGTCGCAAATTAGTTCTAATTCGGCATTTACTGGCCCGGTTGCTCCGGGTCAGGAAACTGATACATTTGCCCGCCGGAAACAGAATCCAACAGCAACGTTGGATTTCTGTAGAACAAAAAGGACTAGAAAACTACGAGATGTTTGTGGACGTCGTGAGAACAGTTCTGGCGATTCCTTTGATTCTAATTTTTTCTGGAATCTTCTGGAAGCATCTAAGAGACAAACTGGCATCGAAGTTAAACACGACTCAAATAATTCAATAAAAGGTTCGGAATGTTGGACGATACACTCACCGATGTATAAAAACACGTTTGTTTACAAAAAAAAATTGACATGAATAAATATAAAGAAAGTTACAAAAAGTAATATTTCAATTTTTAGGACTTTTTTCTTCACTTTGATTGTTGCCTTCGTCACAACATTTCAGCCGTTGTACACCCCGGCCTTCTTCAAGTGTTTGATTGTCGTGTTTAATAACGTGAGACAAAAAAAAAAAAAAAACGAAACGAAACGAAACGAAGCGGCATTCACCGAAGGCGGGTTAAGGCGGCATCCTCCGAAGAAGAAAGTTTCTAGGGAATATTAAATCCACAAGAGATCACCAATCGGATATACATCTCGGTCAGATGAGATGACAACGTTACATTTTGAAGTTCTTGCATGGAGCTCTCGGTGTCCTCCCACATACAGCGCCTGCTATTCCAAAATGGTCACCCAGCTTCAAGAATCAGTGTGTCAACGTGATTATGCCATGATTTGTGAATTTCCAAATGAACCGTTTATTTAACCAGACTGGGTTAAGACTGCTCTCATTCCGCGTACGATATCCGTGAATTAAATAAAGAGTTGATCGAAATTTACAGAATGACAAACAACACCGGAATATGGTCGGGGAGTACAGTTGTAAGAATGGCACCAACCAAGATTAGGAAAACAGTTCTAAATATTGTATATACTAATACCCCATCTAAACATATCGTAAAGATAAACAAACACAAAAATAAAACAAACAACAGAACAAAAAAAGAAACTATAAACAAATAAAACAAATAGATATATACATTTTAGGACTGTTTTCTTCACTTTGCTCGTTGCAATTTTCACAACTTTTCAGCCGTTCTACTCCCCGGCCTTCTTCGAGTGCTATTTTGTCGTCTTCGATAACGTGGGAATTTCCAAGTGGATCCGTTATTTAATCAACTGGACGAAGACTGCTCTCATTCCGCGTAGGATGTCCGTGAATTATATAAAGTTTATTTTTCAAACTGCACGGAATGTTTCCGACTACGACAAACAGCATCGGAAGAAGGCTGAGGAGTACAATTGCTGAAAAGGTGTGAAAATGGCACAGACCAGGATTAAGAAAGCAGTACTTAATAATGTATATAATAATCACTCATCTAAAAGAATTTTTTTTAAATAACACAAAAAAAAGAAAAAAGAAACGATGAACAAATGAAAGAAATATACACACGTATATTATGTATTATTTCTTAATTATTTTCATTTCATTTATTTATTATTTTATTTTTATTTATTTTTCGACTTTGTTCATTATGTATTTAAATATTTTAATTTACTGTGTCCTATATATTTTCATTACTATTATCATTATTGATCTTACAAATGAAGTAGAGTGAAATTCTATGATAACAGATATTGTTTCCCATATTGACTGGATGTATGTGTTTTTATATAATACTAAAATTCGATGTTTTTTTGCTTGACTTCTATAAGTGATGTTATAAGGAGCGGTGATGAAGAGACCATTTTTGGAATCATCTAAAGTCTGATGCAAAATAACATTTTCCAAATTGTTTGAGAAACGGTCGTACGCCAAATATTCGTTGTGTTTTAATTCTTGAAACTGATATAAATAATGTCCTAATTTTCCTTATCTCAAATTTTTATATATATATATATATATATATATATATATATATATATATATATATATATTCATTCACTTTTGCTGAATATATACGCAATTGGCCTTTTTCTGCTGAAAATAAGTTTATGTGTTCTTTCGACATCAGCAGTTTATTTACATGCGTTCCCTTACAAGAAACCATCGATATTTGTGCTGATGTACTATATCGTGGTTTCTCAGTTGGTCCTACTATCTCTGAGGAGGTCTTCGTAGAACTGATGCGGTTTGCTACCATGTCTGTCGAATTTAGTTTTGATGATGTCATGTATCAGCAAATCGACGGCATTTCTATGGGGTCACCCCTTGGTCCTGCGTTGGCCAATATCTTCGCAGGTTTTCACGAGCATAATCTTTTGCCCCGTATCAATAAACCACTTATTATTTCCGATACGTAGATGATACATTTTGAGTGTTTAACAAGGAGTCAGATTTTATATTATTCCTTAATGCACTCAATCAATTACACCCAGCCTTACAGTTCACTTGTGAGAGTGAACACAACTCTACCCTTCATTTTCTGGATGTACTAGTGCATAAATCTGATTCAGTGTTTCTTACATCGGTTTGCCGCAAACCTATATTTACTGGTTTATATTGTCACTGAGACTCTTTTTGTCCCATACAAAGAAAAATACATCTGATTTAATGTTTGGCTCATCGTGCCTTAAAGATTTACTCTGAATCCCTGATTGATTCGGAGATTAAATTTATCAAAGAGGTGCTCGTTGATAATGGTTACCCTCTCGATATTGTTAATTCTAATATCGTTACTAAGATCACTCATTTTTATAAGCCTAAACTTTTTGGTCCTCCAAAATGTCCGGCGTACCTCAGATTACCTTGGTTGGGTAATATTAGCATACAATTTGCTAACCAAATTTCTGTAGCTGTGCGTCGGTGTTACCAGGCATCTAATCCTAGAATTGTTTTTTCTGCTCGAACTTTGCTCAAATCTATTCATAAGGATGTTCTCCCACCCCAACATATCAGTAATATTATTTATCAATTTAAATGTCGGTGCGATGCCGTATACGTGGGAAGAACAGTGCAAAGGTTTGAATCCAGAATAAAACACCCCCCCCCTGCAATACGCCGGGGCCGACTAAATAATTTAAATAATTTAGTCAACACATCCGGGTCAGCTATTGCTGACCATCTTATAAATAGCGCCGAATGTGCGTCGACTTACACCAGTGACTGGTTTTCTGTCATAAGTAGATCACATTCTTTATGCCAGCTCAAAGTCCTGGAAGCTATATAAAGTTAGTCAAACCCTCCCTTTGTAAACAAAAGGAGTGGCTTTTAGGACTCAATGTAATGAACTTGTAACCCTCCCCCCCATTTTTTTCTCCTAAACTTGTCACTGGTTTTCATTCGACTTTTAAAAGTTTTTAGTCGTATTGAATTATTTCCACGTAGATACTCTGATGAGTGTGGACGAAAGCCGGCTCAGTTTATTCATGAATTTAAAAAAATTATTTCCTCTCGTTTTTATACTTTTTCAATTTTATTCCACGTCAAAAAATGTCACAAACGTCTGTTTTCCTTGCTGTAATTAAATTTTGTACCACAAAAAATTTATATATATATATATATATATATGTATATATATATATATATATATATATATATATATAAAAATATATATATATATATAAATATATATATATATATATATATATATATATATAAAAATATATATATATATAAATATATATATATATATATATATATAAAAATATATATATATATATATATATATATATATATATATATATATATATATATATATATATATATATATATATATATATATATATATATACAACACATATACCAAAAGAAAGGAAAACACAAACAACCAAACATAAAGAAAACAAAACATGAATTTATGACTGGAAAATGTCTTTACCGATACACCTGGAAAACCTTTTTACAAAACTGAAAAGTGACAGACTACAGACAGACAAGGCCTCTTATAGACATGCTTGATGGAACTAATGATGCGCATATTCAATCTGCGCGTTTAGCGATGAAAATGCTATCCCAAGCTGAGAATTTTAAATCTTTTTGTAAGAGTGCAAGTAGTGGTCTCCTTTGGATCGGTTGCTCTCGACATTTGTTGGTAAAATTCTGTTTCTCGTGGCAGAATTTCAAGATCCCTAGTTGACCACATATAGCGAGCCAGGTTTATTTACCTCCCAGCAGGAGGTTAGACACAAGGTCAAAGTATTTTTTATTTCCCTACTCTCAAGGAGGCGAGACACAAGGTCAGGTGTGGTAAGCGAGTGCACTAGGATTAGCGCGCCGTGGCCTACAAAAATGCCTGAGTAGCCGCCTCAGGCGATTATCAATAAGCTAACCTCTTCTCAAAGAGAAGGTAAAACCTGGGAGGGTGGAACTTCTGAGACTGAACAGGACCATACCTCACTGTCGGACTGATGTCGAGGACGAATCCATAACCCCCTGTGCCAGGGAGGCGTAAAAGTTTGGCACGTGTGATTTTGAATTATACATTTCTCTTCGTTTTACAATTGTTTAATCAATAGTATAGTCATTATGCTTGTCTATTTGTAGTTTACAGTGTGTTTAGTTGCTACATATGGAGAAAAAAGACAGAAGTCCATAGGCAATGAGATTAAGCATCTGTGGATAATTAGAACACCTTTTGTTCCTCACTGGCTGGTACACTGTTTCCTGAATAATTAAAGCTAACATAAACTTCATTTTCTGTTTTCTACCATCACGTAAACTGATTCGGTTATTTATAATTCTGTTTATAAAAAGAAATTGCATTTTACCGAGACTAAATACATGCGGTGCTATTGCCCAATGCGCAATGCTTGCCATTCATATGTAAAAAAATAATAGCAACATTTTTTTCATTGTTTTAACAGTATTTTATCGTAAAACGTAAAATAATATATATAAAATATATAAAACACTCCAATTAGAAAAAAATAGTATACAGAAAACAAGAAATTTAGATGTTTCTGAATTTAAAAATAATTATTGGTTACTTAAAATTAATCACAAATCTACAAATGAAGCAACATTATAACAATGAAATTTGTACATTCGTAGATAAAAGGGTAAGTCTTTAAAATCGAATTGTGTAAATATGTAATTGATGTTGTTATTAATATCATGAGACAATTTGATTGTAGCTTTAATATTTATCAATTGAATAGATTCAATGTATTTCATGATTTTGAACTTATTTATTTTTCTAGTATTGTTTGCTCATTTTTGCTATACTGGTTTTGTAAGGTTTAATAATGTGCAAGACGTCTTATTTACAAAACTTTCACTGTGGTCTTTGAATGCAGTACATGTTTCTTGTTTAGCTATACACTTATCTTATATACATTTAGTTAGGATGATATTAATTTTTCTTTTTCATTCAGAGGTGATTTCCCTTCATCGTTTGTCTTCTTATACATTTTTATTATCGACTTTGTAAATTATTCTCTCTCCTCTCCCCCCCCTCTCTCTCTCTCTCTCTCTCTCTCTCTCTCTCTATATATATATATATATATATATATATATATATATATATATATATATATGTTAGCAATGTAAAATAGACAAACAAATGCCTTTGGAGACCACGTTCTGAGATGCAATATTTTACATCATTGTATAGATCATTTAAATGTTTTGTTTTTTAAACTTTTTTCTTATTAATTTCAAATAATGAAGTATTCTGCTTCGGAGAAATATAGTCCGAATAAATTAAAGGCAATACCTTAGTTTTTCAGTGATGGTATCGCATCTCTTCGATGTTATCGGAGCGATGTTCAAACGTGGTCGCAGGGTAATGAAATGGTAACGTTTTGCTTTTAAAATTTGAACTTAAACGCGTGTGACAGCGTATGTGCGTAATGATATGAATGTTCTTGAAGCATACATATTATTTCATGTAGCCACATAACATTTTATAAAGATATATAATATATTATGTATCGATTTTCAATACGTAAGAAGAGATCGGTAGAAATTTATGAAAATATATATATCGCAATCAAGCTACACAGCAGCTTCCGCGTTTCATCCCCATAGGAAATCGCCAAGCTGACGATTCCATATGGGGATGAAACGCGGAATCCTCTGTGTAGCTTCATTTGCATACATATATTTTCATAACTTTCTTTATATATATATATATATATATACATATATACATATGTATAAGATCAGAATAACATTGGTACCGTCGGTTTCAACTCCGACAAAGCGGATTATTTTGAAACCAACAGTACTAATGTTGTCCTGATTTTCTGTAATGCATATAAATATAAATAAATAAATATTACGCTCTTATCTTTGAATTTATATATATATATATATATATATATATATATATATATATACAGAGAGAGAGAGAGAGAGAGAGAGAGAGAGAGAGAGAGAGGTAACCTTTTAGAATCAGACGAGTTCGTCTATCCCTTTTTTGCTCCTCCTATATATCTGTCTATTAGCCTCTAATTTCATAATAGTGGTAGTTTTGTCACCAAAGTCGATGTCATCGCAGCCCAGAATACTTTTCCTACATCTCGGTTTGAATAAGCCTAATTAGTATAATTCAATTCAATCTTAAGCTCAGCGCCATGTTTGCCCTATCACTAAGCAAAGCCAAGTAGCTAATCTCTCCATATTGTCAGCAGCTGCACCAAGATCACCTCGCTTGTTTGCATCGCCATTGTCACAGTAGTATATGCGATCACAAAACCATCACACAAGTCAACCAATGCATGTAATATTCAAAACCAAATTTATCGAGCAGTTTCTTTTTTCTTCTAAAACCAGGGGCTCACAAATTATTTAGAGCTATATATAATATAGTATACTATAATATAATATATATATATATATATATATATATATATATATATATATATATATATATGCATAAAAAAATCGGATATATATATATTGAAAACTCATGAGTTAAGGACGCAGTATCACTCTATGTTTTTTAACTTTAATAACATCTTATTAATTTCTCATTTTATTATGCCATTCAATTAATATATATATATATATGTATAAATATATATATCCGATTTTCACTGATATATATATATATATATATATATATATATATATATATATATATATATATATATATATATATACATATATATATATATATCCTTTAACAAAATCTGCTTAATTTCTCATTTTATTATGTCATTCAATTAACATTATTGCTCTATTAATGCTCTATACACTATATTGAGCTTTTTATCCTGATAGTCTACTGGCTAAATATACTATTTATATCTTTAAAGTATTATATTTCTCTATCTCTCTTTGCGTGTGTGTGTGTCTCTCTCTCTCTCTCTCTCTCTCTCTCTATATATATATATATATATATATATATATATATATACACACACACATATATACGTACGCATGTACATGCATACACACTTTGATGTTGATTATGTTGTTTTTGTAGGGTATTTACAAGAAATCGTTCTGAAGATAGTTTTTTGGAATAGAAGTCTTATATTTCTTCAATATCCTGTTTTGGTATTCTCTAAAACTCTTGAGAACCAAACCTCTGCCCAGTAACCTTGGATTTAACAGATTGAGCATATGACTTTTTTGTGTTTTCTATAACCCATTTGCAGTGATAGTGGGCAGTTTCGAAGGTGGCTTTGGTTTCAATGAAATCAATTGAAATAGTGGTTTCTTTGAGCAATGGCATGGCTCGCTGTTTAGTCTCTTAGAATCTTCAGAGGATATAAACGTCTCAGAATTACAATATAAATAATCAGATGTATCGGAGGCGATACAGAACACATTCTTTCTGAAAATGAAATGCAGAGGAATTTCACAGATAAAAGATCTTAAGCTGCTTCAATCAGCCCTTGAGTATCGATACACTCTGTGATAAAAGGGGACTCCAAGGTATTCATTATTTAACTTAATTTAGACAACTGAGCTGTCCTAATAAGTACTTGAGTATCGAAAGGGACCCCTGCTGTCTTTCTGAACTGAAATTTGATCATACTTGAGGCAACTGCGTAATCAGAGAATCCGAGAGGAGATAGAACAGTAAATGTGCACTGTTCAGGGCAAGTTGCTTTGAATATCCTTGACCGAAGTATAGATGCGCAGAGTGAGACAAAATTAGACTTATATTTTTTTCATGGGCATTTGGTCTTTTGAACGGACGACTTCTAATTAAGGTCTAGCATCGGAGTATCGTCAATATACAACAATATTTTTTTATTCGTCGCTCAGTACCCATAGCTGAACGACTTGAGAAAACACAAATGCATGTGCAAAAAAACAAATGCAATGGCTACAAAATTCTAAGATTGCAGTTGTATACTTTCAAGATATTGTAGCAGTCAAATGTTTTGATGTACTATTTTTTATGTAAACAGATAAGTAAGCCCTGCTTAATTTGCCAGTCGGCAAATAAATGGCTTGGCAGTTTGTTGGACTATTTTTTAAGCGCACCAACACAAGAATTTCCTGTTTCAAACCAATTAGAATTCTGGAGTCGTACGAATCAGCTATTCTTTGACTGGCAAGAAGGTGCTTGGCCTTTTGGCTAAGATCAAAGTGTAGTATCTATTCCGATGGATACTGCACCCCATAGACTGGTATTGTCTTGACCTTCGGGGCTTGATTTACGCCGGTCTATGGGTCTGTCCTGTGCAGTTCTAGGAGGTTAACCTTCCCAGGCTTCGCCTCCCCTCTTTGGGGAGGAGTAAGTTTATTGCTTACTGCCTGAGGCGCCCCTACCGGGGAATGCCGACCGGACTGCCCAGGAAATTTTTAAACCCCACTTTCCCGACCCGACCTTGGGTCACATCTTACTTGTGGGAGTAAGATAAAAGCTGGCCTTGTGCCTAACTCCTGGAGAGGAGTAAATCAATGCTCAGCTCACCAGCCCACAATGGAATCTGCTATGGAATGTGGCGCCTTACATTTTGTGAACTGTACTATTGTCTATCTTTATACTCTTTAATCTCTTTCTAGTTCGACAGAAATAAAAAGGTATGTTTTGTTACATAACAATTCCGTTCTCTGATATTTCTTCTTCGCGTCAGAAGAACATTTCATGTAATTGTTTTTAACATAGAATCAACAGCCTCGTCGGCTTCTACAAAAACTGTTTGGTATGCTGGTCTTGGATATCCACCTGTCTTCACTTTATCTGGAGACAAATATATACTAAAATACATGGTACATGATAACACAATCCGTTTTGACTCATTCGCCCATAGATCACACAGTACACACAGTCCTGTTACTTTCAAGACAAAATTATATGCTTTCAGACTAACTTATTATTTATTTAATTTATATTTTATATTTATAAAAATTAATAATGAATTCATCAATTAATTCGGTAATTGCTGTTGTGTCAAATTAAATGAACTGTCAGTTATAATTTAATTTAAGAGATTATTAATAGCGTTCTGCATGGATGCTAATTGAAGATGAAACTGATAGAAATATTTACAGAGAACTGAAAAGTACCAATATTATATATATATATATATATATATATATATATATATATATATATATATATATATATATATATATATATATATATATATAACGTTATATATAATAATGTTATAGTTCTTCGTGGTATTGTGACTGCTATCATTGGGTTTTAAATGATTGCAGGAGTGTTGATGATATTATTGCTCCGCCATTAGATTTGGTTGCTGTAGTGAATACTAAGATTGATTGGTATTTTTCCAATTGGTTTTCCAATTGGTATAATAATGATTCAATTAGAATTATCTACAATAAGAATTATTTTCATGGTGCCTATATTCCGGCGATCTTATTACTTCATAATAACGCAAAACTAGTTGATATTTGACGTAGAGGTGTGTAGAGGTGTGTAGAGGTGTGGGTGGTTAAAGATAATTATTGACTTGGAGACTGGTATTTAATCTTAACGTTATGGCTGATATTATTATTATTATTATTGCATCTATTTCTGATAATTGTCTAATTTTTTTGGCGAAATATGAATAATTAAAAAAAAATTGGCGGACGTTCTGAAATGGTCTCGGCATGTCACAGCCTTGGCTGTCTTGCAGCCTGATTTTTCTTTTTTCCCCTCTCTCCCCCCCATCTCCCTCCTGACTAAACTGAGGATTTGCAGACGTTATAATTTGAATTTCCGGCCTTCATAGACGATTAAAAAGAACTTAGGGTTAAGCGTTTGTAAGGGGACACAGACAGATTGACATGGTTATGATATCTCACCCTCCTTCCTCCTCCCTATATATATATTCCGGTGTAAATCGTACAATCTCCCCCTCTTTCGATATATATATTAAATATGTTGTCCACCTTTTCCCCCCTCAATATACGTCTTCCGTTATAAATCGTTCAATTTCCCCCTCTCTCCATACATGTATTAAATATATTGTTACTCTTTTCCCCTCTCTATATGCCTTCCGTTATAAATCACACAATTTCCTCCTCTCTCTATATGTGTATTGAATAGTGAGTGTGAATTTCTCTTTATTCATTTTCAAACATGTAATCTCCTCGTGTTGGGTGCTTGAAAAGGGCGGAAGGGTCAAAATAAATTATTGCACTGGTGATTATGTGTATCCGTGTTACTTTATATATATATATATATATATATATATATATATATATATATATATATATATATATATATATATATATGTATATATATATATGTATATATATATATATATATATATATATATATATATATATATATATATATATATATATATTTCGGCAGGAAGTCATTTATTATACACGCGTCGTTGAAGACCACGGAGTTTTCTCGCGACCGTCTTCAGGAGGCTGTGTATTATTATTAAGAGCTGTATTTATAGTTTTATTATTATTTATATATCTATTAATTTACATATATGTGTATATATATCTTTATTCGTTTATTTATTATTTATTTATTTTATTTTTTTATTTATTATTATTTTTCATATCTATTATTATTATTATTATTATTATTATTATTATTATTATTATTATTATTATTATTATTATTATTATTGTTATTATTATTATTGTTGTTGTTGTGTATTCATTGTTGAAGACTGATAAGGTGTTAGTACCGGTGGTGAATGCTATTTTATTAATTGTGGGTTGTAATTCTTTTATGTGTAGGGCTTCGGAGACTTTTAGTCTGTTGCTGCAGTTGTTTTTATGTATGATCTTAGTGTTACTTGTTAATATTTGTCTTGGTTCGGTTGATTTTATGCTTTTTTATGTGTGGTAATGTGTCGCTGGATGGCACTAGTGTCATTTAAGTGATACGTAAGGAGAGGGTTGTAATGGTTTGGCCAATATAAGTACTATGTTTGTCTGTTTGGGTCTTGGGGAAACATTCCTCAAATGGGCATTTAAACAAATATAGTACGTTTATTTGGTTTAGGGGGGAGTTAGTAGTGTTATTATTTTTTATTATTAAGTTAGAAGTTTTGAATTTAGTGTAGTAAATTATTAGTTTTATTTTTTGTTGTTGGTCGGTGGGTTTAGTGTGTCGGTTTATTATGTTAATTATAGCTTTTTCGTCGAGTTTGTAGTAGCATTTGTTTCATATTGTATAAGGAAAGAGTGTCGTTTTTGTTGTGCTTTTTTGTCTGATTCTTTTGGTGTAAATGATAAATAAACGAATAAAGATATATACATATATGTAAATTAATAGATATATAACTAATAATAAAACTATAAATACGGCTCTTACTAATAAGACACAGCCTCCTGAAGACGGTCGCGATACCGAAAGCGCTCGAGGAATGGCCCACGATACAACGTTAGGTGCCATACTTCACCAATTAACACCAGAAAACCGACGAATCGCTCGCCACGTCGAGAAATTAACAAGAAAAATAGCGAAGAAAGAAAACTTCGTGGTCTTCAACGACGCGTGTATAATATATATATATATATATATATAAATAGTCAATGTTTCGAATTTGTTTGAAAATATTTTTTAATTCATACAATCGTTTCTGACTATTTGAAACATACACACTATTGAAAACAACACTCAAGATGTTTTCAAAAAGCTTCATCAGTGAATTTTTACCGTGAAATTAAAGCCCCCTCAACCTCAACAGAACCGTTGATATTTAAAATTGTTCTTTTTATTTAACTTATTTGTCCCTTTTAATTTCAGAGACTTTTGAGAATTGTTTTTAGTTAATTTCCTTCTGTGGGTAAACGTCAAACTTGGTATTATAAAACACTTGCAATGTCTTATAATACCAGGAACTACAACTTGAATTTTTAAATTTAATTAATTATTTTATTGAGCCGAAACAAGGCATATTGCCACTGAGACGTAAGGATCGACTGTGATTTGGAGACAGATTTAATGGGGGACATCCTAAGTGAGAGTTGTTCAGCAAGACGTTTGTTCACATTACATTTACATTTTTGCATGTTGGTACAGTCGGAGAAACAGGGAGCTGAAAGAAAATCCCAAAGGCAAGCGGTCCGAGGAAAGAAGCTAGTAACAAGGATAAAGGTTTTCCAGCGTCTGCGAACTTCTACAGTGAAGGGGTTGGATTTTGCTGCTAGTCGGATTTGTCAGAGGTATTTACGTTTACGGGGTGCAAGTGCAGTAAGTTCATCGGAGCACATTCCGCGGAAAACAAGCACAAGAATGCAACATTACGGCAACTGGACAGGGGCTGGAACTTGGTAGACAGTGAGGGACTTATTAGGTTAGAGACTCTTCTTTGTTTCTGTCCGAGGGGGGATAGACTAATTGTTAGTGCACCAGCCCAAATGTGGCAACAATACACGACGCACGGGCGAATATTGGCTTCATAGAGATGTAGCATACTGGCTGGTAAAAGAAGTTTACTTAATTTATTTGAACTCTGAAATATTTAGGAGATTGAAACTTCAGGTAAACAACACTAAAGTTTACAGATTCTAAGAATTAGGGTAACTGTTGATTATTTTAAGACCGTCTAATATTACGAGGGTTAAACATAAAGCTGGCACCAAGTGTTTTACGTGACAGTGAACACAATCGTAGGGGGAATAATGGAAGTAAAATATCAAGGGGGAAACCGAGAAAAGCAAGGACAGCAATCTGGAATGAATGATAAGAGAAGCCAATAAATCGATTGAGATTAAAAAGAGTTTGAGGATTATGAAACGAAACGAAACGAAACACATTATATGATCGCTATTTTCACAATGTTGTATTTTTTATCGCCTGGAACCGGTTTTTGTACAAAAACTGTAATTGTTGTTTTTGAGTTTGTATTTTTGTGGCGTGGTTTGCTTATGTAGTCTTCTTATTTCAGTAGCTTCTTTCCAAGAACTGCGGACTTGTAGAACTCTCTTCCTGCTGACTGTTTCCTTCTACATATAGCCTTAGTTTTTTCGAGACTAAGGTCAATAGATACCCCCTGTCTTTGGGTAAATCATTTTTTGTTCTTTTCAGCTCTTTATATCAAGTGGCTTCATGCCTTGTCTGGAGCGACTTCCATTAAAAAATGTCGTCATCGTCATCATCGTCATACTCATCATTGTCGTCATCATCGTATTCATCATCATTGTCATCATCATCGTTGTCGTCATCATCATCATCATCATCATCATCATCATCATCATCATCATCATCATCATCATCATCATCATCATCATCATCATATTTGAGATGACGGTCAACCTTCATAGCCCTTCTGTTGTTTTCAAACACTTTCTACAATCGTTGAGGCCGAACTTTAGTCCTTGATATTGCAACCTCACTAGCTTCTGTGTTTCTCCTGTGATCTTGGTCCTTCCTATATTCTCCAACAATTCTATTCGCAAACTCGCCTTCACTGACACATAAATTTTAACCTCATCTTTATTCGGTAAAATTGTATCCCTACGCCCTATGCTACTTCACTGACAAAAGGAAAAATGAGATTCTAGATATTTTAGACAACTATATACAACCTGAAAAAGTTGGCGGTAAAAATAATAATAACAAATTTAAAGAATTTAGAGTTTAGAATTAGCGCTCTCTTTCGCTTATAAGTTTAATGTAAAATGATCACTCACGTTCGGATCACAAGGCGATGATTCTCATTCACGCCAGACAATAAGAGAAAACATTTTTGCATGTGTTTGGCTGGCGGGGTACCACATCTTGGACATTTTTTAGCCTTAAAAAATTAACATGTAATAAAAAATAAAGTACTTATTTTTCCTCACTTAAAAAGGTAGGTATTACGATAAAACTGACCCCCTACATGCTATGCGAATTCATAATTGGAATAGTTAATGTTCCTGATTAAACATTAGTAAAAAAAAATGTCAATGCTAAAAATCATAGAAAAACACGTGCAGTCATAAATAAAAACTTATTTTCTCTCTTGGAGAAATGGCCTTATTAGGCGATTTGGTTACACACTGACCAATCAGTTTGCAGGCGCGTTTATTTCATGAGCCCCAAGAAGGACTACTTCAGCTCCTTTGGGAATCACGGACGATAAAAAAGAGATTCCTGGAAGCTATGAGGAAAGACCCCCCCCCCTTTCTTTCTCCTATCCATGCCCACTTGACGCCCAAGCATCGACTATCTTCGCCTGAAGATAACTGTTCACAGATTTTCGGTACCCCAAATAACTTTCTACTTTTTCTTTTCCTCAATTGAACACTGTCAAACTTTTTTCAACCTATACCAAACGGTATAGGTTATTGAATAAACCCTTTCGTTGTTTTTATAAAAAAGGTTTTGTTCTTCCTTTCGTGCGACGGTTTTCGTTACTTACAAATAATAATACACGCGTTGGTCTTAGCACTCTCTACTACGACCAGCACTTATACACTTCTTAACAATATCACTAATCCTTAGGGTTAGTGATATTGTTACGGTGGCAATAAAATACATAAAAAATAAAGAAAAGAAAAGATGGAAAAGGTGTGTGCGTTGTGGGTGCAACCGCAACGTTAAAATACATTTATAGTTTATAGGATTCTTAAAAGTCAATTTCGCAAAATACATTTATAGTTTATAGGATTCTTAAAAGTCAATTTCGCACCACAAAACATCCCCACTCCAATCAAAATCCATCCATAATGGATCTCCAAGACATTCTTTATGATCATTTATTTATCTTCCTCCCACAAGATAAGATGTGACACAAGGATTTGAAAAGCCAGCGCCCGAGAAGGTGAGCACTCTGGCCTACAAAAAATGCCTGGGCAGCCCCGCCGGCATTCCCCGGTAGGGGCGCCTCAGGCAGTAAGCTATAAACTTACTCCTCCCCAAAGAGGGGAGGCAAAGCCTGGGAGAGTGGACCTCCTAGAACTGCACAGGACAAACCCACAGACCGCCGTAAATCAAGCCCCGCATGCCAAGACAATACCAGTCTATGAAGTGCAGTACCCATCGGAACAGATACTACACATTGCTCCTGGCCAAAAGGATGTTATTGCCAGTCGCGTCTCCTTACTGGAACTCTTAATTTAGGGAGGACTTATAAAGTGTACTCCCTCGGCAGTTAAATAAAGGATGTCCTTCGAGGCACATTAAGAGCACAGTGTAGTATCTGTTCCGATGGATACTACACCTTATAGACCAGTATCGTCTTGGCCTTCGGGGCTTGATGACGCCGGTCTGTGGGTTTGTTCTGTGCAGTTCTAGAAGGTCCACCCTCCCAGGTTTTGCCTTCTCACCCTTTGAGAAGGGGTTAGTTTATTGCTAATCGCATGAGGCACCCCTACCGGGGAATGCCGACGGGGCTGCCCAGGCATTTTTTGAAGGTCATAAGTGCTCTTCCTCTAGAGTGCTGACTTATCTAATCCCACTTTCCGACCTTGTGTCACCTCTGTGGGAGGTAGATAAATACCCACAACGCCGTGTGTTGGAGTTATCTTTCACCTAAGATGGAGATACCATAACAACATATAGTTACATGTTCCTATTAACTTACCTTTTCACAAGGGCAAAGTTAAACACAAGGTCGTTTTTTTATGTGGGGGAAATCCAGCTCTCCCATAAAAAGGAAATATTGATTGAGACAAAACGTTATCCGGCCCGGACTGGCTGATCATTTTACGTTCAATTTATATGAGAAAGTGATTTCACGCTGTTTACGTCAAAAAAAGTGGGGAGAGTGAATTAGCATACGACGCAGGGTCTAATACTAACCTTTATTCTCATGAGATCGATCATAAGATTTTTATCCGATTGGTACCAGGGAATCTGAGAGGATGGAAAGACCGAAAAGAAATAGCACCATTCAGACGTCGATTAAGAGGATAGAGGGCGTTCTGGAATTTTTAGGACGCTTATTGTCAGTCAAATTCCAAAGAAAACAGCGCCAGTTATCAGCGTTAGATCACTAGTGAAGAAAATGTCTCTTGAAAACTTAATTATTTAATATTTTCTTACTCGAACTAATTCCAAAGATGCTTCTCAGAAAACAGCTCTAAAATCATTAAGCAGATTGTTAGTGTAATTAAAAAAAAACTTATATTTCTTTTTTTAAACTTAAATATTTTATTTTGCAACAAAGATTAAAAAGCTATAACAGCAACTGTAAAATAAATCATTAAGGGTTATCTCCCTTACATTAGTCAATTTTAAGTTATTTCCCTTTGTATATAAATCGCGAATCATACACTCTCATCGTGAACTGTACGAGATTTTCGACATTATTATCGCTCTGTCAGAAAATAAAACTGAAAATAAAGCCCTATATAAAAATGAAATATTTTTTTCGTGTAAAAGTTTATGAGGAATTCAATTGTTGTTTGGGATTTGCGTACGTGTCGGTCATATCTATGAACAGAGTATACGGTGTTTTATTTTAAGTAATTTATTTTATTATACTTGAAAATTGAAAATTATAGAATTTATAAAATTAAAATGCTAATATGAGGTCCAGGGCCGGGAGCAGATATACACAATCGTCCTTAACCATTTCCTGAAAACGTCGGGTGATTCTACAAGTAAAAAAAAATCCTACTTACAGAAAAACGAAGTCTCCATGATTTAACAAATGAGACACGTCGTAAGATTTTAGATTCTATTGTAGATGAGGACTCTCATCTAGCCCCGCCCCCCTTAATGAAACTCCACTGAATTTAGGCGATTCCTTGATAAACCTATTAAAAATATGGGGGAAAACAACTAACTAAAAGACACACAAAAAAAAAAATTACAAAAGAAAACAATTATTTTAGAATTTAGAGTGGAGGATCAATTTTACATATAAAGCTTACATAAAATGATTACCCACTTTCCGACCAGATAGCGTTTAAACGACATGTAACTGTTTTAAGTAAGTCTTAGATGGAACCAGGGTTACGGGAGTTTTTTTTTGGGGGGGGGGGATTGCAACCCGAACTTAAGGTTTGTGGTAAGGTAAAGTGAGTTTTTTAGGGAGGGGCTGTTGCCATCCAGACTTAGGGTTAGTGGTACAATAGCTTATTTCCTCGTGCTGCTAGCCTCTGGAACTCCCTCGCGTCTCCCTTTTTCCCCGATATGCAGAGGTTTAAAACTAATGTAAACAGACATCTCGCTACACTGTTTCTAACTTGGGATGACACCCAAAACCCACACCCAAATTCTCAGTAACCCTTTACGTCTACAGTGGCCGCCTGCCTTGTTTGGGGTGAAATATGTTTTAAAAAAAGAATTAAGCAAATTTTCTTTTTTGAAGGGGGTGGTTGTTGCCACCTGGGACATTATTGTAGTAATAATTAATTTATTATATGATTAAGAGTAATTATTTTATTTTTATTATTCAGTATGCGCCTCACCCCAGTAAAAAAAAAACACACACACATCAAATTTATCTAGTTCTATTCCCTTAAAACGCTATCCATTCAAACAATGGCCCAGAAATGGATGATCATTTCCTATCATATGCAAAACTGATCCCTAACTAGAAATTAACAAATATTTTTTCCGAATTATTTTCTGGGTATCCAGAATCGTCTAAAAATATAGAGTCTTACTTTCTCACTTCCCCTCACCATTTAAAATGGTTTTGTCCGGGAGCTAGAAAAAGGCATGTGTTTTACTTGCTACCATTTGCGTGATGGGATAGAAATACAAATATTTATTTAAATAAATAGACATCAGACTTTATTATAGAGTAGTGGATTAAAATAACGACTACTACTACTACTACTACTACTACTACTACTACTACTACTACTACTACTACTACTACTACTAATAATAATAATAATAACAATAATAACAATAATAACAATAATAATGCTAATAATAGTGACGACGACGACGACGACAACGACGACGACGATGATGATGATGATGATGATGATGATGATGATGATGATGATGATGATGATGATGATGATGATGATGATGATGATGTAAAAATGGAGGCTTGCCATGGTTGCTCAGGTGCTACACTTGAATTTATGCAAACTCTATGAATTGGACGACAATGAGAAGTGGTATGAGCATAAGGTAGACGTGTTACAGGAGAGGGATAATGTAAAAATTCTTTGGACATGCGCACACAAACTTATAGGGTTCTTGAACATTCCGAACCAGATTTAATCTTTCTAGGAACAAAGTCTAGTATCTGTTCTGATGCTGCACTTGGTCTTTTCTCTCCTCGGTCAGTGAAGGAGACATCCTTTTAGACTGAAGCATTTTAAATTTTTGTTCCAATTCATGGTGCGTTTTTTATGAGGGCTGTATTTTCCCGACATAAAAACCGACATTGTGTCAAAGTCTTCCCTCGTGGGGAGGCAAGTAAACAAACACAAGAGTTAACCATTGACATAGCTTGCCCCTTCGACACCAGATTACAGGAGGAAGAACAGGAAACAATAAATAAGTATCAAGATCTAAACTAGAATTAATAACACTACAGAAATATAAAGAAGTCAAAGTGATCCTCGTTGTAATTGTAACGCTTAGGATAATAACTTTATTTGTTGTTGTTGTTGTTCTATTTCTATTTTAACTCAATAATGATGATGATGACGATGATGATGACGATGATGATGATGACTGGAAATCTGGAGAGACTTATTGTCACTCAGACTCCAGGAAACACCACCGATTATTATAATGAGCAATCACTGATGATGACCTGTATGATAACTTATAAAGAGTACACATAATAATAATAATAATAATAATAATAATAATAATAATAATAATAATAATAATAATAATAATAATAATAATTAACCCTACATGAAAGGCTAGCGTAGAAACTGAGAGGATGTGTCCACAAAACAGACGTACCAGAGTGGATGACCAAAGGAAGGATCACGCTAATACAAAAAGATGGCAAAAAAGGGAACCATCCCAAGCAACTATAGACCAACAACCTGTTTACTAAAAATGTGAAAAATCCTGACGGAACAACTGAAAGGACAAATCTACCAAATCCCTCAACAATCGTGGACTGCTCCCCGAGGAACAAAAAGGATTTCAGAAAAAGGAAAAGGGACGCATGATCTGCTATAGATATATTAAATGATGTAAAGGAGGTAAAAAGCAGAAATAATAATAATATATCCATGGCATGGATTGACTACTAGAAAGCCTACGACATAACTCCCCAAGCATGTATAATTGGATGCTTGAAAATGTCCAAGATATCCAGCTGAATTATTAATTTTATTAAGAAAGCAATGGAAACGTGGAGACTAGAACTGACAGTTGGACGAAAACACTTGACTGAGATAAAATACAGAGAGGCATTTTCCAATACGATTCATCATAGCCATTATACTACTCAACTATATACCCCGGATATGTGATGCCGGATACAAGTTTACATACATAGATTAAATAATAAACCACCTCATGTACATGGACGACCTGAAGCTATTAGCAAAAAAGCAAAAATGAACTTGAAGAGCTAATAAATATGACCAAAATCTTCAGCCAAGTCATTCAAATGGAATTTAGAAATGGAAAAGTGTGCGCTGCTAGAGATAAAAAAGGGGAAAACTGGAGACAAATGAGGGTATGGAATTGCTCAACCAAGAGAAGATTGGGGCGCTAAGCGAATAGGATAGCTAAAGATATTTGGGAGTTCTGTAAGCAGACACCATCAAATTTACAGAAATAAAAGAGAAGATTGGAAAAGAATACTTGAGAAGAACAAAGAAATTCTTAGAAACGAAATTATATAGCAGAAACCTAGTAAAAGAAATAAACACCTGGGCAGCTGATACTACTAATAAGATGATCTGCGCCATTCATGAGCTGGACACAAAAAGAACTTACGTACCTTGACCAGAAGACTAGAAAATTAGTGAACATGCACACGCACTACACCCAAAAGACGATACGGATATACTTTACGTGAAAAGAAATGAAGGGGAAGAAGACTGGTCAGTATAGAAGACACAAAAAAGGCTGGAGAAATACACAACCCAGAACACAGAAAAGCTGATCATCATAATTCCAATATTCTTATGAGCACAACGAACAGCCCCAAAAAGCTGGGAGAAAACTGTGAGAAATTGTAATCAAAGAGATCACTGAGACCATACAAAGGCCAGCAATGATGAAAACAGCTGCGATCTTAAGGAAAATCCTCGAATGCGGAAACTGACCAGTATAAGCTACAAGCGGTAACCAGTCACATTGGGGTTATAATAGGAAGAAAACAAAACCACAGGAGGAACACAACCACACGAACCAAGGTACAGAAATGGCAAGAAATTTCATAAACTGCCCCTCCCCTAAAAAGTGATGGTACTAGCCTCGGCTGATACAACACAAAATAGTTGTTAAGGGTCCAGGAGTATTGGACGACCGAAAAGGGAGAGCACTAAGTGGACCTCCACTGGAAGACTGCAGAGAGTACTGGGACCTTGGGGAGCCTATTGCCACCCAAATTCCAGAAAAGACCAATGGTCGTTACCAGCCACTAATCAATGGTTAGCAGCTGTTGCGATAGCGCGAAATCATTTGTAATGGTTATTGAAAGGAGGTGGAGAGTACTGGAAATCTGGGGAGGCTTGTTGTCACTCAGACTCCAGGGAACACCACCTGTTGTTATCACTAAGCAATTACTGACAATGACTTGTGTGAGAACTCCTAGTGAGTACAAATAATAATAATAATAATAAGAAGAATAATAATAATATAAGATAATAATATGATAATAATAATAATAATAATAATAATAATGATAATAATAATAATAATAATAATAATAATAATAATAATAATAATAATAATAATAATAATAATGATTTAGTAAGTACTGTGATAATGTTATACGTCTTTCGTTCTACCTTCCTTCATTTAGTATTAGAATTAACTTATTTTTCTTTCATTCTTTCTGTAAAAAACCGACAACACAATAATACCTATGACTCGTAACAGTATCAGATTACTGATTTATATTTTCTTTTTTCTTTCGTTTTTTCCTTAAATTATGGCGTTAGACTTGTCCCTTTTTGCTTTCAGCAATTCTTTGTTTGTTGCTTTATTTTCAAACAAATCGTCTATGATAGGTAGCGTCTATCATACTTAAAAATCACTTAAACTTTTGGAGGGCTCTGTAAAGCCCTATATATATATATATACATATATATTTTAATTCTAATATATATATATATATATATATATATATATATATATATATATATATATATATATATATATATATATTGTGTGTATTTAGGCAGCATATTTTCATTTAGGCAAACATTATTAAATAACACGGAGTGGTTTTGTTTGATGCGACTTTTTTTTATTTTTTTAATTTTCCGAATTGTCCATCTAATGTTTCGGTCAAATAGATATAAATATGATCCATGGGTTTCTTGTTCCATTCTTTTTTCTTTTTTGCAAGTACTTTCGATTTGAATCGTCAAATCATCTTCAGGCGGTATTAGTTTAGTGTCTTTACAAATTATGACTTTACTGTTGTGCTCATTTTTGAATTATAACGGCGAGTAGATTATAACTTGAAAAAGCGTCGTAAAGTTGAAATGTACATGAGAGCGTGATGGCGTTCTACACATATGGGAGATTTAAAAGTTTGACTGTTTAAACCGTTAAGAAATTGATGACGTTAAAGAAAGTGCATACAATTCAAACGCATAACTACCTAATGGCTAAGAATTTGGTAATGTTAATGATTATGCTAGACACTTTAAAATGTTGCAACTAGTTCATAATTGACATTATTAATTGTGGGATGTTTAATTTTTATGTAGAGGGCTTCGGGTATTTTTAATTTTTTGATATTGGTATCGTGGTGTATTATTTTGGTATTTATAATTGATCTATCTCGTATATTGAGCTTAAACCATTTCACTATAGGTTTTATCCCCTAAAAGTATACTTTTAGTTTCACATTTTATCGTGCACACACACACACACACACACACACACACACACACACACACACACACACACACACACACACACACACACACACACACACATATATATATATATATATATATATATATAAATATATATATTAGAATTTGAAAACCAAAACAATGATGCAATTTTACAATTATTTATTCATTTATTTTAGACTAAGACTTTCGATAAATATATCATACTCAAAGGAAGACTTTTTCCTTTTTATTTTCTTCATTTTGTTGATATACAACCCGGTAGATGAGCGAATCCATCCTAGAGAAAGTAAAATGTACGTCAAGGTGTTAAAGATGACCGTTTAAAATAAAGTCAAGTCCAGGCGATGTGCTGCGCTTGTTGCGCGTATTTGAATAAAGAAAATGATCACATCTTATGAAGCAACCATGTGTATGAATATTTGATATTAGAATTTGAAAACCAAAACAATGATGTGATTTTAAAATGAATAATATCATTTATTTGTGTATTTATTTATTTATTTATGGATGCTTCATAAAATGTGATAAGTTTCGAATAATAAAATATTCATACACATAGATGCTTCATAAGATATGACCAATTTATTTTATATATGTGTGTGTGTGTGTATAGTGTACAATTTCTGTATCAAAATGACGGTAAAAAACTGTTTCGCCAGTGTTCACAGTCGCTATTTATCTAGACATATTATTAAAGTATACATATAAAATCATAGAATTACGTCAGGAATTACATTTTTCATATAAAAATAATTAGCATTTTGATGATCTAAAGATATCAACCGCCGGTGTATTTATTTTTACTCTTTATTATAGAAATGAGGATTACTTTCCGAAATTATTTCAGGCGGCGGAGTAAGTGAAAGGGGGTTGTCTGACTTGTTATTTGCTTACTGATATCCCCTTCACCACTTGAAATGGTTTAGTTTGAAAAAGGAACGTGTTTTACTCGTTAACCTTTGTGTGACGGTTTGGAGGTACTTTTTCCACTTCCTAAGCGGTTCAGAATATGCATAATATTGCATTCAGTCGCCCTTAATCAGACGTGTCATTATTTTATTTTTCATATATACATTTATTATCAAATTCACGTACATAAAAGATTTCTCATATGTACGTAAATTTATAATATATATATATATATATATATAATATATATATATATATATATAAGAGGCTAGTGCAGTATTAGTGCAGTTCCAAAGTCTATATGTAAAGGAGTAAGGCTACCAACATTTGTAAAAAGTTCTTTTCAACATTTATTTATTATTTTGTTATTTTATCATTGTATAATTTTATATAACGCGTTTCAAACGGTGGTCCGCTCTCATCACTCTTTCAAATCGAAAGACATTTCTTTGAATGGATTTACATATCTGATGAGAGCGGATCACCGCTTGAAACGCGTTATAAAAATTATAAAATGATAAAATAACAAAATAATAAATAAATGTTGAAAAAAACTTTTTACAAATGTTGGTAGCCTTACACCTTTACACACACACCTACACACACACACACACACACACACACACATATATATATATATATATATATATATTATTATTATTATTATTATTTTAGAGTGGATGAGTCTTTACTTTACTTTCCTTACCCCCTTCCTCCTCCTTTTCTTTCTTTCTTTAAACTGAGGTGAATTGATGATAGCATCTGTTGAGTCAAAATAATCTCTAAAGTTATGAGTCACTTTCTGCTGGCCTTCGACCGCGGGGAATATCAGATTGACGATGAGCGTAACTTCATCCCCCCCCCCTCTTTGTATATCCCTGTCATTCCTTCTCTTTCATTCAAACATTCTTTTCGCGCTTTTTATGCGCTTTCTATGGCCCCGAAACCAACAATCTGACGGACAGACATACATATATATGTAGTAAGCAATGAAAATATATATGGCAATCAAGCTACACAGAGGCTCCCGTGTTTCATCCCCGGGGGAATCGTCAGGCTAAATGCATGGAGTTATTTTTGTCAGGTGTTTTTATATACATGGCTTGCTAGTTAACCAATCAGATTCTTTGTTGTTCCCTCAGCCAATCGTTGGGCTTCCTGCGAACTAAGGCTTTGTTGGTGACGCTCCTATGCCTATCCTATTTTTTGTTAACAATGGGTTTTCCTATATCCTGTTTCCTTTGTTTTGTCAATACAGTCGGCGAATTTATTTTGACACGTGGTTTCTTGTATTTCTATTTTAGGTTTTAAATTTAAACTTGTTCAGTTTTTTATTTATTTATTTATTTTTATTTTTTATTTTTTTATTATATATGATCCTAAGGTAAATTTATTTCTGTGTAAACAGCTGTTTGCGATTTCACTTCTAGAGTTTAATAGGTTTCGGGGATCTTTAAAATTTAGGATTTCATATTTTTCATTCAGGCATAATCTACACGGGGCGTCTAAGTTTCTACATGTACTGGCCTGTCTTACTATTTTCCATTCAATTATTGGCGAGTGTCCATTTTCTTTGAGCTTCCAATAATGGTTAGCTAGTGCTGTTTTAGTTCGACGTTCCTTGTTTTTAAATGTGCTTTTGTGGTCATAGTATCTGGTCTTAAAGTCTAAGATGTCATACCCACGTAGTATTTCTTGTTATTTGGTCTTTCGTTGGCAAATATCGTTGATTGGTATACAACACTTTTAGTTAGGCATTTATTTTGTAGTGGACAAAGTTTACGATTTATGCAGTTACATCTTTTCTCTTCATTGCTAACTTTTTCGTTTCTATTCGGGTGGTTATTATTAGTGTTTTGTTTATTTCTATTAGTATTGTTTATATTTTTGTTCTTCGTAGTGTTATTTTTGTGATATTTTCCACTTTGTATATTTTTTTCTTCTCTGTTGTTGTCTTTTAGTATTTTGTTGTTGTGTGCCTTAATTATCATTTCTAGGTTTTCACAGCAGCTGTAGGATAGTTTTAGATTATTTTTATTGAATATTTTATGCAGAGGGTTGATTACGGGGAAGTGTTTTTCAATCAGATTTAGGAATATTTTGCCTAGTTTAGTTTTTAGCATCTGGTTATAGGGAGGGGTATAGTAGATTATATTTCTTTTTCTTTTGTTTTTATTTTTGATTTTGTTGTAATTATTGGTGTCCTGTTTTTTATATTTAATTTCGGTATTATGGTAACCACTATTTTTTAGAGCTGTATTGTAAATGTTGATTGATTTTTTAAAAACGCTTTCGTTGTTAGAATTGTTGATAAGCCTACTTTCGATCGAATTCGGGATATGTTTTATGATTGATGGGGGGGTGATTAGACTTTGGGTGTACATATATATGTATATAGATAAAGGACAAAGATGGTTGCCTCCCCACAAGACAGGAGTGAGAGACAAGGTCAATTGTTAATGAGGGAAAATGAAGTTCTCTCCAAAGGGTCACTCTGGATTGGAACAAAAATAGAAATTGGTGCAGTTTAGAAGGGCCTTTCCTTCACTGGCCGAGGACAGAAAAGTTGAAGTACAACACTAGAATAGACACTGCACTTTGCTCCTTGCCAAACGGACACCATGGTTCGCACGCAGTCTCCTAATCTGTCAATATCGCTCTCTTAAGCTATTAGTATCTCTATATCGTTGTATAAAGCAAATTATGTTGGCTTAAAAACATGAGTTCTAGTGTTTTTGCTAACAAAAACAATACGTAAATACACTCATCGTAGTTACTTACTCACTCGTGCAAATACTTGGTAGCGCATTTTTATCACCGACATTTCACAAATATTTTCATCACCGACATTTCACAAATATTTTTATCACCGACATTTCACAAATATTTTTATCACCGACATTTCACAAATATTTTCATCACCGACATTTCACAAATATTTTTATCACCGACATTTCACAAATATTTTCATCACCGACATTTCACAAATATTTTTATCACCGACATTTCACAAATATTTTTATCACCGACATTTCACAAATATTTTTATCACCGACATTTCACAAATATTTTCATCACCGACATTTCACAAATATTTTTATCACCGACATTTCACAAATATTTTCATCACCGACATTTCACAAATATTTTTATCACCGACATTTCACAAATATTTTTATCACCGACATTTCACAAATATTTTTATCACCGACATTTCACAAATATTTTTATCACCGACATTTCACAAATATTTTTATCACCGACATTTCACAAATATTTTCATCACCGACATTTCACAAATATTTTTATCACCGACATTTCACAAATATTTTTATCACCGACATTTCACAAATATTTATCTTCGTACAAGCTATGAAGTGGTAGAAGCTAAGCAAAGATGGAAATTGACATACCCACGTACTGTACATACACCACTCAAAGAATGGGTATAAACTAGTTTGATTTCACATTTTTAAGAAAGATGGAATTATATAGTGTTGACTACAGACTGACAAACAGACTGATAAACAGACAAGGGGTGCGTGTTTGGGCTAATGGGTATCGTCACAGACTATGGAATTGGCTATGTCGAATTCAAATCCCTGCGGATCTAAAATGGTAATTTACGCACAAATACTGTTAGGAAAATATGAACGAACTAACCCCCTACCTATAATAAGGGTAAGAATAGCAACTTTTGTTCACTGAATCGTATAGAATAAGTATTATGTTTCAACATTAAATAACATGAAATAACATCAAAAAGGGTTGAAATGCTGCACGAACAAGACAACCCAAATGGTTGATATGCCAACCAAACCTAACAAATACATGAACTCTGGGTAAAACATCACTTTTTTGAACGGAAGTGATAAAACGACAACAGACCAAAAAAAACTAAGCTTTCTTTTCCGCTAATACACGCCCTCTTTCTCTCTCAATTGTATTGTTCTTTAAATTCATTTGTTGATCTTTTAAAAATCTGTGCTGTTAAAAAAGGACACAAATTTGGGGGGGGGGTGCTAAACAGAAACAAATAACGCTGGATAAAACTCGAGACAGGTTAACATACAATTCCCCCCCTCCCCATTTATATATGCGCGATTTTACATGAGACTGATTACTTTTAGGCATGTTCACCAAGACCTGTGCTACCATATACGTGCCTCTTAATTTACCTTGAGCTTTTTTTTAATAGAAAATGCGCGCGTATGTTTAGGGGGAGGGTGGCAAAACAAATAAATGACGTAATAATAATACAACGTCTTTATTTAATTTTTTTTCAAATACCAATATACAAATATTAACGGGGGCGAGGATTTACCTAAAAGGTACTCTTCCGCCCAACCCACAATTTATTTATTCATTCTTCATAACAATAATAAGCAAAGAAAACAGAAAAACAACTACAAAATACAAAAAAATACAAAATACAACAGTAAAATAACTTCAATAAATTAGTCATCAATATACTACAACATGCGGAAATGGTGCACTCCTCACCTAATACAACAGTACACATGAGGACATACGCATATACACACCCATCTTAATTGCCCATCTTTACAGATGAGTTCCGTCTCTTTGTCCTCAGCTGTTGTCGATACCATTACTGGCTTTCCTTGCATGACTTCGTAGATGACTTTGAAGATCAGCCTCTAAACTGCAAGGCTGGAAACATAGGTGGCAGATGAAAGATGTAGCTTCGACTGGATTAATGGGATTGCTTTGTGGGATTTGATTTTTGTGTACTGTCTTTTAAAACCTGCTACTGATTTACAGATATTCCCACATATTACACACGATAGAATGTTTGGCATTGGATGGAGAGTAGATAGTGATCCAGATCTGGTATGAGACTTCAAATGATTGACATAGCCAGCCTTTGATAGAAGAATACGGTGACATATACCTAGACACATATACACATACGCGTATCTTCACTTATATCCATTCTGAAAAAAAAAACACCAGAAGCAAACACAATTGTTAGTCAGGATAAATTAAGAGATACACCATCTACTGAATATAATAAACATTTAAACACTCCGCCCACGAGCAATAATATAATACACAAATGTGATAGGGAGAATACGCAATTCGTTTTAATTCGAAAACAACTCCCTCAAAACGAACTTAGTAAAATGAAAAGAACCGTACAAGAACGTAACACTTTTTCCATTAAAAAAACAGAAAGCAAATGAATTCTTATCGCTTGGGCTGCCATGCACCACTTATAATAATGTCTGAAAGATGCACCTGAATTTGACAAATTCATGCTCTACAAACTCAGACATTGGTTACTTTTAATTCTGCCGAGGAGAGCAGATCTATAATGACCTACGTATTTTATTTTTTTTGAAATCTCATTATTTTCACAGTTACTAACACATTTCATCTGCATTGATCCGAGCGTTTCGATGATAACTGGTATCACTTTTGTCCTCTTGCCACACATTCTGCCAATTCTAATCTAAATTCATAATGGGTGTCAGTTTTCGCTGAAACCCTTCATTTCCCACATTAAGGTCACCAGGAATTTCGATATCAATAATTTGATGCTCCTTTATTATTGGGGACAGATGAAATTTTCATCTTTATTTTCGAAGAGTCAGTTGAAAGGAAAGATAATTCAAACCATTTTCTCAATTCGGATTTCTTCAAAAATTGATCAGCACTATTATTTTTAATTCAAATCAAATAATTGTTTTTTGTGGGATTATTATTAGCAACATTATTTTTATTTTTAATTTATATCAAATAATTGTTTTCTGTTTAGATTATTATTAGCAACATTATTTTTATTTTCAATTTAAATCAAATAATTGTTTTCGGTTTAGATTATTATTAGCAACATTATTTTATTTTAAATTTAAATCAAATAATTGTTTTCTGTTAAGATTATCATTAGTAACATTCTTTTTATTTTTAATTTAAATGAAATAATTTTCTGTTGAAATAATTATGTAATAATTTTAAAAAGCTATTCATAAGATGGGGAGGTTGGGGGTTGATTAACTATTCTTTACTTTAACCTAACAATTTAATAAACAGAAGATGCCGTAAAAATTTAATTTAACTTGAAAATCCTATCTACAAAAACGTCCGGTATATAAACTTCATAATCACTGAAAGAGATACTTAAAAAGATTATTTATCAATCAATCAATCAATCACAACGCTCAGTGCTATTCAGCATGGACGTTTTAATACGAAATCAAATAAAACTTCAGAGAGTACGTTGAGAAAATAATTTGAATTATCTCCCCTTCCAACTGACTCTTCTAAAATGAAAATGAAATTATTGGTGCTTCTGTATTATCATACAGAAGCACCAATAATTTTTCACGTATTACTCTTATTTCTTACTCACTAGGAGTTGTCACACGAATATTTATCAGTGACCAATCGCAGTATAAACAGGTGGTTTTCTCTGGAGTGTAAGCGCCAGCAAGTCTTCCCAGCTTCTGAGTACTCACTACGCCTATCACCAGTGCAAGACACTTTGTAATATCGCACAAGGAGTTTACCATTAAGTTTTAGCTGGTAACAACCATGTGGTTTTCATCTGATATTTGAGTAGAAATAAGTGTCTTCAAGCTTCCAGTACATTCCCCATCCTTTGAAATAACGTATGTGTGAATAGTGAGGTGATTCCACGGTGCTACCACGGTTCTTCACTTTCGCTACCCAGGTTGGAACCACTGCGTTTATTTTTTGTAAGTCAGCAAAATGAACAAAGAAACAGAATTGACCAAATGTGAAATTACCTAATAAAGAAAGAGAATTAATAAAAAGGCCTTTTGTCAACAGCTTTAATATTATTTTCATCTGGATTTTGATGATGGGAGTTTTTGTCTATTTACGGTGAGTTTTCCCATTTGTATATTCTACTATCTCTGTTTTAATACAGGCTCGAAAAATCGATACTTCTAATTATGCAGTAAAATACGGAAACTTTCAGTGTGCGTTATTTCGATAAGTAAAAATAAATTCCAATCAATGTCATCGATTACACACTCTATGCGACCTGATAATACTTTTACTAGCATACACTGCGCGAGATTCGCCGTTTATTAAAATCGCTCCGTTTGAGTGTTGTTGAAGGGTGCTTGGTTATATTATTTTAGTTGTCTTCAGTTTGTCTCAATATACTTAATCTGTACTACTTGTTGTGTTTGACTCCAGTGAAATATTATTTCACCTTATCTGTAGTTCATCGATGCTACCTGGTTACGTTAGTTGGCTTCTAGACTTTTATCCATTTTCTTCAGAACTATTCCTAGTGATCCTAAAATTATTCCTATTACTGTGGTCCTTATGGTTCATAGCCCCTTCGGATCTGACAATTTCAATGCATTTACTTAATTTGTCTGTCTTCTCCAGATGAAGTCGATTACCAGCTGGAACGAGGCAATCTACTATTTAGCAGAATTTATTCTCTGGTTAACTATTATTAAGTATGGTCTTCTTGTTTAGATGAGTTTGTCTGTTTGTATTTTAAAGTCCAAGAGAGTTTTAACCATTTCGTCATCCACTACTGGCTCTTGTTTGTGTTTGTATCATTTGTATGTGTTCAAACTGTATTCGTTTGCACACTCTCAAGTGAACTACTTTCCCAATCCAGTCATATCTATATTATATATCATTTGGGGCCAGGTTGCTGCATTCACTTATTATGTGGTTTACCATTTCGTTTCAACATGAAAATGCCATCCTCGCAATATAGAATTTAAAATTACGAAAATGGCAATTTCATTTAAATTAAGGGTTCTGGATAAAGTTCAGATGCGTATCTGTAATTTGGTTGCTCACACACATTCTTACTCTCTGCACCAAGACGTGGTCTTACTAGTCTTAGTCTCTTCTATAAGTACTGTTATAGTATACATTATTTAGAATTGTCTGCTATATTCCCTGCTTCCTGTACTCCAGCTCGTTTGACTCGTTTGTCTAGTGGTCTTCATTAATTCACTGTTCAGGCACCTCGTTGTAATACATCTTCAAATTCCAATAGCTTCTTTCTAAGAACTGCAGACTTCGGGAACTCTCTTCCTGCTGTTGTGTTCCTACTATTTATTACTTTGGGTTTTCAGGACTAAGGTCAATAGGCATACCCTTATTTAGCTTTAATTATCTTTGGTTCTTTGAGCTCCTTACATCAAGTAGCTTCATGCATATTCTGCAGAAGCTTCCATAAACACAACATAAAAAACTACATGTTTCAGGCAAATTTAATCATAGTAAATTTTAGAAAACCAAATTAATGTCGCAATTGAATCTTTGGCATACATCGTGGTGTCATATCTGGCTTAGATTAAATATTAAAGACCAAAGCCCAGTCTTATAGTTGCTTGTGCTTGAAACCAAAGTAAAACAGTAATTTTATCTCGCACCTGTGGTAAAGAATAATGCTTTCTTGTACACCCTACACTGTCTTCAATTACGTTGCAATCTTTTCCCGCTCAATTTTCTTGCGCTCTCTCTCCTTGTCTACATCCCCGCCCTTATCTTGCATGTTTATCCTTCGCTGACCTTCGCAATTCGATCCGATTGACATTATCACCAGCTCCCAGGGCCAACAATCTCCCTCAACCCCTAAAGTGTTCTTTCGCAACGATACTATTTCGCTTCTGGATGTCTCCAAATCTCGACGCTGATTATCTCCCGCAGTCTACCATTTCACGCTGTTCCCAACCCCAAATACACTGCACACGTTTTTCCGAAGCGAGCCTCCAGCCACTTTGATTATCGCAGGTGTTTGTCACGGCCGCAAAAACACCGACCGCGCTGACATCGCAAACGCTGGGCTGCTACGGCCGCACTCGCCTTCCCGCGCCGCCGTGTTTATCGCTAAATCTCCGACTGAAGTCTTCTTTAATTCCTTATCGCTATTTACACGTGTAGACTAGGGTTACCCCCCTCTCTCTCCCCCCTCTCTCTCTCACACACACACACACACACACACACACGCATATATATATATATATATATATATATATATATATATATATATATATATATATATATATATATATATATATAAAGTAACAGAGTTTGTATGCGCGTATGCCTGTCACAGAAGTTAAACAGTAAATTAAATATATATATATATATATATATATTTATATATATATATATATATATATATAGATGATGATGATGATGATGAAAATTATGGAAATAATATTCCAACATTGTGGAAAATGAAAAATGAAAATTATATATTCATCAACGTTTCGTCTTTATTTCAAGACTTCCTCGGGATGATTGATTTGAAGAAATAAAATACAGGTAGAATATTTGAAAATATTTGGAGTGATTGTGATCGGAAAAAAATGTTTTTGCTCTTTTTTTGAACGAATTATAGCCTTTAGAATTCAAAATGTGTAATGCGTATAACATTTGAACGGCTATGGTTCGTTCGAAAAACAAAACAAAAACATTCTTTTCACATGACAATCATACCAAATATTTTAAAATATTGTACTTGTATTTTATTTCTTCAAATCAACCATCCCGAAGAAGACTTGAAATGAAATGAAGACAAAAAGTTTATGAATATATAAATAATTTTAGTTTTTTCTTTTTCATATATATATATATATATTAGGGGTACTTATAAAAATATATACTCTTTATAGTATCCGAACATTTTCCAAATTACAAGCTCAATAAAGTTATATCACAAGCTTCAGAGCATATATATCTTATAGTTGCATTCTAATGACCATATGGAAGAATCAATCCACAACCATAATTTTCATCTGCTCTTTCAATTTCTTTATTTGCATACATTGGCGACTATCAGTAATTCCTTACTGCCTCACAAACAAAAAAATGTTTTTAATATATTTTTATTCCTCGGACTACCCCAGTCTTATACTGGCGCATACGTTTAACCACTCTCTATATATGCTGCATTTATACTTTCTTCAATATACTTTGTTTCACTTAATCCTTAGTTCGTGTCTTCTTCCCGGACATCTTACAAATCTACAACAATACTATAAAGCGAAACTCCAATTAGACATTGTATTACTACTGACGGTTCTAGAAGGCATGGGGAATATGTCCCCTTAGGCTAGAAATAACCTAAAACTATCTTCAGTCACCAAGTTTAATGGCGAATTATTGCCACTGATAAAATCTATGATAATAAAATAAAATAGATAAAAATAATTCAACAGATCAAAACAATTATAAAAATAAAAGTATACAGTGACCGGTAGGGAATTTATCAACTGTCCCCAAAACCTGGGAGTGTGAAGTAGTAAGTAAGGGCTGTTCCATGTAAAACTAATTTTCGTTCATTAGTAGCACGGAAAAAGGGAAAGATAACGTACATAAAGAAAGTTTACATCATGTGTAAATATTTCAAAAGTGATGTGTGAAGGAATAAACAAATACCGGAATGACAACCGAACTCTGGCTATTTGTAAGTGTAAACGTACTCATGCAGCGTACTTCCTGAAAACGTCCTTAATATATAAATGTGTAGCGTGAATATCACGACCCGCTGAATACAAGTATAAACTAAATAATACAGTATATTAGAAAAGATATAATTAATATCAGTCTGATATCGCCTGTAAAAGAATGCGAGGACATGTCAATTTTAATAAAGTGATGTTAAGGGAATGAAAGAGGAACGGAATGACTGGTAAACGAAAATAATAAACCTAATTCTGGTGTTTTGTAAGTGAAATCCTATTCACGCTGCAGACTTCAGCACTGAGTGATGAATGTATGACTGCTGGTTAAAGACAGAGAAAAGGTGACTATACCCCAGGAAACAGTATAGTAGAAATCATCTAACGAATATCAGTAGTGTGATGTATTTAAAATAATAGAAATACATAATGAATTTGTGAAGTGATCGATTATCGAATCAGAGTAACAGAATATTAAATAACGGAATTACTGAGAATAGCAAACCAAAGTTGTATGGCTGTACTAGATTAAAATGCTTTTTAGTTGAAGATAAAACAATCGAACAGCAATATGAGACGAGAAGGAATAATAAAAATGTAATTTAATATAAATTTATTTTTGAAGGGAACTTATTGTTTTGTGTGTAAGTAATAGAAATCTGTTAGGCTATGTTATGAGTGTGTTTGTATAAAGAAGGGAAGATGTGAATCGGATATATTTTATTGGTAATCCTGTTAATCGTTTATTTTATCTTTACTTTTATTTTTACTAATTTAATTATTCTCGAATCCAGTTATTCCGTTAATCTGTTAATCTAGACCAGCAAACGTAGGCATCAAGCAAATGTAAAAGAAATTAAATTTGTATTGTCCAATTAAACCGTGTCCTAGAAAAAGTGCAGATAGGAAGAGAGTTAATTTTTTTGTTTGAATGTATAGAGTATCTAATGTAAAATTCCGAGATTAAAATGTTCAATGACAATAACGGTGCTACAAAAGTATGTGTCATACAAAATGTCTTCCCGGTGTACGTTGATGGCGGTGCTAGTAGATCTCAGTGTCATGGTAAAAACTCCTTCCAATTCCTGTATGGATGATTGCGTATAAAAATATCGAGCCGAACTAAATATCAAAAGCGATGAAAGCGAGGGAAAATAAAATTTTAGCTATTTTAAGCATGGGCAAATAAATGGCCTTAATCACCGAGGAACCAAAATATTCTCCGTATAACTTTTGCAATTAAAGCTATTCTAACCAAATAAAATACAGAGGGGAAATATGACTTAACTTTATATATAAGATATATCTGCAATTACCAGACAGAGTGTTTCGCTGTATCACATCTAGAAATGCTAGTGCTTCGAATCTGACCGTTACAGTAGCTACGATAGACGTGAAATTTACATCTCTCTCTCTCTCACACACACTCTCTCTCGCTCTCTCTCTCTCTCTCTCTCTATATATATATATATATATATACAGTATCTTATGTATTAAGCTGCTTTCTCTATCTCTTTCTATATAAACTGATATATATATATATATATATATATATATATATATATATATATATATATATATATACATTGTAACAGCAAGCAAACTGGAGCAAAATCTCGGACACGAATTATACTGATGAATATGTATTTATTTGCGCGCACGTGGCCACCGCTGCACTATAACATCTTTTCACCGTAACCTGGAAATACATGAAAATAAACAAGTCTTACAAACATGTTCTAAGACAAAACAAAGCAAGTAAAAATTCAAATAGGTTTAGAGAACTATGCGTTGCTTACCTCTATTCTTGCTAAGCTACTTGCCCCAGAGCCAACGTCCATCACAAGCGGAACAAACGTCCGACTCCTATGTTGAGTGATTCGAAAAGACCGCCTCTGGGAAAGCAGGCGGTGTAGAGGCACGACAGTTACCCCGTGCGCATGTCTTCCGGAAAAGGACGGTGCTGAATACAAAATGTCCCCTTCCTGAATTATGACCGGCCAACATGAAACTCCTACGTTTACATATGTATATTTATATATGTAATTACAATAGATTAAGTCAACATCGGTACCGTCGGTTTCAAATCCAAACAGAAGAGAACTATAGTTGGCCTCCTTCAGACTCTGTTTATGTCTGTCTACTCGGGAAATGGCGTCTCGCATGCTGCATGAATTTCGCTACGATATTTAAATCTTCAATTTTGTTTCTGTTATTTTTTTATACTTTTTTACTTCTTTATTAATACACAATTCGTACCCGCAAATTTTGCCGGTGTATACGTCTCAATCAAGAAAAAATAATCTCATACCCCCGCTTACCAGCTCGAAAAAAAGGGAAAAATAGAATTGTAAATCAATATTAGATGTCAATAAATCTACGATAATTTATGGAACGATCACTTTGCTATAATAAACAACAACTAAAAAAAATAGTAGTCTCCCATTTGAAAGCATTGAATATTTGAATTTCAAAAAGCGGCTAGAAACCAAACAATGCATTTATTATTATTTATTTAAAAGTTCTGAATTTTCGACGCAATATTGTCCTTATCGGGGGTGCAAGATATTTTCTTTCTTTTTTTGCTTTGTTTGCGACATGTTTATCGCTAGCAAAATAATAATAAAAAAATCTCTTGCAACCCTAATTAGGATATTATTGCGTCGAAAATTTGGGACTTTTTAATAAATAAATATTTATTTAAAAAAAAATGCATTGTTCGGCTACTAACCGCTCATATATATATATATATATATATTAGCATGTTTTTTTCACATTAGAAGGTATCTAATGTGAAATTTTTTTTTTTATTATTAGCTATCAGCGTATCGACGCTTATTTTCACTACTACTATGTGTACTACCATCACACAATCTCGACACTACACTGTCCCACCATTACACTAAGGAGAGCGTCACCGTTGGGAATTCGCTCCCAACCGGTTGGCATAGAGAAATATAAAAAAATGTATATAACAATGTGGGATTCTTATTTTCATTGAAAAAGGACGGATGTCCGTCCGAAATATTTGATTTATTATAAAAAAATCAAA
>OY744531.1:51607199-51629699 GCA_963556195.1 Sepiola atlantica
TAATAATCGATGGAAAAGTTTTAAAAAAACTGGAAAAAGACTGGGAAAAATTGGAATCAAAAAGCAAACTGAGAACATAAAACGGACGGCAATAGTGAAAACAGCTGAAATCTTAAGGAAAATGCTCAAATGAGAAAAACACCTCACAAATTTTATAAATTGCCCTCCTTCATAAAACAACTCAGACACAATGTGATGGAACCAACTTCAACTGAAACTACACAAAAGCATTGAGGAATCAATGAGGATGGAAAGACCGAGGAGGGAGAGCACCAACCATACATACAATAGAAGAGTGCTGATAATACTGGGACCTTGGGGAGGCTTATTGCTACAAAAATCCTAAAGAAAACCAATGATCGCTGCAAGCGAGAAATCAATGGTATACCACTGTTGCGATAACGCAAAATCGTTTGCAACGGTTGTAGGAAAGGGTGGAGAATACTGCACATCTGGGTAGACTGTTGTAACTCAGACTCCAAGGAACACAACAGATGATAACCTATGTTATAACTTTTAATAAATAAATAAATAAATAAATAAATAAATTAATTAATAATAATAATAATAATAATAATAATAATAATAATAATAATAATTATAATAATAATTATAATAATAGTATGACACTAAAAAATCAAAAAAGAACTGGCCTATGAAACTAAAAAATAGAAAAGAGACTGGTCAAAAGAATGGACCGACAGAGCCTGCATGGGAAATCAGGCTGCAAACCCAGACCACAAAACTTCGAAAAGAAGTTAAAACCGTAAACAGGATGAAAGAGAACAGGAAACGATGGATCAGCAGAAATCCGAATTACAAGGAAAGACTAAATAAGAAACATGAAGAATTAAAACAAAAGATAGCAGCAATAGAAGAACGATTGGTACGATATAGATACAAATTGGAACAGCACAAACAGAACCTGACCGTTGAAACCAATGAAATCTAGTTTTACAAAAACGTAAACGGAGAAAGAACAACAGAACAACCGGACCCGGCGGAGAAAAACACTTCTGGAACAAGACATGGGAAAGGCCTAAAAAACACAACAAAAATACCTAATAACTGAAAAACTTGAAAGATGAACTCCAGTAGATTGAAGAGGGAACTGAAACAGACATCATTGAAGAAACGATTAAGACAACACTAAGGAAAATGGCAAACTGGAATGCATCAGGTCATGATGGAATACATTCTTACTGGTTTAAAATGTTCACGACTATACGTGAAAGGCTAGCGCAGAACTGAGAGGATGTATCCAAAAATAGACGTACCAGAGTAGATAACCAAAGGAAGGACGACGCTAATACAACAAGATGAAAAAAAGGGAACGATCCCCAGCAACTACAGATCGATAACCTGTTTACCAACAATGTGGAAAATCCCAACGGCACAACTGCGAGAACAAATCTACCACTTCGTGAACAATCGTGGACTGCTCCTCGAGAAACAAAAAAGAATGCCGAAAAGAGAACTGAGGGGCGCATGATCTTCTATGCATAGATCAACAGATTCTGAAAAAGATAAAAAGCAGAGAACAAGGACATATTCATTGTATAGTCTGACTAAAAGAAAACATACGACAGAATCCTTCAAGCATGGATAATTGAATGCTTAAAAATGTACACGATACCTGACATTAAGAAAACAATGGAAACATGGAAAGTAGAAGTGACAGCTGCATGACAACAACTGACTGAGATAAAAATACGGAGAGGTATTTTCCAAGGAGACTTCCTATCACAACTGCCATTAATCATAGCCATGATGCCACTCAACTACATACTCAGAAAATGTGATGCCGGATACAAGTTTACAGACACAGAACAAAGAATAAACTACCTTATGTACATGGACGACCTGAAGCTATTTTCAAAAAGCAAAAAGGAACTGGAAAAGCTGATAAATACGACCAGGATCTTCAGCCAAGTCATTCAAATGGAATTCAGAATGGAAATGTGTGCGCTGCTGGAGATGAAAAGGGGGACACCGGAGACGACAGAGAGCATTTAATTGGCAAACCAAGAAGAGATGAGGGTGCTAGGCGAACAGGAAAGCTATAAATATTTGGGAGTTCTGGAAGCAGACACAATCACATTTACAGAAATAAAAGAACATTTACGAAGAACAAGAAAACTCTTTAAAACGAAATTATATTGCAGAAATCTAGTAAAAGGAATCAACACCTTGACGGTATCACTAATAAAACACAATGGACCATTCATAGACTGGACTAAACAAAAACTCAGGCACCTTGATCAGAGGCCTAGAAAATTAATGACCATGCATAACGCACTACATCCAAAAGACGATACGGACCGACTCTACGTGAAAAGAAACGAAGGGGGAAGATGACTTGTAAAGATCGTGTGGAAGATACAAAATAAGAGCTGGAGAAATACATAACCCACAACACGGGAAAATAATCATTACAGCAAGGGACACCGCTCCAATGAACAACTCGGGAAACATCGAAACCAGAAAAAAATGACCAGAAAAGTTGGAATAAAAACAACTACATGAACGCTTTATAAGTCTAACAAGAGAAGAATCTAACAAAAATAGCTGAACATGGCTAAGAAAAGGACACTTGAACAGGGAAATTGAATTATTACTGACGTCTGCACAGAACAATGCGATTAGGACAAACTACATTAAAGCTAAATTAGATAACACCCAGGAAAACAGTAAATGCAGACTGTGTGGGCAAAGAGACGAAACGGTAAATCATATACTAAATGAAAGCAGCAAACAAGCCCCAAAAGAATACAAGAACAGACATGACTGTGTGGGGAAAGCAGTACACTGTGAACTGTGCAGACGATTGCATCTAGAACACACAGACAAGTAGTATAAACAAAAATCATAAACAATACTAGAAAACGAAAAACACAAAATCCTCTGGGGCATGAATGTACAAACAGATAATCTCATACAAGCAAGGAGACCGGATGCCATAATAATCGACAAGAAGGAAAAATCCTGCCAAATCGTAGACTTCGCCGTACCAGCAAACCACAGATTGAAGATGAAGGATATGAAAAAAACGAAGCAAATACAAGGAACTTGCCAGAGAACTGAAAGGAATATGGAACATGAAGAAAGTCAAAATAATATCAATAATCGTAAAAAAAATCTGGACAAAAGACTAGGAGAAATTGGAATCAAAGGGATCACTAAGACCATACAAATGACGGCGATGATCAACACAGCTGCAATCTTAAGGAAAATCCTCAAATGTGGAAACCAACTCGCATAAGTTACGAATGCTAATTAGCCACATGGAAGTTACAAAAAGAAGAAAGCAAAACCACAGCAAGAACACCACCGCACGAACCAAGGAACAGAAACATCAGGAAATTTCATAGATTGCCTCCCCCATAAAAAGTGATGGCACCAGCCTTGGATAATACCACACAAAATAGTCCTAAAGGGTCAAGGAGGAAGGGAGGACCGAGGAGGGAGATCACTCACCAGACCTCCACTGGAAGAGTGCAGAGAGTACTGGGACCTTGGGGAGGCTCATTGCCACCCAAATCCCAGAGGAGACCAATGGTCGTTTCCAGCGATAAATTAATGGTAGGCGACTGTTGCGATACCACAAGATGATTCGCGGTGGTTATCGAAAAGAGGTTGAGAGTACTGGAAATCTGGGGAGGCTTATTGCAACTCAGACTCCAGTTGAAGTTGGTGAGCAATCACTGATGATGACTAGTGTGATAATGTCTAGTGAGTACAAATAATAATAATAATAATAATAATAATAATAATAATAATAATAATAATAATAATAATAATAATAATAATAATAATAATAATAATCCCTACGATCATATATTTCTGTCAGGGTTTTCCGTCTCCTAGACTAAGGTAACCTTCCCAGCCTTTTCGCTATACTCAACGAACGTCTTCAGAAACAGTGAAGATTGGAAATGTATTGAAAAAAAACGGCAAAATATGAAAGAAGACGCGAAACGGGATGTTTTTGTCACGTGCATAACTATTTAAAACGTAAACATTAGGCTCGGCTATTACACCTTAACCAAACACCTAGCAAAATACCTCACCACTTCATTATCAATTTCGACCCCGATTAAGTATACCTGAAAAGGCTACTGAAAAGAGACATGTTGGTATTAGAGACATACGAGAGACATGTGTGATTCGTTATGTGTTTGCATATGTGGCGTAATGTATATATGTGTGTGTGTGTTTGTGGTCATTATTTTTTATTTATTATTATGTCAACGTTTTTTTCTTCATCAGCTCCTTCCTTTTCTGTGTCTTCTTTTCTACATCTGTTTGAATCTTTGAATTAAATACATTTTTTTTATTATGTCCCTTTTTTTGGTCGCCATTTTCTATCCGTTGCAATTGATATAACTGACGGTCAGATTTTTTTCTTTTTCTTTTTCAGAAAGAACTGATTTTAATCTCTTTTTTTATCGGAATGGTCGCTTTTGGATCGCACGTAACCGCCGCATACTCACGACCTCAAGTCCACCCGTTCATCCGTTTGTCCTATGATCTTTTTTCCTGTTATTTTATTGGCACCAATTAATTCATATGTACGCACTTTTCATGTCTTTGAACATTTGCTGCTTTTTTTCTGATTTTTCTCTCATTTCTTTCTCTTATTTTCGTTTTTATTTTACATTTTGCGTTTGTTTATTTCTTTCTTTTCTTCCTTTTGTTCTTTAATTTTTATTTTCTATCTTTCTTTTTTTATTATTTTTCCTTCTCTTGTCTTGTTTACTTGTTTGTTTTTCGTTTTTTTTTCTCTCATTTCTTTCCCTTCATTTTTCGTATTGTTACATATTTGTTTCATTTACTTTTTATTCTTAATTTCTACTCTTTCTTTTCTCTCGTTCTTAAAAAAACATTTGTGCTTACTGTGTTTTTTATTCGTTTCTTTCAACTGTTCTTTATTTCTTTTTTTTTCTTTTTTCGATTTTTTTTATTTAGTATAGTTAACTTTTAAATCTTTTTTTTCCTCGTCTTTTTTTCTTTCTTTGATTCTTTCTTTCTTTGTCCTTTCACTTTTTTCGATCTCTATTTTTCTTTCTTTCTTCATTCCGTTCTTTGTTATGATCATTTTCTCTTTCTATTTTCTTTTTTATCTTTTTCTCTATTAATTATTTTTACTGCTCTTTTCTTTCTTGCGTTTCAGTTTTTTTCTCTCTTTCTTTATCTTTTTCCTTATTTCGTCCGTTTTTTTCTTTTTCCCTTTCTTTATTAATTTATTTATTTTGTCTTGTTTTCTTTCGTATTTTTTCTTCATCATTTTCATTTTTTCTTTCTTTCTTTACTCCATTCTTCTTGTTTCTTTTTTCTTCCTTTCTTTTTATTTTCTTTTTATCTCTTATTCTTTTTTTATTTATCTTCCTATTCTTCCCTTCTTTCTTTTACATACCATTTTTTCTTTTTTCTTGCTTTATTTCATTTCCCCTGTTTCCTTCCTCTCTTCTTTTATTAAAAAAAATGTTTTCTTACTTTCTTTTGTCTTATTTTTATTTTGTCTTTTTCTATTGTTTTTCTTAATTCATCCCTTACTGTTTTTTTCTTTATTGCTTCGAATTTTTAAATTTCTTTTCCTTATTTTTTTTTTATTCCTCTATTACTTTCATTCTTTATTTCTTTTCTTTGTTCCGGACTTAATTATTTCCTTTCTTTTTCGTGATTTTTTCTTTCTTTATATTTTTTCTTTCTTTCTTTCTTTTTTCTTACTTGTTATCTTGCTGTTATTTGCAACAGAACATTGTGTGTGTGCGCCACATATCATGAAAACATAAAATATAAAACACAACATAACTAGAAATCACACTTTAGTGCTTTATTAAAACTTGATCAGGGAAGACATCTTCGTAAGCCGTTGTACCAAATCACCATTAGTATGTACCCAAATTTTCCAATCCCAAGTCCTGGCCGATTGTGCTAGTAGAATTCTAGCTGGAAAAAGAACCCGATCGATCTATCACTTGTCACTCGTGACGTCATAGCCAAACGAAACACACTCTGGCCATATCCTTCAACGTACAATATACATAACGAGCATTTTTTGCAAATTGTATAACTAGTTATACAATTTAAGTAATATTTCTTAGGGAGACGATTTAACACCACAGTTCACGCAACTAACCAAAAAACTATAAAGACAACGCAACAAATATAAAATATTGAAATCACATGGTCGCAGCCACATTATCCTTAAGAAGCAGAGTTGAATGTACATGAATTTTCGCCCCGTTCTATTTTATACCGGAGAATAACTATAAAGCCAACGCCTGCATCATTTACGCCTAACGTGCAAGAAATGTTTCTTGACGATCTGTGCCGCCTGACTTTTTATCCGCCAATACGCACATCAAATCCCACAGGAAACGCTACCGAAGCACCGCGTTCTGTCACGAATAGTTAAATAACATTATCATATCATGTTATCGACAGATCCCGAGACAATCGTTAGTCACTGACTACACAATAGACTTTGAACAATTTATTCAACAACTTAGAGGGCAGCGGCCACTAGTCGCGACATTAAAAAAACAACCAACCATTACAACAAAACAAATAAAATGTTCTTAGCTCAAACGGTTGAGTCTCCTATTTTTATAAACAATTTCATAATAGATCCACGTGTGTGCTTAACTTTTAAATTGATATTTACGTTTGTGTATGTGGGCATAACAGTATTTACTTTGCATTCGAAACAAAAAACGCCGACACCAAACGTTTAGGTTACATGATACAGATATTTAAAAGTGTGCCTTATATAAAAAAGGATAGCACATTTCCCGTAAAAAGCAATAGATGGAATGCTGTCACTTGTTCTCGCTCATTTCTCTTTTTCTTAAGCAGGTAAATTTGAAAGTCTAATTTATTTTTAAGTCATAATTTTTCTTGTATTCGCTGACTACCTGTTTATATTAGTTAATCAATCCTTTCTCCCTTCTTTCCACCTGCATTCCCTGGTGCTGCCAGATCAGGCTGTCTGGAGATATTGGCTTCCTGACTTAAAATGCATTGAACATTGATGTTATTGTTTTTTCTTTTCTCTTTGAAAAACTCAATCATGTTCTGCAAAACTAGAAAAAAACAGCAAAATTCCTCTACAAAACAACCAAACGAAACACCATGAATGCATATTTGAAATATAAAAAAACTTGAAGCATAAACACCTTTATCAAAATGACCATATTAGGCATTGTTATTTAATGCCTAATATGGTCATTTTGATAAAGGTGATAAAGGGTTAATATGCCGTAAACCTAAACAACAAAACCTCCTGCATTCGTTGAAACAATATACTACTATAATTTATTGACTATGAATGCGTGGATGAGACTTCTACATCTTTTCTTAATTTCTATAATTGCCTTTATATTATTTTTATGTTCTAATATTCTGTCAATTTTAAACGTATTCTCCTTATTTTAAATGTATGCATATATAATAATAGTTGTTGTACTTACTCTGTTTTCTTTTATGTACTAGCGAGACACGGCTTATCGAGGCCAACATGGAACTCCAGGATAAGGATTAATGGGTATGTCCGGAGGATTATTAACGATGGTTGGGACTGGGCAGAGTTTGATTATTTAGGAAGACGGTTCAACAAGAATTAGTTAACATTGGACTTAAAGACGACCATGTTGTAGTCAGCTGGGAAGCAGCCTCATGGCATTGTGTTCCACAGGCGGGCAGATTTTGGAAATAATTTTTTCTCATGGAAGTTCCGTTTAGTTTTTTGTACACAGAGGAAGAAAGTTAAATTATTTTCAGTGGTTGTAGGGAGACGAGTTTTTGCTGCAAATGTTTTACAGGAAGAACCATAGATTAGAGCTCTTTCGAGCACCTACCTTGAAAATAACGATAGAGTAGGGAAAGACTATCAACCTCTCTGTTGTGAGAGAGAAGCTGTAGGAAAAAGAAAAGGACACGCCTCACTAGATTTCGAAGTCGGTTTTGTACACGGTTCTTCCTTTTTTTTTCTTACTGATTTTCTTTCTTTAGTCCTTTTTATCCATTCATTTGTTGTTTATTACTTTTTTCCTTATTCATTTCTTTCTTTTACCCTTTCTTTCTACCTCATATTTTTCTTTCTTCTTTCCATTTATTCATTATTTTACTTATTTAATTCTTTCTCTTCTTTTTTTCTCTTTCGTTTCATTATTCATTACTTTAATTCTATCTTCCATTCTTCTTACTCTATTTTTTCTTTTTTCCTGAAAAATATTGTAGACTTAATTCCGTTCCCCCATTTATCATTCTTCTTTCTGCTTTTGTCAAAAGAGTAGTAATATCTGTAAACGAAATCGTAAATCTGAAAAATGACAACCGTTTTATAATTTTTATATGGAAACGATCTAATGAATATATCTGTACTTATAAAGCCTTTTAAGTAAGAATGCAAGATGGCGACGACGATCCGTTCTTCATGAATAATAAAAAGACCCTAGCATCCTTAAAATACAACAGTCAAGTTAAATAATCTACGATTAAGTAAATGTTGAAAGGAAACGCATTTAACTAGCAATTATTTAAATAAATAAAAAGTTTATGTTTAGTTTAAATACGTGTTATTGGTTGCATCTCAGCAGAAATTAATGAAGAAATGTCGAAAATTTACTTTTTATTAACGGTGTAAGCCCACTTTTTCTTTATATTTGTTAAGAGAAATTTTACAACTTTAATACTAATTCTAGCTAGAATATTTATTTTGTGGAAGAAACTAAAGCGAAGTATATAATATTCGTACAAAGAACATGGCGCCAAGATAAAACCAAGAAATAATTCATCAGAATTAACCATTGAGTTTCTGAGATGCAAAACTATATATGTAAAACTTCGAAAATCCGACTGACTTAGTTTAATACATAAAGATTACGGTCGATAAGGGATATTAAGATCTGCAATAGTTATATCAATCATAATGATAGTGTTCCTTTGTTTTATATACGGGCACTGGGGAACGCACCAGTAAACAAATGCATAGGAAATAAAAGCATTTTACAAATATTTTGGTGGTAAATCGCACCCAACACAAATATAACTCTGATACTGGTACTTTTTTTAAATCGGGACATTAATCCCGGACGTTCGCACTGTTCGAACTCCTGCAACAGGATAAACCTAAACTCCGTTAGCAAGCGCTGTAACCATTACGCCACGGGACATTACCATACTTAAGAAAAAAATTAAATTTTTATTTATGCGAAGGGCGGCATATCAAGAAAGATTGACTAGAGTATTCAACGAACGTTGTCGGAATATACATATATATATATATACATATATATATAAATATACATATATATATATATATATATATATATATATATATATATATATATATATATATATATATATATATATATATTATAATATTAAACTATCTTTTAATATTTAACATACGTACGACGTCGTTTCGAGCTTATGGCTATCATCAGCGCAGGGAAGTATCAATATTAGACGGTCATAGGTCACGAACCCGATTCACAGAGACATCTTGAATCTTTAAGCGTTTACCTAGTCCCATTAAGCCACGAGAGATTGTCACGTGATCACGGAGAAAGTAAGTGATATTTATACTGAAAGCGGCGAGCATGAATATCTAAACATTCTATAGTACTCAACGACAGAGTATTGCTACATCTTGACAGATGATAGCTGTTTTTACTAGCAGATTATAATTCAAACATCTAGCTTAATAATTCATTACCTTTCAGAATGTGTTGAGGCTGATTTACAATACTTAAGACAAATATAACGACGTGGCTTATTCGAGGTTAATGCAATCCACCCGTGGAACATGTGTGTGAATCCTCATACGTATTTTTGTGCCAATACTTGATTTGCACACAGTACCACAAATAACACATGTATTACAACGAGGACGAGATAGCAACGCACGATTATATGTTTCTCGAGCTTGTAAGTTATGTGATTTGACATGGTTAACAATATCTAGCTTTTGATGACAGATGAGGATGGCAGAATTCTCATCCGCAATTCTCAAAACCACCTGGCGGATTATCAGAATAATCACTCTTACATGAACCACGCTTCAATTCTGCATGATATATTTCGCTCTTTTCGATCTCACTGCAACCTGCCTTAATGATTCGGCGTAAATTATTCATATTTAATAGATTTCCTCCATCTCGTTCTTTAACATCTATTTTCGACGATTTCAAGCTATTTTAAAGATAAATCTTGTACAGTGTGTGCTAATCATCACCCACCGGCTATGACCACGTTGAAACATCGGTTCTCATGAGATGACCAGAGTTAAGCGGTATTGAGCCTGGTAAATTCAAGATGCATGACCATTTGTTAAATACCAAGTGGTGTATGCTTCTCTGATTACTGTAAGCGTTCGTTGGGAGGGTCATATATGCCGCATGTCAGATTCAAGACTCACATAACATCTCATTTACAGTGAGCTGGTCAAAGGCAAAAGAACCGTATATGCCAGCTTTCGGGTAGCATCAGTCAGTGGAAATACTAACACAGTAAGAGATTGCAAGTCAGCCAACATCATCACGTAAGAAGATAAACTGTTCTGTAAAAGAGTTCTACAAAATGTACATTGATATTCTCGCTATGTACGCCATAGCCCCATCCTGTAGAAATCCTAAATATTACTAAACTGACAGTAAAACGTGCGCTATATAAAGCTCGAATTATAATCTGCCGGACTAAACTATCAGCACAATAATGACCATGTAAACAGAGAAGGGTTTTCTAGCCTTACCCGGTATCATCTTCTGGGCTCATATTGATGAAGGATTTCGATTGGCGAGATCATCATTGAAGCGTTTAGTGGTAATATCATCGCTCACAGGGACTAAGTGTTCTAATCAACATATTAGATTATTAATTATCAAAGTTTCTATGCTAAAAAAACACAATGCATGCGAAGACTCTTTCCACCACAAAAGACAATAAATACACCGTGAAAAAGATTATATTAAGCCAAAGGTTACGCAATCATCAACTGCATTTCTGCTGGTTCGGCATTACTAAAGTCTAATGACAAGAAGAAATGCAAGACAATTGGAAAAAGCGAAGTATTGGTCATTGTGTGAATGTCTATTCTACCACACTATTTCACCAATAGAAACTGGTAAGAGAGATCCATATTGTTTTACAATCTTTTCGTGCTACTCAATAATCTAAAAGAGCTCTATTCTCTCTCTCTCCCTGCCCCTTTCTCTATATCTGTCTCTATCTGTCTCGGCGTCTCTATCTATCTGTCTGTCTGCCTGTCTCTCTTTCTCTCTCTGTCTCTCTCTCTGTCTATCTGCCTGTCTCTCTTTTTTTCTCTCTCTCTCTCTCTCTCTCTCTCTCTCTCTCTCTCTCTATATATATATATATATATATATATATTATTATTATTATTATTATTTTTCTTATTGGTTCATTCTATATATTAAATATTTTAAGTATTTGATTTGATTTCCATTGCTATTGTCTTTGTGAACTGACTGGTGGGGTAATATACGGTTGCATATTGTCTGAATATATAGTTTTTAAAATAATACTGCAATCTGATGTTTTTTTCTTAAATAGCCTCTATATGTAATGTTGTAAAAAGCGCTGTTGGAGTCATATAAATACAAAACAAAAAAATTCCAAATTGTCTTGGAAACGATCGAACGTCACATAATCGTTGTGTTTGAATTCCTGAAACTAAACTAGATAATCTTCTAATTTGTTGATCTCAACTCTCTTTACACACACACACACACACACACACACACACATATATATATAATAAAGTAAAGTAACACGGAATCACATAATAGCCAGTGCTATAATTTATTTCGACCCTCCGGCCTTATTCAAGCATCTAAGCGAGGCGACCACATTTGTGAAAATGTTTTCCTGTGATTCCGTGTTACTTTACTTTATTTTATTCTTGCTCTGTTTATTACATTGAGCTCTCATACTCGGATTTCCTTCTGGTATATATTTCACTCTAACACACACTATATATATATATATATATATATATATATATATATATATATATATATATATAACGCTAACGGGACGTAGGGAGGTACACACGTTGAAGATTGACACATTTTAACTCAAGCAACCTAGACAGAAATTATTCCATGCATCTTTGCTTAATCTTGGTTTGACAACGTTCGAGATAGAAAATTTAAATATTTTTTTAGGGAAATAAAGATCTTATGATAAATATGATTAAAAATATTTTGAATTGGTCACGTGACATGTAAAAATGTATTCATTACACAAAACGAAAGCATAAAGAAAGGACATGCTGGCTTGACGATGTCAGGCTTTTTAAGGCTGTGACGGAAACATATTTTCGAATGTCTAGCAAATTATGTTTGTATAAATAACATTAGCTTTGTTCATTATTAATCACTGTTTTATAAACACAGTAATGATTTTCCGGATTTTTACCCTGTGGATACAAAGCTATCTATCCTGTTGATACAAACTTTACCTGGATTATATATATATATATATATATATATATATAGTAAGCTATGAAAATATATTTATGGCAATTACGCTACACAAAGGCTTCCGCGTTTCATCCCCGGGGGGAATCTTCAGGCTAAAATATATATATAAACATTTAATGAATCAAAGCATTACTTTTATTGTTCCAAGAATTGCAACATCCAATCCATTACGGCGTACAATTTTTCCAAAACAGTTTTGAAATACTTTATTTTATTTCATTTTGTAATTTTATAAAGTTGGTCCAAAACGTCTTCATCAGTGCTTATAGCAATACGTCTAACAGAAAATAAAGAAAACTTAGTTCTAGAGAAACATCCGCCGACAGAAAGAATCACAGGTGGATATGTTGGTAGCATAGGAGAGGAAAACAAACACAATGATAGCTATAAATAAATCACTGGTACATATAAAAAAATATATCACAAAATTTACCAAAGATTATTCCTTTTCAAATTTCCGCAAAAAATAAAAAATAAAAAAACTTTTCTCATCAGAGGGATGAAAAAACAATGATACATATTAAAGACATGTTTTAAAATTACAAAAATTTATCGAGGATATTATCTTTTCAAACCTCCTTATAGAGATCAGAAATTAAAAACACTTTAAAAATAGATTAGAAAATTAAATAAAACAAAATAAAATAATTACAAAAATAAAATTAAAATAAATCAATAAAAAATAAAAACCAAAAATGAAAATAAAAATAGAAAATAAAAGTTGAAGAGGATTTTTTTACAAAAGTTTTTTAACAAAACATCTTGAAAGATGATGTGAAGAGTAAGAAGGTAGAAGGAAGAGTTTAGAGATAGATAAGGACAAGGACAATTTAGGGGAAGAAAAATCCTTATAAAAACACTTATGGGGCAAACACAGGAATTATAAAGAAATAAGGAGTATAATATTACAAAGAATATAAAAAAGAATAGAACAACTGCACTGGAAATAGAAGTGTAAATATATATATGATATGAAGATAAGGAAAAGTTCCAAGTAATTACACTGATGTGTAAGAAAGAGAAAAGCAGCCTTTCAGGAAATTTATAATGACTATTTCCAATTATGTTCTTAGACCAACACAGCATTTAAAGCAAAATCCCAAAACGGACTGACATTTGAGGTAGGAGGGCGGAGGATTTTAGGAAATATTTTAATCTGAGTTAATCCGCTAAAGTCTTATTTAGAGAAAAATGGAAGCATCAGAATCTAAGTGTCGATAGGCGAGTATATTTCCAGGATGATCTGGAGGAGGTAATATACGATTAGAGGAGATAAAATTATTTTTCATAACCTACATTTTACCGGGAAAGTTTGTATTCATATCTCCGAGGCTCGAGTCCCTTCAACTTTTTAAACCTTTTTATATATGTCTTTTATATAATCCAGTAGGTTACAAGAGCCTGAACGGTAGCAACATCTTATAATTCCGGAATAGAATTTGTCCTGGAAATCAACAGAATAGCTCTCTCTAATTATTGAAAGGAGTGTGCCTCCAGTTCGTGGCAGTGGCTACTACTTCAGGTGACGATTAAGTTAGTAGGGGCGGGTTAGGAATTAAATATGGACAGTTGAACATTAAATCTAAGGGTAGGGAAGGTAATATGTTCAATTCAGCAGGACCGTAGGCAGACTGATCACAGACCAGCTAAACAAGGTCATAGGTAGGAATTTCCAGGACTTAAAGCGTGGAGGTTAAATAACTCATATTTATAAATATGTTTTTTCTACTAGGGTTATTGAGTACTACCTTTCACATTGAGTAGGGAAACTGATTTTGGCAAGATTCCCAAATTACAGTTACACACACACACACACACACACACACACACAGACACACACACCCACACACACACATAGACGTAAACCCTTTGGGCGTGGCTAAATTAACTTAGGAAATTAGTAATAGGCACATTTGGGGTTATTTTGAATTGTTTTCCAAAACCAACCAAATTTGTTAATAATATAGAGGGGGGATTTAACTTAGTATGTTTAAACTAGTTCGTCGCCACCAAAAATAAAAGGGTAATGCCAACAATTATGGTAGTAATTACCACCTATATTATAATAATACAGGCAAGGGGTAATGTGTTAGTTATGAACGATGCCAGGGCAAAGATAATGACAATGACACCAAAGATAGAGCTATAGAATATATTAATAATATCAATAAAGATAATAATAATAATAATAATAATAATAATAATAATAATAATAATAATAATAATAATAATAATAATAATAGAATAACATCACATAGGTAGCAATCCCTAACCTAAAGAATAACAAAAGTATTTCTAATATTGGAAATATATATCCCTTATTTATCGAATACTAATATTGCTAACCCCGCTGAACAACCTTATAACCTCACCCTACAACGTAACCCACAAACATCAAACAGGAGGAGAGATTTGATTTAACCCTCCGTATTCTCATAAAGTCAAAACTAGTATACATCGAGACTTTTAAAAAATTATTGAAAATTGCTTCAAACACCCACACAAATAAAGTATAATCTTAATAAAAACACTATCAGTGTGTCGTACTCCATCTTGCCCAACTTAGCTCAATAACAATCATAATACTATTAGAATAATATTAACAATGATAGAAACAATAATTGTAATAATGGTTATAATAATAACAATATTAATATGTTCCCGTGAGGAATGTAAGTAGATTAAATACAGATAAGAAACAAAAACTGGCCTTTAAGGAGGATTTGGCTAAAATTTGGATAGGGGAAAGAATATAGGGACAGGGTTCTTTTATGGGGGGGGGGGGTGAAAAATGAAAAGGAAGGAAGAAGAACTGTTGTCGCTAATAAGGTTAATTAAAACAAGAAAAGGGAAATGTCAGTCTTATTATAATTCTTACGGTCTGAGTAAATTTCTTTATGAGGTAAAAGAGGTGCTAAGAGCTTTTGAATCAATTGTCAATCTATAAATAAATCGACAAGTGTAGGTGGTTAAAATAGGAAAAGGATGGTGGTGTAAAGCAGATGCAAAACAGCTTAGACTAATGAATAATAAATAAAAAATAAAAATAAATAGTGAAAAACAAAGAATAGATAATAGAATTTAAAGGTAGGGGTAGTTAGGTATATAGTTGCAATGCTGCCTATATATATATATATATATATATATATATATATATATATATATATACCTCCTACATGTATATATACACATATACACACATTAATATTATCTATTTGTATCTCTTCGACGAAAAAGTTTACACTTTCACACATACGTACTCACATATACATAAATTCACACGCATAAAATACACACTCTCAAACATACATATTCACATATACAAACACACACCGATAAAACATCCATAGACCTACACGCACCGATAAAACATCCATGGACCTACACACACCGATAAAACATTCATAGACCTACACACACCGATAAAACATCCATAGACCTACACACATACGCACACACACACATATATATATATATATATATATATATATATATATATATATATACATACATACATACATATACACACTTACACATATCCGTTTATCATGAACAGATATATATATATATATATATATATATATACTACTCATAGATATACATAACCCATACAGACACTTGTATACATATGGAATACATATACACATACATATACATTGATGTGGATATCAATATATACACACAAGAACCATATATATGTAATCATAGTCACACACACACACACACACACATATATATATACACACACACATATATATATATATACTATGTATAAATAAATATTAAATTAGTAATGCCCACATTTCAAGCTTATTGCTCTCATCAGCGCAGGAAAGTAACAATTTCAGACGGTCGGGAGGCGCGAACCCGGTGCACAGAGTCAGCCTATAATCTGCAAGCAGACGTATCCATTGAGACATATATGTACCTAGAAGCGGGCACAGATATAAGACTAGTCGAGATTGTTCGACGAACTGATTCGGAACTTTGCATTATATATATATATATATATATGTGTGTGTGTGTGTTCAGTGTCTGTCCCTAATGGCTTATAAGCATAATATTTTAGCCCTTAATTTTTTACCGACATCCAATCGACCAATAGAATGTACTTTTATTCCAATTAAATTCTGTTACTCCCCTCTCTGTATGCCCACCCCCTCTTTCCCGCTATATCTATCTATCGATACGTCTATCTATCTTATACATATATCTATTAACAAAAGAAGACGAATACTTAAAAGTTAGAATCGATAGCTACGCATCAGCTCATCAGAGGAAATTTACTCGAAAACTTCCACAACTGAAACGACCATCAAAGAATTCTTAAGGTAAGTTTCCGCGCTTTTTTACCGTTTCTCTTTGCATTTTTCATTTCGCGTTTAATGGCTTCCGAACGCACTTTCTAATTTTCCGCTGGTCACCATTTTCTTGGCTTTTCGACGTGTATGTCCTAATTAGCTGTAAGACGTGTGATTGGTCACGATTCCTTAATGAAGGAAGAATGTTCCAGGACTGGAAAGATATAAAAAAGACGACAGCAAATAAACATTTCTCGCGTCTTCCGTCTCTCTTTTATTTGTGGTTTCCATGCGCATGTCTGTGCGGAACTCTCCATTCGAATGTGCGTGTAAAGATAAATAATTAAATTTTCATATTCAATATCTGTCGTTCAAAATTAAGTTTTACACGTTAAGAACTACCGGAACATCTATCTATCTATCTATCTATCTATCTATCTATCTATCTATCTATCTATCTATTGATGTCTTGTCAGAAACCTCTATTTGTCTTTATGCCGATCTATGTAACTCAGGTTTTTCATATATTGTCGCTCTGTCCGTCCCCCTCTCTCTTTGTCTATCTACATATCGAAGTCTTTCCATGAACTTCTTTTTACCTGTCTGTTTGTCATCTATCTATCTATCTATCTATCTATCTATCTATCTATCTATCTATCTATCTATCTATCTATCTATCTATCTTTTGATAAGTATATCTTTCTATAAGAATATATGTCATTCTGCTCATCGATGTATCTATATATCTACCTGAAATGATATTCTTTTTTGATATAAAGTAAATTCAACAATGTATCGATCGCCATATTGGACGCGTGAGAGATTACTGACTTGATAGATGAATCAATCTACTGATCTAATTTAACTTCATCACTGAATATAACAAAAATAACCCACACACACGTAGTTTAATAGATATACGCAATACCCATTAGTAGTGCCCTTGTATTGAAGCACCCCTGTGTCACCGACGCGGACTTCGTTTCACGCGTTAATGATATGTGCAGGAGATAATGGACCTCTTCTTGAGAACATGCACTAAATTTCGGCTCACAATAAATCTGGAGAAAATCAAAAAAATTCTTACTAAACAACCCGAACACCAATATGTTGAATCGAACATCTAGTGGAAAGAGACTAGTCTATGCGTAGTTGATTCAGAAGTTTATATTGGCTACACACCCCCACGAATCAGATCTTTTGACTTTGCAAAACATATAAGAATCGAAACAAAGTCACCAAAGTCGATTAACCGGTTGGCGAAGATCAAAGTGTAGTATTTGTTCTGATGCTACACTTCATCTGTTCTGTCTTCGGTCAGTGAAGGTAACATACTTTAGACTGAGTCAATATTCATTTTTGTCACAATCAAGACTTCCCGTTTTTAGAGCTGGATTTTCCCCACATAAAAATTTACTTCGTGGGTAGGCAAGTAAATAGGCACCAGCGAAGTCTTCGACAAGCTTGAAAAACGCGTGTTGTCAGACAAAGTTATCTCCATCAAAACGAAGCTTAGTGTCCGCATTCTTCGGAGACATGGACTACGTACCGTCGGCACATCAGGGCCTTTGCGAAGTGTCACCAAATATGAATTCGAGAGATCCTAAACATTAATTAGTAATCTATCACATCAGCCTATTGTTCTACGACAAGTTGGTGTCTCTGCCGTAGAAATAGTGCTAGGCTAGGCACTTGACTTGGCTGGGAGATGATGTATTCCCTACACAACTGTTATATGTGGAACTGCAGCACGGTAAACATCCTAGACACAAGCCAAGAATACATTGAACGATATCTTCAAGGATAATCTGGCAACCGTTAATATGAATGTGTAGGACTTAAACGGGACAGCTTCGAAACGATCGATTTGGCGGGATCACGTCTATGATGGATGTGACAGATTTAAGGCAAGGCGAATACACTACTTCATCTTGAAACGTACTTTGCGGAAGCGTCACGTTTCAAGTGTTCCAGAAACTTTTCAGCCTAATAATATGTGAGGTGCAAACAGCAGTCTGTCTGTCGAGGGCAGTTCTACTGAACAACACGTGATGACATGACAGCAACCAATTACGCAACAGATTAACAAGTGAAGAGTATATATATATGTACAGACGGAATCCAGTTGTCTCGTATATCATACCTGAAACAGGACTTGTAAAAGTTAATCTGGGATGCTGAGTCATATGCGTGCTTACAACCGGACATTGAACTCTTGTAGGGATGGTCTTCATCTGTAAAGAAGTCGCAATCATAACCATATATATTGTTACGCTCGCGTCTCGTTGGGAACGACAAGACGGTCACGCATCAGAAGAAAACAAAGAAAATATTTAGCGTCCTCAGGTTCAAGTATTGCGTATACACTGAACAAGAGAAGAATGCGACTCTTTCTCAATGCACTTGTTAAATGAGGATATGCAGAAAATGAACACTTTGTAAAAAACGCGAAATAAACACAAGTCTAAGAGTTAAAAATGGTAAACTTTATTCATAAAAAGTTTAGGTATGAATAAGACAAAAAAAGCAAAAGTAGCAGAGACAGGGTATTGATAGATATGCAGCTAAAACCGAGTGAAAAATACATAAACAATACCAAAATATTAGCCTGAGAAGACAGAAAGGTCTGACTTGCAATTTGCCGGTGCACCTTCAAAGTTCACAAAAAGAAATGTTCAAATCTTTGACACTTATAAACAGTTGTAGTCGGCAGGCAGTTACCGGTCACGGCGAGGAAAGTCTAAATAATTCTTCTTTGTTTCGTATATTACGGCTATTTCGTCAAATGGCTATCATTTAATGCCTTTGGCATTCAGCGAGGTTTATCCAAGGTGTTTACTTTACGTCAGTGTCCGTATCGATACCAGAGGATTTGGTATTTCCGAATATGCCGGGGGTTTGCACGTCGCTTCTGTCAATGTTTAGCCAGTCTTTAGCTTATGTCGTTTTTAGGAGCGAGGTATTTCTCATCCGGTTCCCTCGGCTTTGGGGTAGATTCTGTTCGCATAGTTGTTTTCTTTTCTTCCTCTTTGTTTTTGGCAGCAAAAATGGCTCTCAATGGACCGTGTACCAGTTTAGGTTGGGAGGGGGGTAGCAGGGTCGCATGCACTCACCTGACCTTTCATAGAGATAGCGAGATGAATAATTCCTTTCCCCAACTGCCATGCTTTTAAGTATAGTGAAGATAAAAAAAAAACTGGTAAAAGGGCAAAGTCAAGACACTGCAATATATTCTTTTGCACACTTTCTCTCCCCTTTCTTGTTCCTTTCTTTCATCTCCCAAGCCGAGAAACAAATTCACTTAAAAAAAGAATATATTTTCGCTCGGTGATATTTTATTTACGAAAGTAATCTAGCTTCGTGATTACGTTACAATAGGTATAGCATATTATGGGGATATTAAAATCGGCACAGATAGCAGAGTTTTCACGCACGAAGAGCTCGATATTCTTTTAGATAGACTTTTATAACAATAATAAATAATACATGTAGTTATCTTTACAATATATATATATATATATATATATATATATATATATGATGTATTTCCATTCCGTCAAACAAAAGTTAGCGAGAAAAATATGCTATTTTCTAGCCCACGGACGAAACCATTTCAACTAGTGAGAGGAAGCGAGAAAGCAACTAGCAAGTCATACAAACATCTATAACTTACCCTACTGCCTCAAATTAACTCGGAAAGAAATCTTAAATTCTATTATAAAAAAGTAAACCCGTATGTGTGTTGCCTTCTTTATGTTATCAAAAATGATGATAATAATTTCTATATGAAAAATTAAATGACGAATTGAACTCAATGAATTTATACTAATAGTTTAGTAGTATATCTAGATAAATTACGAATGGGAACACTAGTAAAGCGTAATTTTTTCCCCCATTTTTGTTGGAGGATGTACAATACTATATATATATATATATATATATATATATATATATATAGTTCAATACCACATCAATATTACAGAGGACAGATTCACGTCATTTTTTACAACAAATGTAATCACTTCGCTTGAATGCGTAGGGTCGAAATAAATTATTGCACCGATGATTATGTGATTCCGTGTTATTTTTTTATTTTTTATTTTATTCTTGCTCTGTTTATTACATTGACTCTCATACCCGGATTTCTTTCTGGAATTTATTTCACTCTAACACACACACACTATATATATATATATATATATATATATATATATATATATATATATATATATATATATATATATATATATATATATATTTGATAATGAGTACTGACTGTAATTCGGGCTATAATCGCCAAGATTTTGCTTGTTTTTAAAGTTTTTTTAATTTGTTTTGTACAATTGGCACTGAAGATAACCACCCCAACAAACACATAGGTGCATTTTGCAAATATCTTGATGTTAGCCGAAACAATTTTCTGCGAAACAAAAAATAAGTTGTAAAAAATGACGGGAACCTGTCCACTGTGATAATGATGTGGTATTGAACTACCTAAAACTACGGAATATAGCATAGATCTAGATTTATACTATTAAGCTATTATAAGTACTTTATGTTACAAAATAAAAAAAATACGCATATCTCTCCTTCTCTCTCTCTATATATATAAATATATATATCACAAAAACATTTTATTTACAAAGAATTGTTTCTTCCAATATTGTAGAAAAAACATTGATTGTATATAAAATTTACCGAACATTCACAAAGAGGCGTCATCAGTGTATCACACACACACACACACTATATATATATATATATATATATATATATATATATATATATATATATATATATATATATATATACTTCTTTGCAATATAATAGGAAAAATCCCAGCAGAGTGCTCGATTAATTAACAATTAAAATTAAAAATTAAGAGCATAATATTTATTTATTTTGGTACAGAAAAATTAGTACAACATTCGTAAATCGGTTCAATCATATATGAAGCAACCGTCACAAACCAGAATACCGGTAGTGCAGAAAAATACATTGTGATGACGAAAGGAAACTTCAAACAAAGATTATACGCACACAGAAACTCCTTCAGATACAAAAACCAAGGCAAATGCGGCACTCGCGACCCGAATATGGCACCTTAAAGAAGAAAATGCACTCTTCACCATCAAATGGAAAGTAATTGAGAGAAAACCATCCTTCTCTCCAGCCATAAACAGATGTCCTCTATGTGACGCTGAAAAATACCACATTTCAAGGGCCATCAGTGATCCGAATACAGCCTGTTTGGATATCCGCGATGAAATCTTTAAGGGATGTATCCACAAGGGACAAGCCCTACTCATACACTGGACTGACCGATTCACATAAGTCTAGCTACTCTCCCTCTACTTCCCATCATTACTAATATAAACAAATTAAAAAATACGAACAAACACCTCATCAACCCATATCCACATAAATTTCAAGAGCAAATACTTCGACTTTCACAAAAATATTTAATTTATTTATCAGTTATTAGACTAATCTAACACATCCATTTAAACGACCTCAAACCTTTATATTTCCAACAAAGTTACCTCCCTTAGATCCAGCAATTTCTTTATTAAAAACACTTCGGGTTGTCTAAAAGAATTTTAACACGATATTAATTAACGGTTTTTCTTTTTAGAACGCACACCTTCAAATCCAAAAACAGTAACGGCCAATGATACAAATTCATAACA
>OY744531.1:51634699-51667199 GCA_963556195.1 Sepiola atlantica
CTCTTTCTAGACAGCTTCGGCTTCCTTCCATAATTTTGTTTTGAGGAAAATGTTTTCTCTTCTTTTTCATAGGCTGTCATAACCTTCGAGATAGTTCCTCTTGATACGGCCACATCTCAGCCACTTCTGTTACAATAGCAGCTGCCTATACGGGCACCAACAATTTGCCCTCTTTGAAGATCTGATAGATCTGTCATTCCAATTTTTCTAACTAATTTTTACTTTCTGAACAAAAAAAAACTAGTTTAACCAATTAATTTAGGACAACAATAACTATAAATAAAATTTAAAAAAAATAAATAAAAAAATAACTATAAATAAAAAAAATATAATAAATAAAAAAAATAACTATAAATAAAAAAAAAAATAAAATAAAATAACTATAAATAAAAAATAAAAAATAACTATAAATAAAAAAAATAAACCAATATTTTGGTAATTTGTTCACTTTGTTTAGGTGTCTTAAAATTGATGCAACATTCATAAGGTGTTTCCCTTATTTTGTCTAACCCGTGTATACATATATGTTTACATATGAATAGCATACTATCTTCTGCAAGCTTCGCCACGTGATTGAGTACAAAACTTCGGCCAAGGGTGCGGTGGTTCTGTTCTGTCAAACTGTGTGGATTGGCAAATTATGCTGAGGTGTTTGATAAAGTCATCTTCATGTCTGTATTTTATGCAGGGAGGTATCACCGCCCTTCCACACACAACACCTGTTATTCCCAAATGGTCACCCATCTGGTACTGATCAGGCTCAACGTTGCTTAACTTCGGTGATCGAATGAAAACCGGTGTGTCAAATTGCATGTGTAATGGAGTGGGGAGAGTACCGGTAAATATACATGCTCAGGTTGGTGTCTCAATTGGCTGTAAAACCACAGGGAGAGATGTCTCTTTTACTCTTTGTTGGTAGCGGCATCTAGAAACTAATCTCTGATATGACACCTGTGGCGACTGTTGCTTCCAATTATGTAGACTTACTCTTTTTGAAGGTCAGGGTGACAGTCGTTTAGAGAGTAGAATTGGTTCTGTGAAAAGCCTTTCTCCCCTTTAAAAAAGCTTCATGCACAGGCATTTCTTGAACACTCTTATTAATCAAACAATGGCAATGCTTGAAGATGAAGTCTTAGCCATCCTATACGTATCAATCAATCCATCTATCGTTCTCGTTATGTTCGTATTTATCTATATATCTATCTCTATATCTATGTCCTTCTGTTCACCTTTCTCTATCAATTTATATAGCAATCTCACACTCTTCGTATCTATCTATCTATCTATCTATCTATCTATCTATCTATCTATCTATCTATCTATCGATGCATCTGAAATATGGACGTTGTATCAATCGCATATAAAACAGCTCGAAAGATTTCATCAGCACTGCCTCAAATTGTGACTAAGAACCAGATTCATTATGCTGGTTATCTTGTCTGGCTTGATGACTGTAGACTCCAAAAACACCCCAGTACAAGCCCTCAATAAAAGATTTCGAGATAGTGTTATGGAGAGTTTAGCGTACTTTGGTATTTTTTCCGAGAATTGAGAGTCATTAGCGTCCGATTGTAAGCAGTGGGGGCGCAGATTTACAAGGCTGCTGGTAGTTTTTAAGACACCAGGGTGCACCGCGTAAAACTCTATACAGCATGTAGGAAACATGAAAACCTCGCTAACCAATTATGAAGATGTATGGATCTGTGAGATGTGTTACCGGACTCTGTTGTCAATAACAGGGTTTGTTAATCACGCGAAATCTCATGGACGCATTTCAATTTCAACTACAAGTATTTCTATTCAGCGACAAACACAGAATTACAGCTTGTCATGCTCTCGATGCTCTAAAGTGTGCCGATCATCTGGTGGCCTTGAACGTCACATAAAGCGCAGAATGATGCAAGTTCTGTGCCTTCTGGCTTCACCCATGGCCAATAATCGACATAAGTGTCAAGTCTGCTCGACGATATGAAATTTGTTAGCAGAATTGATTACGGCGGACAATAAATAGAGGAGTTGCACTCGTCTGACAAGACGTCGTATTCATCATCATCATCATCATCATCATCATGATCATGATGATTATCATCATCATCATGATCATCATCTCTCACTATATCAAAGACAGTTTAATTTAACAGCGACCTTGATGTTGTCAGCTGGATATATTACCCACTAAGCTATTCATTTATATATGTATACTCTAAAACTAACGTTTATGAATATATTAATTTCGCTTTGTAATCTGTTAGAAAAGCATCATTCCCTGCTTCAAGTGGCAGCTGGAGACACAGAAATATCTCTACTATGTTAACATTCAAGTTGTACATGTGAATACACTTATATGTAAGGTTAACCCCCTTGTATATCATTGTTTTAGGTACAGACATGCACACAGAGAGGTGTTATCCTTTATTATGTATATATATATATATATATATATATATATATATATATATATATATATATATAAAGAGAGAGAGAGAGAGGGGGGAAGAGAGAGAGAGGGAGAAAGAGATAGATAGATATATAGATAAGTAGATAGATCTAGGTATATAGAAAGCGACAGAGATAGAAAGAGAGAGAGAGAGAATAGAGAGAGAAAAAATTAGAGAGAGAGAGAAGAAAAGAGAGGGGCAGACTGACAGGCAGACGAAGAGGCGTTGCGCACTAAATATGCCACGATTATCCGTTTACATTTTATTATATAAATAAAAAGAAAAATATATATTGTGATTTCATATAATTTTATTTAAAAAATATTCAAGGGGTTGTAGTAGGAATAGAAACTGCACATTTGATGTTATCAGCCTGACACCTTTTTAAGTAACAATTAAGACATTTGTTAAGTCGACTTTGAACACAATACTCATAAAAAATCAAATATACGTATTTGAAGTTTTAAGGGGTTCTTCCATCATGGCTTACTTAGAGGTAAGTGCACGTAGATATTCGTCACATAGATGGTAACGTAGAAATTTATGACAATTTACATTGTCTTCTCGGAGAATTTTATACATATGTTATAAATTTTATTAAAATATGATATATTTGAAGTTTTAAGGGAGGTTCAGTTCTATAGGTCACTTATGTTAAGAGGGCACTATGAGATTTGGGACCACTTCTATTGTCTTCCCTCGAAAATGTTATACATATGAGTTCAATTTGATAAAAATAAGATACATTTGAAGTTGTAAGATGGTTTTGCCCTCATAGGCCCACACAGAGTAAAACTTGGAAGTCGGGATCACTACCATTGTTTTTTCCCAAAAGTTCATCAATAGCATTAAAATTTCAAAAAATAAGATATATATTAAGTTTTAAGAGAGTTATAACCTCATACTCTCTTTAAGGGTGAACGTAGAGATTCGGGAACACTTCCATTTTCCTTCCTGGTAAATTTTACATGAGAATACCACTTTTAGAATTTATGTAGTTTCTCTAACTTTTCTTTCTATACGGAAAACACAAAAATAAAACACACAGATATACACACAGATATTGATTAATATATATATATATATATATATATATATATATATATATATATATATATATTAACTATAGACTATATACATACATATAGTTATATAGAGACCGATAAATAGCGCGAGAGAGAGAGAGAGAAAGAGAGAGAGAGAGAGAGAGAGAGAGAGAGAGAGAGAGAGAGGGTAGACAGATAGAAAGACGAATAGGCGTTATGTACTAAATATACAGAAATTCTTCACTTACATTATATTATACTAAAAAGAAAGGAAGAATGATTCTATGATTTGATTTTTAAAACATCGGGCTGTGGAATCGAAACAGCGCACTCGATATTTTTTGTCTTACCCAACTAAACAATTTGAACATTTGTTAAGTTGATTTTTAAAATAACACTCATTAAAAAAAATTGATATACAGATTCGAAGTTTTTAGGAAGTTCTCTCTGCATGGGTCACTTAGAGGGAGGTCAACAAGATATTTGGCAGATAGAGGATAACGTAGAAATCCGGAACCAATTACATTGTTTTCACTGGATAATTCTTTCATATAATATACATTACATCAAATTAAGATATATTTGAAGTGTTTAAGGCGGTTAGGTCTCCAAATCTCACTTACGTTTGAAGATTTGGAAAACATTCTTTGTTTTCTCCAGAAAATTTTATGCATAGAATTTAAACTTAATAAAAATAGGATATATTTGAAGTTTTAATAGGGGTTATGTACTCATAGCTCCCTTAGGTGTGAACTTAAAGATTCAGGAACCCTTCCATTATCTTCCACGCTAAATTGTACATAAAATCACACTTCACATTTCATGTAGATTCTCTGACCTTCTTTCCATAAGGAACACATATCCACAGACATATATACTGACATTTATATATATATATATATATATATATATATATATATATATATATATATATATATATATATATATTTAGATATAGAATAGAAGATATAGGAATATATAAATAGATCTAGATATATAGAAAGTGACAGAGAGAGAGAGCGAGAGAACAAAAGGAGAGAGAGAGACATACAGACAGAGACGCAGAGGCGTTATGTACTTAACATACTACGCATACATATGTATATATATATATATATATATATATATATATATATATATATATACAATTATTATTTATTTAATAAATACTATTTAATATCCACATACATATAATTTTCATCTTTACCAAGAATCATCATCAGTGTGGCTATAAGCAACTGTTAAGCTGGTCGCATGATTCGAACTCCAGTCACTATTGACTGGCAACGACAAACACGCCAATCAATGTGACCACCGTATGAATTGAAAGAGAGAAATACATCCTAGTTATTTATTGTTAAGAACATATATCATCTCGAGATGTGTTCTACAACCAAGGGAAATAAATACTCATTATAGCTTGGATAGAAACATTTCCATATTTTTCTACACAGTCCTCGCCCTTTAAGAGAGGTATAATATGCTTATATATATATATATATATATATATATATATATATATATATATATATATATATATCGCATATTTTTGATAGTATATATAATGTAAATCTTCAGTTTGTTAATGAACAGTCGATTGTGACAATTTCTTGTTAACGTATTTTACCCCTCTAAAGGAGGTAACGCCTAGAAGGATGGTCTCGTGACAACAGAACATATACTACACTACCTACCCCCAAAAGAGATGATTATTTATGGGAGGATGGTATCATGACGAACACACATCTACTACACTTAAAGGGGAGGACGCAATGCCTTGCAGAATGGTCTCATAACGACAGAACATATACCACCCTAACCCCAAAGGAAGAAATAATTCCTGGGATGATGGTCTCGTGACCATAAACGAAATGCTACACTACCCCTCTGAATTGAGCACTAAAAAATAGTACTCTAGCACATTAATAGAAGTAACATAATAGTTTTTTGTTTTAGACAGAAATATACCAATCTCCATTAGTAATACATATATGTCTTGTCTCTCATCATTATATAACTAACAAAAATAGTTGATATGCATATAATAAGCCCAAAGCAAATCTATCCATTTATTTATTAAAAATTCGTTTCACTAAAATCACTTTATTCGGTGCCCTTGCACTTTTCTCGGGATGTAAGTTATATTTGATTTACTTTTCTTGATGTTATTTTTAGGTGTTTCAGTTTGTTTCGTAAATCATACATAGGATTGTATCTGCTGAGACAACATACGTTTCCCTGTTTTCTGAGCTCCCAGTCCTCTGGAACTCCCCATCCCATCCGTCAATATTTTTTTCGTCTGCTTACCGTTCGCTTGATTATAAATCTTGTTGCGATTTCTTTGGCTTCCGTCAGAGTCAATCTCCGGTGATAGAGTCGCAAAAGGAAGACGTTCTAATCTTATTGTCGAAGAAAGTGGATGTGGAAAAAGATGAACATTTTGAAAGAAATAAGATGAAGAAAAACGAAAAACAAGACATGAGGATGAGGAAAAGGGGAACAAAAATAACTAACAGGAAGAAATAACAAAGGAATAGGGAAATAAATAAAAAAAAAAGTAAAAATAATAAAAGTACAACAACAGAAAAACATCAAAAGAAACGGAAAAAAGTCACATAGTAGAATAAATCTATAAACTTATAAACCTTTTTTGTTGTTTTTTTGTCAGATTTGGAAGTCGAACGAATATAATTCTCGAGAATGCGGAAGGAAAAAATAATTTTAAAAAGCGCAAAAAAAAAGGACAGGCTGTGATCAAAGCGTAGAATGTGTTCTGAGAAACCTTTCTCTGCTGAGGATATTTGAATTTTTATCCGATGCAGAATGTCTATTTTAAGGGGAGCTCGATACTCTGACAAATTAAAATCCAACCTCGTCTTCATCTTTTACTTAATAGTGAGACGCAAGTTAATAGGGACTGGTCTTGTCGAAGGAAAAATTAAATGCTACAATATAAAAAGACAAGTTAACAAATAACTCAATTTTTGTTTTTTTACTCCTCCAAAAAAGGGAAGCCAAACAAATAAAATAATTCCAGACAAATCAAAATGAACTATTTTTTAAGCTAAAATGCAAAAAAAAAAATAAATAAATGAAACATTTTGATTATCAGTTCGTTGTAATTATCTCTAAGTAAACCGTGGCATTTCCATGGATTCTGTAAATATATAAAGCTAAAACTAGATCATTTTTCTAATTTAAATTATTGTAATTGTGACATTATTTAAAGTTTATTATTTCTGTATTCACTTGACATTTACAAAGAGTAAACAAAAGGGGTAAATTGTTGAAAATTAAATAAATAACAGATTTGATTTTGTTTGCCCACTCGTAAATATCTTGTATTTCCGCTGTACTTAAAAGAATGTCGAACAAACACCGAATAAGGAGGACGTACAAATAGGAATTGACGGAGTGGTTTTCTCAGTCGACTATCGATCTCAATTTAGGTTTAGTTTATATCATAATTTGTGACACCCACGTACCCATCTGTAAACAATCATTCTTGGATTTTGCCTTCGCTGTCAATGTAGCTACGCCCTTATGGTTTAACAGTGGGTATCTAGTTTGCAGCTAACCTTTTTGAATAGCATAACTCTGCAGGTTGCTTTGAATCACTCAACTATTATTTTATTTCTAACAATCGATCTTGTTTTTGTTCTCGCGGTCATAAACCGTGTTTTGTTTCTTCCAGCCAGGTGTGTGTCTGTATCGGATACATTTTTATTTTGGATCCATTTATTTCTGCCGGATGACATTTCCGGTACACACGACCCGGATGCGCAAGAAATATAATTCAAGATAAGGGAGAATGAAATAAGAATTTATAAAAGGAAACGTACAAAAAAATAAAGTAAGAAAGAACCTAAAAAAAAACATAATAATAGTTCATATAGGTTTACGTTGGTCTCCTGGCATAGCTTCAGAAGGTAAGTTTAATTTGAATTTCTCGCTGTTTTTTTAACGTTTGATGGTTCAACTATGATATTTCTGCTGATTGTTGCTGTTGTTGTTGTTGTTGTTGCAAAGTGAGTCGCACTTCTGAATACTGCTCACGATGATTGTGTTACAGAATTGGCATTAACCTGCAAGGTGCATGTTTTTACCTCCGACACGAAGTGCAGCAAGGCCTAACGATTACATACAAAGTCAGCGAATGCTTAGGCCAAAACAATCAAATTAATTAAAGCAGCAGAAACAACGTTGCCATCCTCATTCCATTGATTTGCGGTTTCGCGCCTGAAACGCCCTTGATTGCCACACAGAGACACAACCAGAAAACAATGGATTCTGATGCCGACTCTTCTTGAATTTTCACTAGAACCCTTTTAGCCGGGTGGCGCCCCTAATATGACTGAGTGAAAAACCTGTCCGCCATGGGGACCTGTTAGAAACCGGAGTTTCAGACGGCATAATTCTGAAACTACCACATCGCCACTGCCATTATCACGGGGAGGAAAGGTTAGACTTTAGGGGGTGCTGCTGATATTTCAGTATAGTGAAAAATAGAACTGTTAAACTTTGAGATTTTATCATTTTAGAAATAAATATTCACCTGTCTCCAGAACTGATAGGCTAGCATGTGGCCCTTACAACCGAGCAGCTAAAGCAAGGGGATAGCAGCAAGAGCGACCCCCCCCCACACACACACACATACACACACACACACACACACACACACGAAAAACAATGATAAATTTAGTTCTCTGGATAGGTACTTGGCGATTACAAATTGAATCCTTAACGATAGACTTTTGGGACCTGATAAACAAGTAAGATCAATACAAACGAAAAAAAACCCACAAATCTATACAAAACACATTTCTAAAATATATATTATCTTATTCAACACAACATCTATTCAGATTGTATTGTACAGTAATAAATGTTCATTTCAGTCATGTTTCAAGGGATACTATTCTCTATCAAGCTATGCTATGTTAAGACAGGATGGCGTGTTTATTTAAAGAAAGAAAACAGAAAATCGACAGATCTGGTCGGAATAAATCAATAGACTCGCCTTGTCCTTTCATTAAAACAAACTAATTAAACAAAACGCGTGAAAACAAAGGATGGATGTTGGATAATAAACAACAACATTACACACCTTAAAATACAGTAATATATATATATATATATATATATATATACACACACACACACACACACACTATTAAATCATATCTTTAATATTTTACCTATCTACGACGTCGTTTCGAGTTTTCGGCTCTCATCAGCGCAAGGAAATGACAATCTTAGACGGTTACAGGGAGCGAACCCGATTCACAAGTAAACCTTGAATCTGCAAGCGTTCGCTCAATCCCTTTAGGCCACGAGAGATAGTCATGTGATAAAAAAAGAGATTAAGTAATATTTACACTGAAAGCAGAAAGTGTAAACATCAATATATATGATAGAACCGTACTACAGAGTCGGAGTATTGCAATGGGGCTTTGGGTGAATGCCTATTTTAAATCTCTCCAACAATGCTGAACTTCAATTTTACTTAAAGGGGATTCTAATAATAATAATAATAATAATAATAATATATGTATGTATGTATATATATATATATATATATATATATATATATATATATATATATATATATATGTGCAGGCGTGGTGGGTGTAGGCGTCGTATGGGCTCGAACGCAGTTAGTAGATTCAGCCTAGAATTACGAGCCTGGTATCCAGACCGACACAACCGCGAGAAATCACCACATACAGTAATTGAAATTAAGAGAGACTTACACAAGAGGCGGGGAAAGCGTCATGTTGTCGATAGTATTCTACGCTCGAGCAGAACTTTTTTTTTATCGCAGGATGACAAACAATCTTGTTATTTCCAACAGGGCTATACTTTTAAAACAATTAAACCTTAAAGGGGATGTTACTATACATATTTTTTATTTAATAAAGCGGAACTTTGCTTTAGTGTACATTTTTTATTTATACACATATTATTGGCTACATATGTACACACATGTTTCAACTGCGATTTTATTTAAAATCTACCTTCTTTCGAGAATTAAAAAAAAAATGAACTAAGACTGATAAAGAAAATTACATTCTTGCATATCGTTTTGTTTAGACGGAGAGTGAAGAAATAGTAGAAGAGGCAAGATATATATCCGACAGACCCAGTTATTTTTTACATACTAATACAACGCCACACTCATGCGTATATACATACATATTCATGCCCTCTTATTCTTTCACTCATGCTTTCTCGATTCTTATCGTTTCGTAAATCTTTATGATCCCTCTTCATCGCAGCGAAATTTTTCAAAAGTGTTGTCTCCTCCTGTGTCTAGGTTAATTATTCAGACCCCACTCTTTTATTAGACGATGGAAAGAGGATACACCTTCCATATACATTCTATAAGCTATATATATATATATATATATATATATATATATATATATATATATATATATATATATATATATATATATATATATACATGTACCCAAATATACACACATATATACACACTTATACATATTTATACACCCCTATATATATATATATATATATATATATGTATATATACATATACATACATATACACCTATAAATACACGACATTTAAACAAGATTCCCTTAGTGAATGTTTATTCCCACAAACGTCAACTAACAAGAAATAAAAACACACACAAATACAAATAATAATAGAAAGCTGAGAGGCCCTAAAAAGCGGCATAACCAATCATTTAAATATTTCTTTCTCTTCTCATACATACATATATTATATATACAACTCCATACATATGTATGCATACATGCGCACACCTATATACACATACAAACACACACATATATGTATATATACTTATCTACACACCTGTACAAGCACATATACACAGTACGCCTTTTACTCACATATACTTACACGTATAGATGTAACTATACACAGGTCGGTAGTGTCTATGTGGCACATCATTAATATACTCGGTTTAATGTGTTTCGGCCGGTCTTGGAAGCCAGCCCTGAATATTTAGCTAAGATTATGTAATAATCTATATACACTCAAAAAATAACTTAGTGAATCACTTAAAATGATTTAAACAATAAATCATGAAATAAATTAAAAAAACATACTGATATTTATACTGCAAAACTGTGCATACACACACATACAAATACGCACTATACACAAACACGTGTATAAGGTTTCGTTCTCAATATGGATGGATTCAAACTCACGTACATAGTGTGATAACATATTTGGCGCATAGATCTTTAACCGGTATATTACTGCACTATAATATTGAAATTAACAGGGGTGCGAATTTACATGCAACAACCAAACGATAACATTTGAATTTAAAATATTGAAGTATCATTATAATTAAAATTAAAAATTAAAATGCCTAAATCAAAGCGATAAATATTTAAATTATGGGAAAATTAAACAAATAAAAGATAAACCATTAAATAATTATAAAAATTAAAATTAAAATTAAAAATTATGAAATAAGAAAAGGATTTTTTTTAACAAAATAGTAAAAAACTATAAACATATAAAGAAATACGATAAAGTAAAATAAAATAAAATAAAATGAAAGGAGTATAGAGGTTTGAGCTCTAGCCATAGACTAATAAATGTGTTGGTCTGAAGAATAGACCTAGACATAGAAGGAGACAAAACTTTTGGAAAATCGCAGCTGAAACATATATGCATATAAGATGCACATACGTATGTAGCAAATAATGTTTGTATAAATAACAAATATTTCTGTACTTCTTACCTGTTATTAAGCACTATCTAATAAACACTGAAGTTTCATTAGATTAACATATAGGAAACAACAATAATACCATTACTATATATATATATATATATATATATATATATAGATATATATATATATATATATATAGATATATATATATATATAGCTTTTGTCCCTAATTTTTTTGTCCATTCATCACGTAAAAACAAATAGTAGAAATATAATAATTCCAGAAAAGGCGGATAAATAAAAAAATCAATAAATAAACAAAAAAGAAAAAGATAAAGAAGAATAAAAGAAAGACAAAAGAGATTGTATTAATTGCCGATAGTTGAAGGCTGAAATATTGTTATTTACTTTGTAGTTGGTTCGGGCGTACTTATTGTGAACCAATGAATAACCCATTAATAGAATAATAATATGTTAAGAACAAAATATATTTTGTAGTATTTGGATTATTCGAAGTATTATTCTCATTATGGTTGTTATTTTCACAAAATTTTAACGAATGTAATCCCCGACTTTCTTCAGATGGACCCGTGGCGTAATGTTTAAAAGTGTTCATTAACAATCAGTTCTTAAGTGACAGTCTTTTAGAGGTTGATGGTTCAATCCTTACTACAGGTGATAATAACTAATAATAATCAACAGTACTACATGGCCATAGCTGACGAGGCGATAATACTCTTAATCCGTTGATTAAATAAAGGATTCAGTTCTAAACTTCGTATAGCTTCGTGAATTCAATATAAACATTTCCATGTTCGAAAAAACGTACCTGAACTAGGTCGTATGTTACATCGACCGAACCGTTGTGAAAATAAATGTCAACATTACGAACAAAATATACTTTGTAATATTTGGGTTATTCAAACTATTGGTCACAATTCTTCTGGGTTGTTATTTTCACAACGTTTTGACTGAGGTAACCTCTAACCTTCTTCTGGTCGACTCGTAGCGTGACGGTTAAAGGCGTTGATCAACAATCCACTCTAAGTGAGAGTCTTCTATAATCCCTACAACAGGCGTAAATAAGTCATGGTTGAGAGAACGAGAAAAATCCACCTGCCTGAATTAAATTAAATTCTCTATAGGTTCTCTTGTTCAACACAAAGATTTCTAAGTTCGACAAAACGCACCTGAAATTTGATCGAAATTTGCTTAAATAACCACCACGATGAGAATAGTAGTTCGAATAATCAAAATAATATAAATCATCAATCCTCATGTAAAAATTTCTGAAAAAAAATGTTTTTATGTAAAAATTGGTAATATTGAATAATACGAACCCATTTCGGCAACCATAGTGTAATAACTCGAAATGAGTTCTAACGAAATGAAGAAAAGTTAGTCTCTTTTTTTCAAATGTTAATAAAGATTATTTTGTTTCTAAAACAAAAATCGAGCGAAAAAAGGTTAAAATGTATTGGTCTTTAGAAAGTTAAAACTTGATTTCCAAAAAGTTAAAATCTTAGTTTTAATTATTTAACTTTTACAAAAAGTTTTTTTAAACATTTAAAATATTTAAAACTCTTTAGTTCAAAGTATTCAATTAAAACCAGTTTATTTAAAAAAACTCATTTCAAGTTTTTACACAACCTTAAAATTACAAATGGTTTTCGAAATGGGTGCGTATTATTAAATATTACCTAAAAAATATTGCATTCATATATTTGTTAGGGATTTTGAACTGAATCAGATTTTTCACCGACTAATGCCCAATAGATGATAATAGTTATTAGGTTTTATGATTTTAAAAAGCTCAATCATGTTAAATGGTCGTAGAATAATATTTTACTCTTTAAAATGTTTATTTTATGTGGGGGAAATAGTTATTTGAATTCTTATTACTAATATTTAGTCGTCGAGATTGGTAGAGTTAAATGTCAATTGGAACGTGAGGAAGAATTGATACTTTATTCATCTTGTGTAGAAATTAAGTTTTTGTTTCAAATCTTTGTAAAAGAGCTGTTTTAATTCATACGAAACGAACAAATCGCATACTCCTTCCAGAGAACTTCGACACATGATTGAGAACATCATTTTTCCCCCAGTGAGGCGGTTGTGCCGTTATGTTAACACGAGTGTAGATTAACACTGAAGTAATTGTAAAAGGAATCTTCAGGGCTGTATGTTTTTCGGGAAGGTGTCGCCGCACTCTCACATACAGCGCCTGGTATTCCCAAAGGTCTACCATCTGATACTGGCGACGATCAACTGTTTTATAGGGTCGACCAACCTTAACTGTTCCGTGTGTTGGCGTCCATAAAATCAGATCACTGATAACCTCTTCTTTGCTTCTATTACAATGTCTAGCAAATCTCATTCTCTCTTTTTTTTTTTTTATTACTGATGATATTTTAGACAAGTTGCCATACAGCCGTTTATTAGATAAGTGCGTTTTCCAGTGCATCTTTAATACAACACGGAGCCGCCGTGTGTAAGCTCCATCTCGTTTCCTTTCCAGTATTTTGGTTAGAGTCCAAGTTGGTGATCCATAAAGCAGTATGGATTCCACTACGGCCCTGAAAAAGTTTTTTTTATTTGTTCAGGCAGTGCTAATTTCCAAATAACTCTTAGCTGATTAAGTGCGCTCCAAGCCTTGGCTGTTCTAACGAGCACGTCTTTTTTCTGTCGAGGCGATGTTGCTGCTCAGATATTCGAAGTCATTTACCTGCTTGAGAAGTGTTCTGTTCAGTGTGTCTAGACGCCATGAACTATTAGACAATAATTATGATAATAGGCATATTCAAGGTTCCATTATAAATTTAATAGCTATCATTAGAATGTTCAGTAATAATAGAAACTCTTGAATATTAATATTTTACTAGGACAAATAAAAGGGGGAATGGGATAAATACTGCAGGTAAGTCATACTAGGGAATATAAAAATCACAGAAAATTCTTCAACGCTCAGAATTGAGTCCCAACCGACTAGGTAAATAAATTAGCGGCTAATAGAAAAGTCTTTTATCAGCAAAACTAAGCTTTGCAGCCAATACAGTAAACGACAAAATCAAAGAGAACTTTAAGTACTTGGGGTCTCTCGGAATTGAGTAGTTAAGCTTTCTGTATTGGGTATTAAGTTATCCAGGAGGTTAAGAAAATCATTAATACTGTGATATCCTAATTCGTAATGATAGTGTAAGGGTGGGTTCGATTTTACTCAATAAATAGGGGGATGAGTTCCTTCTATGTTCCATCGGTGTAAAACATGGATTTGGGGAGAGATAGAGAGGCAACTTTAGAAGGGTTTTTACAATTGATTTTCCATCCTAAATTGACAAGTCTATTTCATCCGTATAAGTTGCCTTGGAATTCATTGGATTACTAAATAATATTAAGGTCACTGCCTAATAAAAAGTAAATTAACTCTTCAACGTATTAGTAGCAGTCCGTCAATATTCTTCTGCGTTTGATTTAAACTTCTAAACAAGCAGAAATAACTCTTTCATTCAAAAATAAGTGTTATCTCTTTATCTCCGTGTGGCGAAACATATCTATGGTTGATGGTAGATCTCGTAGTTTTAAATAGATGAATAAAACCAACTCTTGTTATAAATCCAATTAAATATAATTTTGTTTTTCTTCACTTAAAAATAAATATAAAAATAAAAGATTGGGATGGATTTGTTTTTGAGACTTTAACTCCCCGATACTGATGTTTTTTATATATTTGCACTCGGTTTGCTGCATTGCTGGTCATTATCATAGTTCATCATTAAAACAATAGAGGTTTTGCACTCCATCTTAGGTTTGGGAAATAGCTTTATTAGACACTTAAATATTTTTTAGTACTACTTAATAATAAATAACAGATAAAGAAATTACTGATTGTCTCGGGAGCTTCAGGGTTCTTTTTTTTCTCATAGAGAAATTTAGATTTACTAGCAGGAATAATTTAGGTTAGTTTTCTAAAATATTAGCTTTGAGGCCATCGTTTGTAAAATCTGATTGGTGTGTTTTCTCGAACGTGAACATCTTATTTGGGGTAAATAAAAAATTAAAAACAAATTTTCTACAGTTATTAACCTGGATTTTAATCATATTTTCCCCTCCGGTGTTTTTATTATGACAGATTTTTCGCTATTCAACAACATATATGAAGATTGGAAAAATTAGATTAATGAAAAAATACCCTTATCTGATTTATGCCACGAAACGCGCGTAAGTGATAGGAATGAATATTAAATTTTGTATAAATTACTTTTGCGTCAAAAATAAGAGATGTAAAATAACTCATCGAAGTACAGAAATAAAGAAGTTGTAAAAACCAATAAAAATTATGGTTTTGGATTAATTTCCCATGGTCTATAGAATGCAAATAAAAATATATATGCTCTGAACCCTGTAATACATCTTCATTAAGCTTACAATTGGATACATTTAAGATACTATATAGACTATAATTCTTTTAAAAATATATATTATTTGTAAATTACACACATATATATATATATATCTATCTAAATAATGGTAATATTTACAAATAAATATTAAATTATTTATACCTACATACGCCGGCGTATATGCTTATGCTCTTATCAGTGTAGGAAATGACAATTTCAGACAATCACAGGGCGCAAACCCGTTTACAATATCATATGCAATATCTCTCTCTATATAAACTTAGGTATATATATATATATATATATATATATATATATATAGGATCAGCGGGACAGTTATAAAAGTGGGGGTGCTCTCCTAAAAAGTGGGGGGGGGCGGTTAAACACATGCATATATAACTTCATTATTGATGACCGTAAAGTGGGGGGCTAAGTCAAAAGATATATATACGTACTTATGTCTATATATATATATAGATATTGCATATGATATTATGCTGTAGAGTAATATTTTTGTTAACCATTGCCATCAGTGATTTTCACAGGAAAAACTTGCCCGTTGCGCTAAAGAGTGGCACATGTGCTCAGTATTCCAGTTAGTGATCTAATCATCTAGATTTAACATTCCTCCTAGAACCAATGCGTCAATGGTTAATCGAAATATTACTGTAGTCTCTCATATATTGATAATTTAACACTTCGTTTTTATTATTTAAATTTTTTTTTACTGCGTCTGTTCGTGATACCTTGGTTTCTATCTCTCTGGATTTCTAATTTTTAATATTACCAGAAAGATTCGTCGGCCCCATTAGATATTGATAGGTCCGATAGTCAGGTTGACATGAGATATCGTAAATATAGCATTGTTTTTGAGTCTACAATCCCATCCAATAATAATGCTACATTTACAATAGCACTAGCTAGAGTTAACAATATTCCCACCCCATATTGAATGGGTTGGTTTCGTTTGACCGTCGCGCCCGAATTCGAAATCTCAACTGATCTTCTCCCTCGTGGTGACAAAAACGAGAGAAGAAGAGATAGAGATAGGTTGTGGTCGCACAGGATGAAGAAAGAACTATAAATACATCTGAGTTTGTGGAGACACCAAATTTCTTATATATTTAGCGAACACCAACGTTTACAGGATTGTATACTCATTGGAATTGATTTTGTCCAAGCAAACGAAAGTTAAATTTAATTTAGACCATAACACACAGAGCCCTTATGATTTGTTCAAAATCAAAATTTGACGAAGAAATAAAAATTATTACTCCTACTTTGTCGAATAATGGCTACCTTCTGGATGTATTTAGGTCAGTCATTAAAAACTTTCTGAAATAACACCTAATATGGTGACTAAATGCCCGATTTATATTCGTTTGTCTGTGTTAGGTACAGTAAATGAGAAGTTCGCCAAACAAATTAGCTCAGCAGTGGAAAATTGCTATTTTGTTTCGAACGTGCGTGTTGTGTTCTCTACAAACCCCCTGTTAACACCCTCTAGAAAAGACGTTCTATCCCCCACCAAAAAATTGCTTTATCATTTTCAATGTAGTTGCAGTGCCAACTACGTGGGTAGGATGATGTTGAGATCAGACAACAGAGTACAGCAACACACCGTCTGGTAAAATTAGGAATTGAACCTTCAGGTCAACGGACGATCTAAAAAATACATACGGGTCTTCTATAACGAACCATTTGATTAAAAACCTGTCGTGCGCAACGAACATCAGCGTTTACTCATTTACCATCTTGAGTCGTGCTCACACTATTTATGTTGTGGTTAGGTGTGAAATTTTTCTCACCAAAATTAATATCACTTTTCTCCTTCTGTTTCCTTTTTTTTTCCTTCGTCTCATTGTCATATTCTCAGCACATTTCAACACTTTCCTTCTAACTTACTTATATCCACACATTCCTGACATAGCCAGCTGGTCAAATACTCTAACTCTCCCAAAATTTCACATCTAACCACAACAAAATCTCCCCTGTCCCCCCTTACCCATTTTATCCTTTCGACTACTTCTTTCACACTCTTACCTACCCACCTCTCCCACTTTCAAATCACCTTCATTTCTTCAAATCTGTTCATAAACTATGACACTACCTACACACCAAAAACATAGAGCCTCCACCTCCCTTCCTATTTCCCCACCCCTACATTTTTTCACTCACAGCTATCCACATTAATTTCATTCACTCCCACCCCTCCAATTGTTCACTCACAGCCTCCACATTAATTTCATTCCCTGCCACAGACGTCTCTCAGCCCGGACCTCGGTCCTGCGATCCCCGTAGTGGCTACTACTTCTTCTCATTAACCCATCATGTCAACCCAATATTTCCATGTACTTGCATGACATTTTTCTTAAAATTATCATCGTGAGTAAGTCTTACAAATAAAGACGAAACGTTGATGAATACATAAAAAGCATATTTTTGTTTTTCCTTTTTCATTTCTCATATATATATATATATATATATATATATATATATATATATATATATATAATGTATGTATTGATATTTATATTGAACATTTTTATATTTAAAATATAAATTTTGTAACACAATACAATTGTAATAGCTCAATAATGTGAGGCTGGGTCTATGGTAAAAAGTATTTCTATTTAATTTTAAACCATGTAAAATGTTAGGAAGGACAGATTCACATAATTTCACGAAAAAATATTTTCATTTCCAGCATATAATTGTTTCAGCTTACTACCCAAGTATTTGTAAAATGCTCCTATGCATTTATTTCCTGGTATGGGGATTCTCGATGCCCATACATAAAACAGAGAAAAACAAATGAAAACAAGGGCAATCACAGCTTTGATTACAATCGATACTCTTCATTATCATCATTTTTATTTCTAATGGAGCTCCTATATGCCCTAGTCGCAACATACACTACCCATGTGCCTTTTCCTATTACTTTTTAATCGTTCATCTTCAGCTTGGATATTCACCCCCCAAAATCATGAATTAAAATATATGTTTTCACTGACCGTCTTTTGTGGTTTCGACCTATACATTTCTTTTTTATCACGGTTTTAAATCATCGATGTTATCTTATTGTATATGCCTTTCTTACATTATACTTTATATATATATATGTATTTATATATATATATATATATATATATATATATATATATATATATATTTATATATATACCAAGACGTAAACAAAGTTTCCATAACAGTCATATAAATATGTCTGTACACACATTTCGTTTATACTTTCCTGTAGGTATCTGTGACAGTATGTGTACGAGCGTACGCATGTGTTAATGTGAGCTTGCCTATGTAGTAATGTGTATACGTATGTGTTTATCTTAATTTGTGGGATGGTATGAACACTTCTGTTGAAGGAGAGGAAGGCAAGACGGTTCATCGTTGGCTAAACTAATTCTTTTGTAAATGTCCAGTCGACGTTTTTGAAAAAGAGTGTCCTGGACACACGCACGGCCATCGTTAAACATCAATATCATCACACGAGTAGCGCGGACGACCGGACACACTGATGGATTCAATTACCGCACTAGTCTGTAAAGCGTCCACAACATCGTCCAGCGGTCAAGATCTATACGGACCTATATCGTCCGGCGAGTGACACTCACTGTTAGATAGATCCATTAGCACCGATTTTTTTTGTTCGCTCGCTAATTTCGTCCATAATGTCATTTAGTTTAAGATAATAACGTTGGCATTCAATCCCCTACCTTTAGACACTAGCCGAGCAGGATTAAAAGCGATCTTAAGCCTAGTTAGTCTGACTAGGGAACGGTGGCGCTGGCGATGGAGGGAAAAGATAAGTACCTCTCTTATTAGCAAGCACTAAATAACAAGGTATTTTACCGTCCGGGACACAAAGCGATTCGAAGTAAAAGGTGCGATGAGAATTAAAACAAAAAAGCCATATTTACAGAAGTAGAGCTTTTTAAGTAAAGAGGTTTTTCTAAACTTCTACGCCGGTTAGAACAAATAAGCGACAAGACTTACAAAAGCCACATGAGCTATATCACTTCATTATTTATTCATTCATTTATTGAGCTTTTCTTATTTCCGAATATATTTACTTTATATATTAGAACATAAGAGACGCTCAATAAGGTATAATAAATAAATAAATAAATCACTTTATCGTTTATTTGTATCGATAGCTTTCTTCCTATATAATCAATATTTGATTCTGGTCCGTAGGTTTTTCTTGTGGATCGTTGAAGCATGTTTGAAAGAAGTATATAATGTAATTCGAATTAATTCCTATCAAATAGATACTTAGTCCGGATCGGAATTATTTTCAAATTTCCGTTTAACTCTGTATTCTGGCCAGACAGAGTTACTCCACTTGGATTCGAACAAAGAAAATAATATTTTAGAAAATAAAAAAAAACGACATAGTTTTAGAAAAAGTAAAGCAAAACATATTGCAAGTAAATACACAACCGGCGAAAGTAAAAAATAATAACACATCAAGTTCTTTTAAAATCTTACAGAATATGTAATATTAATGAACATAAAGATAAAATTCTCCTAAATGTTTCATAAGGGTGTCCCTAACCCTATTGCTCCCGTAACTTCATTTAATATTATTAGTTTTTAAATTATTTTAAGTAGTTTTATTCTAACCTCGTTGGGCAATTTTAAAAATTCAAAATTTAAAAATTAAATTTTTTCAAAATTCAATAAGAATTAATAAATGCCTCTCTTTAATAAGCATTCTTGAAAAGTAGAATTATTAAAATAGCCGTTAGAAAGCCACCCAATGTTATTAAAAAAAGAAATTTTTTAATTTTGAACTTACAAATTTTCAACAATAAAACGTCTTTATGAAGAAATAAAATAAATTCAATACCTTATTTTACGTTTTTTCCTTGTTAGTAACATTTTAGTCACTTTAGTTGTAGTAAATCGGTGTGATGTTATGAACGCAGTCTAGATAGAACGTCAACTCCCAGGGAAACGTGCAGCTACGCGTAATGAAATAAAAACATTATGAATGCCTTTCTTTAATAAGCATTGTTTTAAATTTGACTAATGAGTCGTTCCTTATCAAGTGCCGAGAGTGATACGATGATAAGGGTTCATGAGATAGATGGATCGTCGGTTTAACGATGAAAAATATTATGAGAAGATTGAAAATGACTGATGGTAGTTTTGTTACTTATGTCGACAATTTATGACAAGTATTTGTTGCCATTGGACTTGAATACGTCTATCGTGTTAACGTATTCTGCACGTGTGTAGTTATTGGAAAAACTATGTTTATGGAAATTACGCGTGACGCTAGGCACATACAGGGAAAAAGGGCATTTTTTCAGTTTTCGTAGAGAGACGAGTTCTTTGTTCATTTTTCTGATTTATAAAAAAGAATATACAATTGTGATTCTATTACTTCAGAACGAAATGAACGATTGTCTATTTCTAGGTTTGGTTTGTCTGTCGTACGGTATATCGACCCTTTTTAGGAGGATGAAGTTCCGGAATGCACTGCTTTTTGTTAACGATTTATTGTTGAAACGTAAGTCACTAATTAACTCATAGCTGAGGGTTGACACCTTTTCAAACTGTATTAATGCATAATTGAACACAACATTTCTTCTAAGGATTTACATCATTTTTCCCAACCTTCTATTACTATAGAAACACATAAGAAAACGGTTTCTTGCTCCTGCTGCTGCTTCTTCAAATATTGAACATTTTTTTTCAATCTTTCTTTACTATTGAACAATATATGTTTCTTCTGCTGCTTCTTCATAGATTACAAAATATATTGTGGTGATTGTATCGTGATAAAAATGCTACTAAACCAGTTTAGGATTATACTCTTTTGTCAGCCAGGCTTGTAACTAAGCCCTTCCTTCCTTATTGGGCTCTTAGAGGTCTTACTTTTTGGCTAACCTGTTTGGAGTCCATAGGATTGCATTTTGGTTGTGGTCTCTTTCAGCCTAGGTTTGTCTTGAAGTGGTTCAATCTTCCTCTCCCTTTTTAATATTATGGTCAACTTTTTACATCAAGTGGTATGCCTTATCTAGAGATACTTCCATAAAAAAATAAGCTTCGATAGGATTTTAACTCGGCATAACCAATTCCAAAGAAATCTATTAGGCCAACCACGCACTACTTCGTTTTTGGGAGAGGTTTTATAGATCTAGAATTACTATTAGGTTGGTGCAAAAACAATGGCGTTTTCTTACATATCTGATATTTATATATGTTTTCTGAATTAATTTATTGATAAATATAGCGTTGTTATCAGTCATTTCTAAGCGCATTTTTCGCTCTATCGAATCGTGTTATTCGTTTCCATGTTTAATCTCTTCATTTATTGTTTTTGCAGGCTTTTCGACACCATGAGGAAAATTTAAATCCGCACGATATTCTTGTTTCAGTTTAAACTAGGCCGAAAAGCTGCTGAAACAGCTCGTGACATCAATGATGCATTTGGCCCAGGAACCACTAACGAACGTACGGCACAAAGGTAGTTCAAGAAATTTCGCAATTGTGACGAGGGCCTCAAAGATGAAGACGATCAAGGCCGGTCGACTGCGGTTGATAATGACGATCTGAAAGCCTTAATTGAAGCCGATCCTCGCAAAACCACACGAGTTGTTGCTGATGAACTCGAGGTCGAGCACTCAACAGTCGTTCGCCATTTGAAGCTAGGGAAGTCGAAAAAGCTGGATATATGGGTGCCGCACGAATTGAACGATAATCAAAAACATCGTCGTTTTCAGGTGTCTTCTACGTTCTTGCTGCACAACAGAAACTGACCATTTCTCAAGCGAATTGTGACGTGTGATGGGAAGTGGATCGTCTATGACAATCGGCGACGTTCGGCACAGTGGTTAGATGCCGGCGAAGCTCCAAAACACTTTCCGAAGCCGAAATTGCACAAAAAAAGATTATGGTGACTGTTTGGTGGTCTGTTACTGGTCTCGTCAATCACAGCTTCTTGAATCCGGGCGAAACGATTACGGCGGAGAAGTACTGCCAACAAATTGACGAAATGCACTAGAATCCCCAACGTATGCGCCCGAGATTGGTCAATATGCAGGGACTAATTCTGCTCCATGACAACGCTCGCCCGCATGTTGCACAACTGACCCTGCAGAAGCTGAGCGAATTGGGCTACGAGACTCTGCCGCATCCGCCATATTCACCGGACCTCTCGCCCACCGATTATCACTTTTTCAAGCATCTTGACAACTTTCTGTGGGAGAAATGCTTCAAAAGCCAAGATGATGCAAAATCGGTCTTCAATGACTTCATCGCTTCCAGAACTCCAGATTTTTATGATAATAGAATAACTAAACTTGTTTCCCGTTGGCAAAAATGTGTTGATTCTAATGGTTTGTATTTTGATTAATAAAGTTTGGTATAAAAGAATTTATGGTCTTTTGAAGTTAAACGCCAAAAAACGCCATTATTTTTGCACCAACCCAATATGAACAGATCTTTTTTGCAAGAGCTTCCCGTCCGTGGAACACATTAGCACGGGACTGCTTCCCTTCAGATTACAAAATGGCCGTTTTCAAATCCAATGTCAACCTGAGTTCATTCCATTAATCATTTTCAATCTTCTCATAATATTTTTCATCATTTGACTACCAATAATTTCCTCTCATTAAGTCTAGTCCTCGAGTGGCTTTTTGGCTTTGATAAGTGGTTACTCATTATTATTAAAATAAAGGGATTCTATAAATCTCACCAAGGTTTTTGTCGTGATTGACGAAAGCTACATGAGGTAACCAACGATTCATATTATATTAAAGCGATGGTGGTCGGAGTCACAGGCATCTCACGTGGCTTCAGTTTTGTATGACATACTAGCTGTAATACCTACCACAGAATATGAAATCAGATTACACAATAAACCGCAAATAATGAAAATGTAGTAACTCTTCTGATGTTGCACTTAATTTTTTCTGTCCTCAGTCAGTAAAGAAGTCTTTCTAGACTGAGGCAATTTTAATCTTTGCTCCAATCTAGAGTGTCCTTTTATGGAGAGTTGAATTTTTTCCGCATTAAAAACCGACCTTGTGTCAAACTCTGCTTTCGCGGGGAAGTAAGTAAATAGGAACAATTTCTCTATAACAGACAAATATAAAAATTTGTTTGTCGGCAGCGAAAGAGATGGACATCTTGGAGCGTAAACTGAAGTATTGTTTTCTTCTTCTTCTTCTTCTTCTTCTTCTTCTTCTTCTGAGATAAGGCCATAATTAGTTTCGTTTGAAAGCAAAACCGATACCGGAAAGTCCAAGCTGACAAATGAAGGTATCTAAAAATTGTCAGGACGTGAATAACAACCCAAAAAGACCATGTTCTGAGGATGAAGAATTGCCTTGCAGATATGCAGATTTCACTACTACAAGACTTTTATCTCTTCCTCTCTACGCAGACCACCTTTATCGAGCACGTGTGTCCGTTTTCTATATTTCCATAATAGCTGTACGCAGAGAGATGTTCTTCTTTTACGACTTCTTGCTCCCATTTATTTGTATTCACACAAGGGTAAAGTTAGACCCAAGGTCAGTTTCTTATGTAGGAGATATTCATCCCCTTCCCCTGAGTGCCCTTTGGATAAGACAAAAAATAAAAACTGCCCCAATCAAGTAGGATTTTTCTACCCTAGCCAGGGACAGAACAGACACTTCACTTTGATCTGAGCCTGAATGCCAGGAAGAGTCTTGTCAACATTCCAAAGTCGCACACGCACGCATACACACGCGCACACACATACACAAAACGCAAAAAACAAACACAAATAAGAACTGATGTTCTTTAAGTGCGTCAAATCAATGTGCGCGTTTAGTAATAAAAATACTATTTCAAATTTAATAGTGACAGACCGAAAAAAATATTTCAAACTTAAGTATGACAAACCAAAAAAATAATATTTCCAACTTAAGTATGACAACCAAAAAAATAATATTTCAAACTTAAGTATGACAAACCAAAAAAATAATATTTCAAACTTAAATATGACAAATCAAAAAAATAATATGTTAAACTTAAGTATGAAAAACCAAAAAAATTATATTTTAAACTTAAGTAGGACAAACCAAAAAATAATATTTCAAACTTAAGTATGACAAACCAAAAAAATAATATTTCAAACCTAAATATGTCAAACAAAAAAATAATATTTTAAACTTAAGTATGACAAACCAAAAAAATAATATTTCAAACTTAAGTATGACAAACCAAAAAAATAATATTTCAAACTTAAGTATGACAAACAAAAAAAAATAATATTTCAAACTTTAGTATGACAAAAAAAATAATGTTTCAAACTTTAGTATGACAAACCAAAAAAATAATATTTCAAACTTAAGTATGACAAACCAAAAAAATAATATTTCAAACCTAATTATGACAAACCAAAAAAATAATATTTCAAACTTTAGTATGACAAACCAAAAAAATAATATTTCAAACTTAAGTATGACAAAAAAATAATATTTCAAACTTTAGTATGACAAACCAAAAAAATAATATTTCAAACTTAAGTATGACAAACCAAAGAAATAATATTTCAAACCTAATTATGACAAACCAAAAAAATAATATTTCAAACGTAAGCATGACAAACCAAAGAAAATAATATTTTAAACTTAAGCATGACAGACGAAAGAAAATAATATTTCAAACTTAAGCATGACAGACGAAAGAAAATAATATTTTAAAATTAAGCATGACAGACGAAAGAAAATAATACTTTAATCTTAAGCATGAAAGACCAAATAAATATTTCAAATGTATGCATGACAGACCAAATAAATATTTCAAATGTATGCATGACAGACCAAATAAATATTTCAAATTTAAGCATAACAAACTAAATAGAATAATATTTTAAACTAATGCATAACAGACCAACTTAATAATATTTCAAATTTAAGCATTACAGATCAAAGGATATAATATTGCAAACTTAATCATTACAGACCACAGAAATAATATTTCAAAATTAAGCATGACAGACAAAAGAAAATACCATTTTAAACTTAAGCCTAACAAACCAAATAAAATACTATTTCAAACTTTAGCATTACAGACCAAAGAAACTATATTCTAAACTTAAGCATGACAGACTCCGCAAAATATCTCAAACTTAATTGTCACAGACCAATAAAAACGTAATTCAACTTTAAACATGACAGACCAAAGAAAATAATATTTCAAACTTAACCGTGACACACCAACACAAATGTTATGTTAAAAAATCGTGGTAACTTGTTCCACACATGGGATATTCTAGGAAAGAAATTTTCTTCATGGAAGTTCCGTTTGCGTTTTTTTAACATAAATATATATATATATATATATATATATATATATATATATATATATATATATATATATATATTCTTAACGCCCCTAATCTCACCAATTAACCGTCCCAATAAATTATTCCTCCCCATTGCACCTAACAACTATATCTACCCGTAACACCTATAGTAGATTGAACTAACATTACTCCTACTTCCCACCGATCATTAACATATCTAATATCTAGACATTTACCTCATCTGCAATATAGCTCCTAGTATCCTTTCACTTCTGCTCTACTCCATGGCCTCTTATTCTCACTTTCTTATTATATCCCACACATCCACTAAATCGTCCTTATATTGGACTCCTCCTAATAGCAACATCTTCCCCTGTAACTTTTTCGTCCTCTTTTTAACTACCATCTTCGAATCCCCCCCCCCCAATTGGGTCCATTTATATCCCCCTATAATTCTTATTAGATCTCTAACACACTAGCATCAAAATGTTAAGTTTGCTAAATTTTTCAATCCAACCCTGGCCCATAACACTTATATAAATTCAATTGTTACTTTTTTTTAACTAATTGATTGATTCAGGCTAGTTGCATAACTACTTATTTTGGCCAATCCCTCTAACTACTTGCGAGCCATTTTCTATCGGTCTATTCTCTTCTGCTCACCTTACCTTATCTTTGACCAATTTCACCCCCATCCCCTCAAATCATATTTTCAATCTACTTGGAACCCCCTTGCAAGCTTCCCTTATATATCTAATTTAATTTAAAACTGTAATTGTTAATTGTCACCCTGTTACGACTCACTCACCATTTAAACTATAGATTATAACACTGACACTGCACTCAAGTTTTAATTGAACCAACCTAATCCCACCCCATTACTTGTAATCGAAACAAACTGTTTCAAACAGTCTATCCTTATCCCTTACACTGTTCCCCTCTCCTAAATTTCAATATATAACCTGATCTTTAACTTAACTAACTCTTTTCCCATTAATTTATTTCCCACTCTTTTCTCCTTGGTCATTTAATGTCCCTTCTAATTATTCATATAACCCTTAATTTGGTTTTAAAATAATTTTTTAAAACTTTTTAAAATTAACTATTCCCTAGCTCCTTTTAAATTTTAAATTTTAATTTTTAATTTAAATTTTTTTTAAAATTTTAATCATTCACTCTCTCTTATACCTCTATTTATTTTACCATGCTTTTAACTAATTCTATTTTAACCCTTTTTAAACCCTTAGAAACCCTTACCGGTAACTACAATTTAATTCGTTTTAGCTGCTTCACTTGTCACCTCTGAAATGTTAGAAGCTCACCCATTTGAATTCTATTTTTAGAATACAATCTCTACACTCTTATCCCGCTTCAGATTAATCCTACCCTCCAAAACATATATCCTACCGCCCGCCCACACCCTCAACCACCCTGTCACTTTAACTTCATCCCCATACCAGCCTTCCTCCTGTTCCTTTGCTTTCTTTTTTTATTTCCTCCCAACTCTCAAAGCGGCTATTTAAACAATCCCGTACCTCATAAACCCTCCCCCCCTAAATCTTTAACCATTTTGCCTTTTTGTTTCATTTGGATTTAAACATGGAACGAGATATCATCTGCCTTATTTGGTCCTGGAAGTATATAAAAAATGGCCAATTTCTCCCTTTTCAATCCCTTTTAAGTGCGTCTGAACTCACCTATATTTTGAGCACTTTTTCCACACTGCTCTCACGCAAAGAGTTTTCTTCACATTCTACAATTCATTTGACTTTTTTTCAACGGAAATTTACCACCCGGACAATCTGCATATATTTTTCACGGAATTTTTCTTTTCATTCACTGCGGTTTTTAACAAAAATTCCTTTAATAATAATTTTCATATTTTTCAAATATTTGAACTTTGGTTTTTTCGAAAGCCAACTTATCCATCTGTATTTCTCCTCTGATGATAAGTTTTCGATCTTTGAAAAGTCTTAGCTTAAGGAAAGAATAATAAACACTAGTTTATTACTGAATACACCTTGCATTGAACAATTGAAATTTGAAATAAATTTGGACAATCGTCGCGTATTTATCACTCTTTTTTCTTCTCTCTCTCTCTCTCTCTCTATGTATATATATATATATATATATATATATATATATATATATATATATATATATATATACACACACATATATATATATATATATATACACACACATATATATATATATATATATACACACACATATATATATATATATATATATATATATATAGAGAGAGAGAGAGATGAAAAGTCCTTGCTGTAAATGTTTGACAAATGTACCAGGGACTGAAGCTCAATTGAGACCGTACCATTAACATAACAATCCAATGGAGAGAGGTTAGCAACATCCCTTCTGTGCGGAAAAGGTTGTAGCGACAATAACGGATCGCTCCTCACCAGATTCCGATGACAATGTTGTACTCTGTCAGGAAACAAAATAAGAGTACTCTGAGCAGCAACTCCCGAGATGTGCCAACAGTACTCCATCTTAGGACAAATCTGACTCGTATACAGGTAGAAAATAACATCAAGAGTCCGATATTTTCTTAAAGCGGTAGAATGATACACCCATTTTCCCAGCAACTTCCTCGAGGCGAGAGCAATTCATTTCGATTGGAGAGAAGTAAAAATCTGAACGTTGGTAGTGAAAAGAGAGAACTTTGATTTTAGAGGCGTTAAAAGTAACAAACAACGTTGCCTCACATTGCACCACGTGCTCCAAGTCGGAGGAGAGAGTGAGTCAGAAAGATATTGATCATTAACATGCAATATTAGCCTTTCTTTTTTTTTTCTAGCCCCGTTGAATAAATTACCTATTTATTTAATGGTATTATCTCCCAAAACACAACTGTCATCCCAAAAAGCAGCGTGATACATAATACACTTTTGGAAATAAATACCTATATAAATATATGAAAAGTTCTTTTTATTTGCTTGGTGGACGCAGTTTCCAAGCGGTTAGAGTAACTGGCTATGTACGATAACTTCTCCGGAATCTAGACATAAGGCATGTGTAGTTTCTTCATCTTTTATTCATAAGCTCTGAAGATAATGGAAGCAGGCTTTATAAGGAAACAATACAAATAAGACACATATTACTCATTCATACATACCCATACATGGACATATTTCAACAGATTTCAATGGTTGTCCATAACATACATCAATGTACATATTAATATATTGATACCTATTTATATCCCCTTCTCAAAATAAGTTTTTTTTAAGTAAAGAAAATCCCTTGATTCCGTTAGTATTGAAATGGTTAGTATTTTTATCAAATGAATGGTTAAAGAGTGTTAACCATTCAGAGACACAAGTCGTTATTGCTTGTTTCAGTTCTTTACTGCAGCAATGGAAGAGTGCAATTTCTTTACTGCAGCAATGGAAGAGTGCAATTTCTTTACTGCAGCAATGGAAGAGTGCACTTTCTTTACTGCAGCAATGGAAGAGTGCACTTTCTTTACTGCAGCAATGGAAGAGTGCAATTTCATTACTGCAGCAATGGAAGAGTGCAATTTCATTACTGCAGCAATGGAAGAGTGTAATTTCTTTACTGCAGCAATGGAAGAGTGCAATTTCTTTACTGCAGCAATGGAAGAGTGCAATTTCCTTACTGCAGCAATGGAAGAGTGCAATTTTATTACTGCAGCAATGGAAGAGTGTAATTTCTTTACTGCAGCAATGGAAGAGTGCAATTTCTTTACTGCAGAAATGGAAGAGTGCAATTTCATTACTGCAGCAATGGAAGAGTGCACTTTCTTTACTGCAGCAATGGAAGAGTGCAATTTCTTTACTGCAGCAATGGAAGAGTGCACTTTCTTTACTGCAGCAATGGAAGAGTGCAATTTCATTACTGCAGCAATGGAAGAGTGTAATTCCTTTACTGCAGCAATGGAAGAGTGCAATTTCTTTACTGCAGCAATGGAAGAGTGCAATTTCCTTACTGCAGCAATGGAAGAGTGCAATTTCATTACTGCAGCAATGGAAGAGTGTAATTTCTTTACTGCAGCAATGGAAGAGTGCAATTTCTTTACTGCAGAAATGGAAGAGTGCAATTTCATTACTGCAGCAATGGAAGAGTGTAATCTCTTTACTGCAGCAATGGAAGAGTGCAATTTCTTTACTGCAGCAATGGAAGAGTGCAATTTCATTACTGCAGCAATGGAAGAGTGTAATTTCTTTACTGCAGCAATGGAAGAGTGCAATTCCTTTACTGCAGCAATGGAAGAGTGCAATTGCTGTTCGGGCCTCTGCTGTCTGTACTAGTTTTGAACATGTCCCATTGTCTTTGGAAGGATTTCCACTCATCCGGTGAGGCATCTACGCTTATTTTAGCTGGGTCTATTTTCAATTCATGTTATATTACCAGTGATGTGCAGTTCGTATGCATTGCATTGTAATGCATTCGTAGTCGATGTGGGGCATTTACTTATACTCATTTTTGTGTTTTGACTTTGCTATTGACCAATTTAAAAATAAATTGTTGCTGTTGACCACTGCTGTTGTGTAGTCTATTCAGGTGTGTTGCTTGCTTCCATCATACCTATGTACGATAACTTCTCCGGAATGAGGACATAAGACAGATGTAGTTTCTTCATCTTGTATTCATCATCCCTAAAGATTATGGAAAATATTACTCATTCATTCATACATACACATACATGGACATATTACAACAGATTACAATGGTTGTCCCTTACACACATCAATGGACATACTGATAATTATTTAGCCACTAGCCAATAAAACCTATTCTATGTTAGTAGATTTCTTTATTTTTACAAGGCTATTTTATTCGAGTGAAAGTATCGACGAGACTATACACGCATTTCGATTTCTAATCAGAGTACTCCTTTTTCTCAATATTAACAACTGACCATGGGCCTAATTTTCCCCTCGTTTTACTGATGAGAATCGATTTATAGCTAATCACCTGCGATTCCCTGCTTAATGAGGGGATGCCAACGTGACTATACATACATATTTATCACACCCAGAGTGTCACAATATAGGGAACTAGATTTTCTTAATTAAGATATTTGCCCTTGGGAAGAGGCAAGTAAATTTAGAAAATATTCTGCTTATCCCACCTCTTTTATACAGAAGGAATGCCAACGGGACTATGCAATTCCTATCCAGTATCTTGACGTTAAAAAACGATCTTAGGTTTAACTTGTCCCTGTTAGGAGGTAAGTAGATAGTGCCAATATCCCCCTTTTCGAAGAGAGTTATTGCTCTTCGCCTGAATCTCTGTTATTCATGAGAGATAGCCCCTTTTTTGGAAGGTCATATTAAAAACCGACTTTAAGTTTAACTTTGTCCCTGTGGGTAGGTAGGTAAATAAGGACTATATCTTACTTTATGAGAGGGGTGGATTTATTGTTTGCTGTCTTGGGTTCCTTCATCCGTGGGGAGCGCTGAGGGAACTATACTTTGTTCCTATCCAGAGGGCCGCCTGTAAGGACTTTGATTAAAAAAAAAGATCCCATGCAAGTAAATAGGGACAATTTCTTTCTTTAAAAACCTCTCCCTCTCCACCGCGCCCTCTCTTTCTATAAATCCTTCTTTTTCTTTTTTTCTCTCTCGTCTTCTATCCCTCTATCTATTTCTATCTTTCTCTTTCTATCTCTCTCCCTTTCTCTCCGTTTTTCTATCTCTCTTTGCTATCTCTCTTTTTTACTCTATCTTTATCTCTCTCTCTCTTTCTGTTTTTCTATATTTCTATCGCTCTTTTTCTATCAATCTCTTTTTTACTCCATCTCTTTCTTTCTTTCTCTCTTTTTCTCTCGTTCTCTTTCTCTCTTTCTCTCTTTCTCTCTCTTTCTATCTCTCTATTTCTATCTCTCTTTCTTTCTTTCTCTTTCTCTATTTCCTTCTTTCTCTCTCTTTCGTTCTCTCTCTCTTTTGTTATCTCTGCGTTTCTATCTCTCCCTCTTTCTATATTTCTGTATCTTTCTATCACTCTGTTTTATTCAATCCCTCTCCAATTCATTCAAAAATTAGCAATACCTTCAATATAATAGAAAGACAGAAAGTAAAAATAAATAAAGAAAATGTAAACAGCCGACAATTTGACCTAAATTAAATATTATTTTAAGAACAATTAAATATTTGATTAAAAAGTGTAATTACTGTTGTTGGGACGATGTGTTATTATGTAATAATTTTAAGCAAATCGAAATATTTGAAATTTAAAACTGTTTCTGTGTTAAAAGTCTCTATCTGAGCATTCTTTAAATAAATTTAATTTTGGGATGAAAACTTTGTCTCTAATATTTATTCCTTAAATTTCAAACAGATCTGTATATTTAGATTGTCAAAATGAACGCGCAAATCATGATGATGCAGGTGGCTCTTCCTATATTTCGCCTCCTACTCTTTTCCTGCTTTACATCTCTACCTGCTCGTCTCCGCGCTCACACAACCCACTACATACATCATCTGTTTCCCTCTCCCTCCCTCACTACCGCTTCCTCTTAGGTTTTTTCGAAGCTTCACTGTATAAAATATCGAGTACTGTTTAATAAAGCTCATTTCACCAAATGAATATGGTTGAACGAATCGACCGAAATATCTTGGTGTTATTT
>OY744531.1:51669699-51684699 GCA_963556195.1 Sepiola atlantica
TGATTTACTCCTCTCCAGGAGTTAGGCACAAGGCCAGTTTTCATCTTACTCCCACAAGTAAGATGTGACCCAAGGTCGGGTCAAGAGAGTGGGGTTTAAAAATTGCCTGGGCAGCCCCGTCGGCATTCCCCGATAGGGGCGCCTCAGACAGTAAGCAATAAACTTACTCCTCCCCAAAGAGGGAAGGCGAAGCCTGGGAGGGTGGACCTCCTAGAACTGCACAGGACGGACCAATAAACAGGCGTAAATCAATGGGTGCAGTATCCATCGGAACAGATACTACACTTTGATCTTAGCCAAAAGGCCAAAGAGATAGAAGACTAGTCGAGAGTGTTCGACAAACGTATTCGGAACTTTGCATTATATATATATATATATATATATATATATATATATATATATATATATATATATATGTGTATGTGTGTGTGTGTGTGTGTGTATATTTCGGCAGCAAGTCATTTATTATACACGCGTCGTTGAAGACCACGGAGTTTTCTCTTTTCGCTATCTTTCTTGTGTATTACTAACGCCCTATCAGTCTTCAACAATTAATACAAAATAATAGATATAATAATAGGTATAAAAATAAATAAATAAAATAAAATAAATAAATGATAAATAAACGAATATATATATATATATATATATATATATATATACATACACATATGTAAATTAATTGATACATAACTAATAATAAAACTATAAATACGGCTCTTAGTAATAATAAGCCACATCCACTTGGAAACGGCTTCTTGGCCTTTTGGCCAAGATCAAATTGTAATATCTGTTCCGATGAATACTACACCCTATAGACCGGTATCGTCTTGGCCTTCGAGGCTTGATTCCGCCGGTCTGCGGGATTGCCCTGTGCAGTTCTAGGAGGTCCACCCTCCCAGGCTTTGCCTCCCCTCTTTGGGGTGGAGTAAGTTTATTGCTTGCTGCCTGAGGCGCCCCCACCGGAGAATGCCGACGGGGCTGGCCAGGCATTTTTTGTAGGCCAGAGTGCTCCAATTTTCAGACGCTGACTTTTCACATCCCACTTTCCCGACCTTGTGTTACATATTCCTGCTGTGGGAATGAATTGGATATCGCTTCTTGAAGACTGCCTGAGGCGCATTTACCGGGGAATGCCGACGGGGCTGCCCAGGCATTGTTTGTAGGCCAGAGTGCTCCCATTCTCGGGCGCTGGCTTTTCAAATCCCACTTTCCTGACCTTGTGTCACATATTCCTGCTGTGGGAAGAAGTTAAATATCGCCTCCTTAAGACGGTCGAGAGACCGAAAGCGCTAGAGGAATGGCTCACGATACAACGTTAGGTGTCATACTCCACCAATTAACACCAGAAAACCGACGAATCGCTCGCCGCGTCGAGAAATTAACAAGAAAGATAGCTAAGAGAGAAAACTCCGTGTTCTTTAACGACTCGTGTATATATATATATATATATATATATATATATGTTTATATATAATATTTTTTTATAAATATTACTTATTTTTACCTACAGACAGTAGTGTTTTATGCTATATGCAATCATCAGTGTAGAAAAAGGGAATAATTGCTGGTCTAAAGATTCGAAATTTTTCACAAAGTCACCTTCGATTCTGCAAACTACTATGAATCACCACGGTAAGTAGGGAACCTCTTCTATAATGGCAAATCGGCGGACACGTATAGCAAGCAGTTAGAGAGTGTTCAACTTGCCAGGGCAAAGAAAAGATGCTTAGCGCCTTAGTGTGACTGTCTGTTTATAGACAGATAGACAGATAGACAACTCATTATATATATATATATATATATATATATATATAAATAGATATATATAGATACATAGATAGATATATAGATAGAATAGAGATATAGAAAGACATATATATATATATATATATATATATATATATATATATACAGAGAGAGAGAGGTAGATAGATAGATAGATAGATAGATAGATAGATAGATAGATAGATAGATAGATAGATATGAATATACTGAAATAATAGAACAGATAGATAGAGATATATATAAATAGATATTTCTGAACGAAATAAATGGGTAAATAGATGAATCGAAAGAGAATCAAACTGAATTCAGATGGCTATATTGCATTACTCACAACTGTTGCCAGGCACTGAACAGAAAGTGTTGCTGTGGTAAGGAGATATGTATGATAGCAGGGTTCGCCCAAAGTGGCTGTCTGACAGCTTCCACGACTTACCTGGTTGCAACCCCATGGACTATTATGTGTGAGGCGCAGTTGTGAAAGACGTCAACCGTACCCCCTGCAACATCAAGGACGAGTTGAATTCAGGATCATACTGGTGTTAAGTCGTTTCTGCCGTGTGTGAAAGAATATATATATATATATATATATATATATATATATATATATATATATATATATATATATATTAAAACTCTTTCATTTCCAGTTTATTCTCGACTTTTTTCCATTTTGAACAGAAATGAGGAATTATGAACTGAATTCACCTGTTTCTATCCAAATGTGAACCGACTGATTTGGCTTCTCTTCTGAGAAATGTAAAGTTAATCAAGCCTAGCATATACCCATTAAATCTCATTATTCTGTTCCGAAATGCAAGCAAATAGCTACAATTTGAGATCTTAATAAAGACACCATACTGTGTTGTATAGATCTTTGTTCTTTTCCTTTGCAAAACCGCACATTTAAAAATGGATAATAGTACTAATCATATTTCAGCAATAAACATTGTTTGGTTAAGAAACTAGAACATACAGCTATATACTCTTAATTTAGAGAAGCTGTGGCATAAACATTACATGGGAGTAGCGATCTAGTACAGTTGTTGTTACTGTAGTATTTTGGGGACGAGTCTAATTGTAGGACATCTGTCGTCATATTGTTAGTCGTTAACCGAGTTCATCTCGAACCTCCATCTTGAGTGGACAGGTCGACACTGACCAAACATGCAGTTATAGGTTGGGTGAGACTTCGATTATCACGGATTGTCTGTCGTCTTCTTTGTCGACAGAAACTGATGTTCGCTTTTCTGAATTCTAACACGACTTTGAGCATTTCTGTACATTTCTTGAACAACCTTCACCAACCACTCGTTTGCTACTAGTTTACTAAAAGCCCACCAAAGAATCGGCCTTGGCACTTTGTCAAAAAACAGCGGGACACAGAGCAGCTGACGTTTAGTAGTAAATATTGTCGTAATGATGATGTGGCAGTCGCTAAGATGTTAAAGGTTATTTCTTCTGTTGCTGACTTAAGTAATAGAACCAATTAAACATAACAACAAATAACCCCATTTCTTGCTCTGGGATTTAGTTTGCTTCTTACAGAAATTTACATCAATGCAATTAGACAACCTTATCTTACCCTGCTAACCCTCGTAGATGGAGGAGGACTTTAAACAGACGTCTTATCATTTTCTGAGATTCGGGAATACTTCCATTGTCTTCCCTGGAATATGTTACATAGGAATACATTTTTAGTTTTAATATAGATACTCTAACCTTATTTATATAGGACACACACATACATTTATATATATATATATATATATATATAGAGAGAGAGAGAGAGAGAGAGAGATAGATAGATAGATAGATAGATAGATAGATAGATAGATAGAGAGAGAGAGAGAGAGATATGAGAAGGATACAGTGAGAAGACCTACGGTAGCTAACCTGTAATTGAATAGTTGTCTCGTAGATGTTCCAGTCTAGCGCTTTACCTTTGAGCCATGCTTTTTCTTCAACAGCAAACAATTCTAACCGATCGACTCTCGATGAGCCTCGATTATATTCATTGACATCGGCTCAACGTGATCATTAAACACTTGAGCCCGACACTAAACAGTTTGAAAATATGAAACTAATATATTCTCCTCGAGCTCTCTTCGTTATTCTTTTGTTTGCCTGGTCAGGAAACGGACACAATATTCTTTGTGTATGCATATTTTCATTTCTGTTTTTTTCCATTTTTTTCTTTGTGATTCAAGCTTTTAGTATTGTTGCTTCGCTATAATGGCGTAATTATTATTTATTCCTATTTTCGTTTTCTTTATTTAAATCAGTTTTATTTACTTCTCTTATTTTTCTTTGCTTAACTTATTTTTTCTTTTCTTTCCTTTTTACATTATTTTTTTTCTCCATTAAACTTCTCATATTTTATTATTTTCTTTTTTTGTCATTCGTTTTGTCTTTCTCTCTTTTTTGTTTTTTATTTCTTTCTCTTTTTAATTTTTTTAACCCTATTTAAATTTTACGTGCATTTTTATTATTTTTGTATTTTTCTACTTACATTTAACGTTTTATTTCTTTTTTTACTTTCTTTTTTCTTTGTCTCGTTTTGTCTTTCTTCTTTTTTCATTTCGATTTTTTTCTTTTTTTTCTTTCTCTCTTTAACGTTACTATAATTTGTTCTTGATTACTTTTTCATTATTATTTTTTTCAACACCCATTTATTTTTATTTTTTATTTTTTTGTCTTTTCTTCTTTTTCATTTCGTTTTTTCCATTTTATTCCTTTTCGTTTTTTTATCCTATCTTTCTTTTTTTTTACTTTTTTTGTTTTTGTCCTTTTCATTATTTCCCTATTTCAACCTCAATTTAACGATTTTAAAAAAAAATCCTTTAATCCGTTCATTTCGTTTTTATTTTTTTTGTATTTCTGCTTTTCTCGTTCTTTTTTAGTATTTTGTATGTTACCTTTTCTTTCTAACCGTTGATATTATCTTTTTATCAATCTTTATTTTATTATTTCATTCTTTTTTCTTCTTTTTTCCTTCTTTCGTTTTGTCCAACTTTTCCATTCATTCTTATTTTATTCCATTTTCTTCTTTTTAATTCTTTATTTTTCCTTTTCTTTTCGGTCATTTTTTACTTCGTAATTTTTCGATTTCATTATTGTCACTTGATAATCATAGATATTAATTTTTTCATTTCTTAGTTTTTGTTTAGTATTTTAGTTATTTATTACATTTTATGTATTCATTTTTTATTGCTGACTTGTTTTACATTGGAAAAGTGTTTTGTCGCTGGAAGGCACACTTAAGCTAACTTTTACTGGCTACACCTGCCCGCCCCTCAATCGGTCGACGAACGAAACAGAATTTCTAATCAAGTCGTCTCCGATTCAAGTGGGTCAAGTGGCCAAAGAAATGGTTACCGACCCAATCATCTTTCGACTTGTGAGTGTCTCTTCGGCTCCAGTCTAGGACTCTTCGAGGATTGTTCTAGCTTCGAGATCTCCGTATTTGAAATCTGAAATCCTTCGCGTTGGCGGCTAACAATAAGATCGAGCACTTCCAAATACACACAATGTCGTACAATCTTCTTCAACTGAACGACGTCATTATCATTTTTTGTACCAGACTTAAAGGCAATGCTTCACTCATAATAGACGAAAAAGAAATATAGTAAATAAATATAACGAAAAAATATATACATATTTTTTTTATTATTAAAAATATTAAATTTAAAAAAAAATAATACTTATATCCATACTTTTATTTTAGTAATCATTCATATCCAAGGTTTATTTAGTATTTCTTTAAGATTCAATAATAGCGACGGGGCGTTACTCAAACGTAAAAAAACAACGATCAATTGTACGGCGTCTCGTTCTGTTTCCATTATGAACGAGAGCAACCGGTTTTGTTTTAACTATATAGTTTTCCTTTATATTTGTTAAAATTCTGGAATATTCTATTATATTATGATTTTTAAATATTTATATATAATATGTATACACTATCTTTGTAAGTTTCATAAATCTTTTAGTACGAGTCTTTCTAAAAATATATACAGATTCGTCCTTTTAGTTTAAACTTTGACTATTTTTTGCTCATCGGACGGAGAATTACAATTGTGAATCATACTAGCATTACATCGGCTTATAGATCGGTCACATTTGGTATATTTAGTCCAGCGGGTTGAGTTTCCAGTGTTTATGTGAAACCTAAGGTACCGATGGATGATCAAAATAATGTATAGTGTCTATTATATATATATATATATATATATATATATATATACGTGTTGTTGTTCATCTCATCGCAAGCTTAGAAGATGACCAAATCGTTTCAACGACGACAGCAGAAGATCGAGTACAGTATGGTGTTTGTGTGGCTTTGCGCTCTCTTCTCTTTTCACGTGCCTTGCTGCTCGAGAGGCAGTCTCTTCCCACGTTCGGTGGTTTATTTCGAAACTAGTTAGCGTTTCCTTCAAGCTATCCTTGTACCTTTTCTCAGGTCGGCCAACGTTTTGCTTGCCGCGGCTGAGCTCAACGAACATGAATTGTTTCGGGATTCTCTCCTCGCTCATGCGGGAAACGTGGCCTGACCAGCGCAGTTGGGCTTCGCTCTGGAGAGTTTGTACGCTGAACATTCCCGCTCTTTAAAGAACCTCAGTATCAGGGATCTTGTTCTGCCATCGGATATAGAGGATTTTCTGAAGACATTTTGTGTGGAATCGGTCAATCCGTCACTCATGTCTGCGGTAACGCGTCCACGTCTCACAGCCATAGGTTAGGACGGGGACGACAGCCGCTTTGTAAACCTTCAGCTTTGTTCGGAGGCTGATGCATCTTCGATTCCACATTCGATCTCGTAGTCGGCCCAAAGTGCTGCTGGCTGATGAGATTCTGTTGTTTAGCTCTTCTTCAATGTTCGCGCTCCTGGAGATTGTACTGCCAAGGTACGTGAAACTATCAACTGATTTGAGAGTTTCTCCGCCCACTGAAATTCGTGGATGGGAGTGCTCTTCTCCTGGGGCCGGTTGAAACAGTACTTCGGTCTTCTTTGTACTGAGTGTCGGACCTAAGTTGTTGCAGACTGCCGCGAGACGGTCCATTTAAGGTTGTATCTCCCCTTCCTCGTGCGTGGTGACAGCACAGTCATCTGCGAAGAGAAGTTCCTGGATAGTTGTTTGATTTACCTTGATCGCCGGATGCAGTAGCTTGACGTTGAACTAGTTTCCGCCCGTTCTGTATCGAGAGAAAAAAATGGCGTCGACATTCGACATTATGTATATATATATATATATATATATATATATATATATATATATATATATATATATATATATATATGTGTGTTTAAATGCTCGATATTGCAAATGGAGCATAATTATAGTTAAGAAATATATATAAAAGAAACACTTGTTGCAATGTCAATAATGTTTACGTGTGCGAAACGTTCAGCATGGCGGCATGAAATACCAGAATCCTCAAGTAGATTTTGTTTTGAAGACCCACACGGGCGAATCGTTTTATTGATTATTTCGACGGAGAGACATTGCGCACCCTTAGGCGATTTGTGTCGACCCCTTGTTCGATGCGACCTCTACTTTTTATAGATGGCTTTCCAGAAAGTTTTAGAATCAAACGTATCTTACGCATTTAATTTGTTTATCTGCGAATGCGTGGTTAAATCGCGCATGCGCAAATCTTTTTGTTGTCGAATGTCGGACAAAGGACTACTGTTTGAACTTCGAATTTTATTTATGTAGTCACTTTTAAGAATTGGCTATAAGACCTTCACTTCTTACACTGTTGACAAGTACTTTGAGAATACCAGGTCAAGGCTTTATGGTAGCTGCCCCTGACGAACTCTAGCTGCAGCTGAATCATAGTTAACAAGGAAGTTTTCCTTTTCTATAAATTTTGTATTTTGCTAGGATGGGGCATTCTAACGGATGACAGACATTCACCCGTTATTTCAGAAACTCTAACCGAGAGATTTTTCAAAGATTCTAAATGTCTCTTTGAGCACAATTGTTTGTATCTCTCTTGCACTTGGTTCGCTGGGTATATTCACCAGATAGTTTTAAAAATTCGTTTTCATAAGCCCGGTGTCTCTTATAATTATTGGAATGATGGAGATAATCTTAAGATTCCAGTTATTTTCATGTTGTGCATAAGACCTTGTTATTTCGTTTTCCTCGACTGTGTTGAGCAATGAGTTGTCAAATCGTTTCCCTTATAGACAGAAATACTACTCCAAATCAATTGATGGAGAATTTAGATCACTAACTATGAGCATTTTAGGTGGATTTTGAACACTTTCACTTTTGCACTTAACAGCTGTTGATTATCGTCCATCTCTGCTTGTGGACTACGATATATTGTAAACAGTGGAAACCATTCTCTTTCGAGTCGGACTTTTTATAGAATAGAGTTGTATTAGTCAGTTTATTGACCATTACGAAGAAGTTGACACTGACCACGGTAGACTGTTTTTAATATATATGACGACGCCACCACCTATGAAATTTTCTAAGTTACATTGAAATATTACATAATCTTCAACGTGGATTTCTACACCTAGTATGTCGTTGTTAAGCGAACTCTGTGATAACGGCGATGTCTGACTGTATTTCTGATTTGATTTGATAAGATCTCAAATCGCAGTCAGCCACAACAATGAGATTACAATTTTACCAATGGAGAAAATTGTCGATTTGAGATGTTACCTATGACATTTCGATTAGCAATTTGGTCAGGTCAGCAACTGAATCGGACTTTTTCGCCGGAGATGCAAATTAAAACAAACTCGTTTCTTGCGGACAGATTTATTTTCACACCCGTGACTTCTTGGAGTTGCTGGCCCTTGTTAAGATTATCGGGATTATACCTCGGATGGAAGATGAGTTTCGCGAAACGCGTTGGCTTTTGCACCGTGTCTCATTGTCGTTGGTACGGCGTAATGCCTTCACCATCGTTGTGTTTGGCAAGGCATAGGTTTCCTCACAAATGTTCTGCTTTAAGAAACATTTCTCTCGATACAAAAAGTTGTTATATAATTATAATATTTAAAGAAAACATACTTCCCCATTTTTTCATCGTTGTTGATTAAATACTGAAATGTATTCATCATCACACAATACTCCATCACTTAAAAACGCTAACGGTTCTTGCATTTTTTCCATTATTACGGTCGACGTCGGTAAACCCTCTGCTTTCTGACTAGCAGCAACTTGTAGTATCTGTTCTAATACTCTATTTCCTATTTTCTGCCGAAGTTAGTAAAGGAGACATTTTATTTTTTTGTCCGAATCCTGAGTGTCCTTTTCTGTGAAGTTGGATCTTTCCCACATTAAAAAGCCCCGACCGGTTGCCTAACTCAAACCTCGTGGGTAGCAAAGTAAACCGATACTCTATCTCTTTTTGCTTTGCTTCTCCCCCAACTTTTCATTATTTCTGTTTTTTCCTATTCCGCACTTGTTCTTTTCTTACCCTTTTCCGACTAAGGCATATAAGCTCGAAGCCGTTTATAGATAAAAGAATAATACAGGCAAATAATATAACCAAATACAAAATAATTATTTTGAAAGAAATCGGAAATTGAACCATTCTATTGTCGGTGACGTCGAAAACGATGGGCAAGAGAATAAATATTTTTTTAAAAAGAAATGTGGTTTACAAAGTAGGATTAAGATTGGAACTAGTAAGAAAATCAGTCACAGCAGTGGCGTCAATCAACGTAAGAAGTTATTATTTAACAGAGCGGACTACGAGGTCTGTCTAAAAAGTATCCGCCCTTAGACTAGAAAAATATTTTAAAAACCCCTTCAAAGTAGGCCCTTTGTGCTTGCACACACTTAGCACACCGATCCATCCACTGCCGGAAACACACCTGGAAGTCTTATTTTGGAATGGTGTTCATCTTCGTCGTTGCGTTCAGCATTATCTCTTCTCTAGTCTCCGTATTCAATTTTCGAAACAACCAGAAACCGTAAGGAGCCATGTCAGAAGAGTAAAGAGGTTTGCTAACGACTGGTATTCTATGTTTGGCCAATAAATTTTGGATCAATTGGGATGGATGTGCGGGGGCGTTGTCGTGATGCAGTTGTCAGTTTTTCGCTGTCCACGTGTCTGGTATTTTGCGCCTAACTGCGTCACGGAGACGCCAGAGAACATCTTGATAGTACTTCTTTGTCACTGTTTGTCCTTCATGGGCGTATTCGTGATGCACAATTCCACGGATATCTAAGAAGACAGTCAGCATTACTTCGATTTTTCTTCGCCCTTGTCGTGTTTTTTGGGGCCTTGGAGACTCGGGATGCATCCATGACAGCGACTGTTTTTTTGTTTCTGTGTCGTACTCGTACACCCATGACTCATCTCCAGTTACCACGGTGTTAAGAAACCCAAGATCAGTGTTAACAGTTTCTAAAAAGTCCTGTGCCACTTGGGAAAGGAAGTCATTTTGTTCCTGCGACAACAACTTGGCACAAATTTCGCAGCCACTCTGTGCATGTTCAAATCATCACGCAAAATGGCATGTGCGGAATCTTTACGCCCTCTGACCTCTTGGGCAATCTCCCGCACGGTTAAACGGCGATCTTCCATCACCAAATTTCGCACCCTCTCAACAACAGCTGCACTCCTAGCAGTTTGGGGGCCTGCCAGTACGCTGATCACTCTTCACGGATGTGCGATCATTTTTGAAACGGTGGAACCACTCCTTAATTTGTGTTACACACATCGCATCTTCTCCAAACACCTGCTAAATCTTACGAATTGTTTTGCTTTGAAAATCACCAAGCTTTTGACAAAATTTGATGCAGTACCTTTGCTCAACACGTTTAGTCATCTTGAGAGAATCGGTAATCCGACGAACACGTTGTGTAGCACCTCACTCAGCGACCGACAGGCAGCGACTAACGCGCAGGAAGGCAATGATAAAATTCACACATGCGCATGATGTGTCTTCCTACATTGTGTAGAGTGGCGCCGCCCTATCGTCTCTATTTCGCACGGAAAATAAAGGTCGGATACTTTTTAGAAAGCCCTCCTATAAGTCCAGAGAGGAAGAATATCTGGCAAGTAGACAGGCAGGTCGGGAAGTGAGAGGCATCGCAAATATCGCGGGGATAGTTTGTTCATTTGTGAAAAAAATAAATAAAAAATAAAATCGATTTTTTATAACAAGAAAACTATTGTCTTGTTTTCTCTGCAAAGGAAAATAACTCATGTCCCGACAAGAAACGAACACGTAAATTGGATTACGTTCGTGACATCAATAAGAACGGATTAATTGACAAGCGATAAAATTGGTCCTGATTCTGTTACAATTATGCTGATACGAATATCGGATGTCTTAAGAATTCAAGAGTTGACCGTCACTGCGTTCAGGAAAGAATAGTTCATTCTGAGTATGCGTAACACATTAGGAAACTGCATACCAAATCATTTATAGGGTGAGTAACATATCAGCGGACATTAGGAATCATACTATTCCTAGATGAGCCTTATTTACATAACTAAGACATGTTGGCATGCGAGCAGACAACAGCATGACGCGTAAAAACAAGAGGACTCTGGCATTAATTGCTTCATCGCCCTCTTAATCGGTCTTACATAGAAATACGTTGAAGATATACATATTATACTATTGTAAACAAGGATGACCAAATTGTCGAAGATTTTAGATGACATAGGAATACAAAGCGGATTCTAAGTATGCGAAATACACTAGGAGGCCATATCTCGAATAAATTCTGGATAGCATCCTGAAACATACTGGGCATAGTCGAGCCTTATTTATAAAATTCTAAAATGTTAGTTATAATGTTTTACTTTGTACACGTGCGGAAAAAGTTAATAAAAATACCTATATAATATATAAAGCAAAGCCAGTCTCTTTCTCGATTTAATCATCGATAACTTTCTTCCTATTAAAATCAACATAATTCGTCAGTTTTTTCGATGAATCTTTGCAGCATGTTGTTCAGAACTATAAAATGTAATGTAATTCGATTTAATTCCTTCCAGAAAATACTTTGACAAAATCGGAATTATTTTCGGGCGCTCTATTTAAAGAAAAGGACGTAACTCGGCATTCATCAATACAGCGTTATTTCGTTTTGTTTTAGAAGGAACATACCGCAGCTGTACCTACCCAGCGTTGCCCGACAGTGCTTTTACTTGTTTTTTTCTTTTTTAATCCCCAATAATATATTTTATTATTGGGGATTAAAAAATAAATTGCAAGTAAAAACACTGTCAGGCAACGCTGGGTAGGTACAACTGCGGTATGTTTCTTTCTTCGTTATGGATAACTTGTGTAACTATTTTTGTGTGTCACCTAAACTGAAAAGTCGTGAATATTAAAGTAAACGATAACACACTCAATAAAAAGACTTGCATCATTGGAGACTCGATACTTTACTTACTTTATGTGTACGAGCTTTGAAAAAAAAAATTTTCGTTTTAGTTTTGTGTTTATGGTTGTTTGATTTTTTCTTTTATACTTATACCAGTGTTCTAACTCCGTCAATGACGGAAAAATTATGCTTCGCCAGTGTTCGCACTAATATTCATATACAATCATGTCGGTAATTTAATATTTCATATATAAATTATTATTATCATTTCTGATGACCTAAAGAAAAAATCATCAACCGTTGACCTTTTATTTAGAGTGAAAGATTTTATTCAGAATTCATTTCAAACAGCGGGGATTGTCTGATTTGCTTTCCAATGTAAGTCTTTCTGATGCTTTTCATTTTTTAAATAGGATAATTGGGGACTGTATTATCGCAAATTGGAAACAAAGTGTTATTCATTCCTGATGACCTAAAGAAAAATAGCCACCGTTGACTTTTATATTTTTATTCCTTTAATAATCTTCAAGGAGGCGACTAGACATCAAATATAACACCGGAATTTTTAACATCAAATGCGTCAGCGGAAGTGAAAGAAAACGTGTAAAACTGGAATGTTTCAAAAAAAGGAAAAAGGAAATAAAAATCTATAAGTTTGTATTGAAAGCAGAAAGGAAAAAAGAAAGTAAACGTTTCATTATATAAATAAATTTGCCTTCTCCCTCCCTTTATACGCCTGGAAGATTTCTGTGCGACAGGAACGATATATATTTACAAATAAATACACCTTGCTCTTCATTGTAGAGTAGAGGATTGAATGACTGTCAAGTGCAGGTGTAAAATCGTTGACGCGCTACAATTATACAGTCCTGTGCTGATTGGCAATTGGCTGGGACAATCATTACCGACTGTGACCGTAAACGCCCAACATAATCTGGACATTCCATCCTACAAGAACACTTATTAAATACCCGAGGGTGACGAATTATTACAACCAATTAATTGGCGGCATAAATATTTGAAAAGGATATTAAGCAGACGATATCGAATTGGAGAGCGGAAAACGAGGAGGCGGCTAAACTGAGAGGCGGCCAAGACGATGATGAAGAAGAGGGCTTATAGAAGATGGGTAGGTCTACAAATACAAATAACAAGTGAATCTTGGCTAATAAAATCTGTGATCACGTTTCGCGCCACTAATAACTGTTAACCTATGCCTCCAATGGATGCCACTTCCGATTAGGCGAGAAGAAACCGGATATTATCAATAAGAGCGGTGTTTGCGCATTCGCGGTGGATCTGGCGATGGGCCAATAATCAGGCAGGTGGCATAGATGCGACAAATAGCAATTAAAATTAAACAGCAAACGAAATGCCAAGATAAGATTACGAAATCTACCACAAGATTTTGTTTCTGTTTTCTCGAAAGCTTGCAGTAGGCTTACTTTACTATAGAGTAGCTTCGAAAAAAGCGACAGATTTTTCGACCAACTTTTACAATGATCACGTAAAACCCCCCGAAAAGATCGAATTGCAAACTTCCTCCGGAGAGCTTCGAAACGATTGAGTACAGAGCCTCTGCAGAGAGGGCAGTCGTTTCGTTGTCTCAACACATGTGTGGATTAAGATGTTATACTGACGTACTTGCTAAATGGATCTTATGGGCTGTATTTGTTTGCCCGGAGGTTCAGCCACCCTTAACGACGGTGATCTAACGAAAACGTGATTATGCCGTATATATACATATATATGTATATATATATATATATATATATATATATATATATATATATATATATATATATATATATATCACAACACACACACATACATATATATAAATATATATATATATATAGATATATCACAACACACATACACACACACACACACACACACACACACACACACATATATATATATATATATATATATATATATATATATATATATATATATATATATATATCCCGTGACAACCGCCTATGGGATGAGGCGACCGCTTACAAATTCGTGTGTTCGCGCTCCATGACTATCTGTGATTGGTATCTCCCTACACCGAGGAGAGCCGACAGCTCGAAACAACGTCTTATATAGGTAAAATATTAAAATATAATTTAATATTACATATATATATATATATATATATATATATATATATATATATATATATAGTAAGCTATGAAAATATATTTATGGCAATTAAGCTACACAGAGGCTCCCGCGTTTCACCTCCGGGGGATCTTCAGGCTAAATTCATTATTCACAAACATATATGTTTATCGTTTACGAACAATCCTCAGTGTGACTTATATAACTGTACTCCTGTCGAACGATTTGAACGCAGGACTAGAGTAACTCCAATTCAACATTCTTAAGCCAGAGCCGTATCCCGGTGTGCCCAGGAAAGTTTAGAAACTTAAAGAACTCCGACTTTCAACCCAGAAACTGATACACATATTTTTAGTCGCTGTTATTTCAGGGCTGATTCAGGGTTTATTTTATCTCTCTCTAGTCCATTTATCTATTATTTTGATTTTTTGAGAGGATTTACACTTTTTTACATAATTTAAATGTGTAAGTGACATAAGAGTTGTCTTCGACTCCGATAGTTTAGGTGTACCCACATTTCTAAGCGAGAGAGAGAGAGAGAGAGAGAGAGAAAGAGTGAAGGAGAGAGATAGAGATGTGTATGTATTCATTACCGAAATGATCGGCCACAATCCGATTCAAGACATCAACGAAGAAAAGTAAATATTTACGATAATTAACGAGAGCGAGAGAAAGAGAAATAGAGGAGAAGGGAGAGAGGGATATGAAAGAAAGAAAGAAAGAAAGAAAGAAAGAGAGTATTTAGTGGTGTCGAACGAATAATAATAAGAGCAACAATAATAAT
>OY744531.1:51692199-51699699 GCA_963556195.1 Sepiola atlantica
CAGTAGGCAAAGATCGTATATATATATATATATATATAATTATGACAATATATGTATTAGCATATACTATCAGTGCCTTTTCATTAGCAGCCTCTTTAAAAGATTCAGCTCGATGATTGTCAATCAGTAACAACAGAGCATATATAAGTTAGGTTCATTTTATATTCCAATAACTATGTTTTTATTTTTTATATTTATTTTTATTTTTTACCATTTCAAAAAAACATAACATTTCTGTGAGATGTATTTTTACGGTCCGTTTCATTTTCCATGAGCCAAACAACATTTTTATGTCAATATCGTCTCCGCAACATTACAAAAATCTACAAAATGTAAAAAGTTATTTCATTGAAATGTCTTGAAAAGAACCTTTGTTGGAAATGTGAAAAAATTGTTTAAAAATAAAAACATGGTTATTGGAATATACAATTAACCTGACTTATATATACTAGCAAATATACGCTCCCTCCGGTCGCACATTTTTCTAGTATGTAATTTGGGTAGAGCTTTTTATCTCTACAATTAATTTAAATAATATATTGCACATGATAAGTAACATATTTAATAAAAAGATGAATTAAGTTTGCATTATTTTGGTTTGTAGCAACCGTAAACAGTTTTTGCATTAAAAATAAATGTAAGGAAAATAAAAATTTTAAATAAAAATTGAATGTAGTATTTATAATAGTGTAGTAGAAACGAATGAAAGTTAATAAGAGAAGGAAAAGAAGAAATAATTGTTACCTTATATACGATTCTAAAAACAGTTATTTACTTGCCCAGTAAAAGGTGTCCCCCTACCAAGGTATCGTCTGCTCGCATTTCTTAACACCCAATCGTTTTGCGCCAAATCCAGGTCAGAATATAATAAGTAATATTTTATGTATTTCAAAGCGGAAAAAAGGTGTACGTAAATTAAAATCAACAAATAAAAAAACAAAATACCGACCCTAACGACGGGGTCAAAGTTAGCGCGGGTCCTAAAGTGAAAACTAAATTCGTTATAAGGTGTGTGTGTGTTTTTAAATAGTAATTTTTAAATCCATTATTATTTTTATAAAGCAATTTGATTCAGTGAATTTAATGGCTGATAAGATTAAGAAAATAAACAAACTTAGAACGGTTTAAAAAATAAATAAGAGGATAATTGTCACGGTGAATGCCAGCATTGTTGTTTACATTTTAAATAACGCGCCGTATTAACGCTGGCTATTTAATCAGTTGCGCCATATTGAATAAAACAGCCAGCGTTAATCCATTCGTCATAGTTATATTAACTACGCAACGCATTTCATGTATGTATGTATGTATCTGTCTGTCTGTCTAAATTATAATTTATAAGGAAGATTATTAGCGTGCAAAATAGCGTAAATACATGTGGAAATCTGAAGAAAACAATAATGAGTGTATATTTGTGAATATTAATTCATTAGAAGTTGAAAAGCAATTGATTATGTAAATTGAGAAATGCGCATAGTGTTTCCGGCGGTTTTTCTAGTAGTATATAATGAAGCTGGTGAACTTAGTAAATAACCATGCTACTCTGATGGACAGACAGACAGACAGATACATAAACTCCATTATTAATACTAGCAAATATATGCTCCCTCCGGTCGCATATTTTTGCTAGGCTGCCGCGTCAGAAATGAACGCTCACCTGTAAACGGATAGAGCCCCAGTCATATTTCTTGGGTGGGTAGACATTGATTTTCTTTGTTTCTAACCAAGAATATTTTACCCCCCCCGTCAAAAAATTTGTTTTTACACAACCCCATGAATACTAATATTTTCAGTTAAAAAAAGAAAAACAAACATTTTTTTTAAACCCCCACAATTTTTTTTTACCATTTCCCATGAATAGTAATATTTTCAGTTAGAAAAAAGAAAGAAAAAAAATGTACGCCCTCCACTAAATTTTTAAAATGTTTACCCTTCCCCATGAATAGTAATATTTTCAGTTAAAAATAAATAAATAAATATGTCCCCCCCCCAATTTTACCCCCTCCCACCAAAGAAAAAATTGTTTTTACCCCCTCCCATGAATACTACTATTTTCAGTTAAAATAAGAAAAACAATTTTTACCCCCTCCCACCAAAGAAAAAGTTGTTTTTACCCTTCCCCATGAATAGTAATATTTTCAGTTAGAAAAAGAAAAAAATTTTCCCCCTCCCAAGAAAAAAATTTTGTTACCCTTCCCCATGAATAGTTATATTTTCAGTTAGAAAAAGTAAAATAAAAACCAAAAAATTAACCCCCCCATAACATTTTTTATACCCTCCCCCATTCATAGTTAAACAATTTTTTTTAAAAATTGGGAGGCGCCTCGGTAATATCAAAGAACTCATGTTAAAATATGCTATTGAATTCGCCTACGTCATATAAAAGAACCAGTTTTGTTATTTTTCCAAAATTGTTACCCATTTAGTAATAGCCAAGATATTTGTTGCTTAACTTCAATTTACAATAAAACACCTAGTCTTATCAACGTAATGAATATGAATAATGAAAACTGTGAAAAAATCTTCTCACGATAACGTCACTTCCGGAAAGAACCGGAAGGATGAGTCAGCAATTTACTTTTCCAAAATGGTCACCCATTTACTAATGGCTGGGATATGCCTTGTTTAATCTTAATTTACAGCAAACTACCTCATCTTGACAATTTAATGAAAATGAAGAATTATAATGTGAAAAGAAATCCTCTCAAAATGACGTCACTTTCGAAATGATGACTTTGCAATTTTAACAGTACTCGCCATTGAAAGTATGTTTTAGAAAACACGCCGGTTATGAAGAAAATGGCTTTAATTAATTGTATGAATAATTTTTATTAATATCACCTTATCGGAAAATATTGTAAATGAATACGTAAATTTGATAATAAATGTTATAAGTGTATATTTGTAAATATGAATTTAATTGAAGGTTAAAAGGAATGACTTATGTAAATGACAAAAACCCGTCTAGTGTATGAACGACTTTTAATAACAGTATATAAGGAATTTGAAAAAGTATTACTTTAAGTAAGATTCTTGACACTTTTTACGTTCTTATCGCAGCCTCGTCTTGAAATGTCGTTCTTCTTTGTTTATTATATGTTATCTAATGTTATTTAATGTTATCTAATCTAAATTAATTGATTAATAGTTTCATAATTCTAAAGGTATACAAATATTATGAACGCTGGCGGACTTAGTAAATAGTCATACTGGAGTTTCAGCTTCAGACAGAAAGACACATACACTCCATTATTAATATATATATATATATATATATATATAATATATATATATATATATATATATATATATATATATATATTTCTCTTGACTTTGCTGTGAAACGCACGTAAGATTTAGAAAAAGTGTTACATTTTGATCCAATTGGGAGTGCACGCCCCTGTATGCGCATATAACTTTGACCTAAATAGTCCACTGTTGTTGTGTGATGCCCCATGGAATCACTGCATCGATGAAACTACTGTCAACCACACATAATGCTTAAGTTGTTATTGAAATGGGTGTTGATTGCTCACGCAATCAAAGCCCCCATCTTACTAATATGTGTTATAAATTGTATATGAGAGAGTTAGGAGAAGTAAGAAAGGGAAGTGCTACTTTATGCAATTTACGTTCTGTGGGGAGTGGATATTAGTTTTGATGGACTCTCGGTTTTCTTGCACATGTGTGCTGACGGAAAACTGTAATCACTCTTCTGGGCTGTCATATACATATTGTTTTAGAGATGTAGGTTTGAAAATATTTAAATGTTTAAATTATGGAAAATGGTTTTGGTTGATAAATTCTTAATAGTAGAATCATAGAAAAGATTTTGGGAGAGTGGCTGCGAGTGTGCAGATGGCATTTGGGTTGTTGACAAATTTCTAAAATTGTAGAATTATGGAACGGTTTTGGGAATTGTTCTTGCTAGTGAGCAGAAGAGATTGGTACTGTTGAGAAATTCTAATGTGGTAGACTTATGAAAAAAGTTTTGGGAAGAAACCCTGCGAGTTTACTGAATATATTTGGGCAGTTGAGTAATTTTAAAATAGTGGAAATAGGGAAAATATATAGGCATGCGTAGGGTACATGGATCCTTCTCGTCAGAAACGTGGACGTTAGGAGTCATTTAAAAATAGATATATACTTTGGAATTGATTTAATTAGAAAGGGATGTGTTTCGACGTCGGGGGGATGTGCATTAGCTCAAGAATGTGAGTTGTCCGTCCTTCTGTTTGAGCAAGAGATTGGATGAAGAATATAATGAATTGTACCTTGCTTGTGAAGGAGCGCCAAACGATAAATAGGCTGACAATCTGCTAGTTTCAGGGCAGATACTAATGGTAATGATGAAAGTGATGCTGATGTGTCAGAGAACATGTCCCACAGCAAACGGTAGATTCAGAATTTAGTTTAATGAGCAGGAGAGGCCTAGCACTATTAATATACCAACGATGCATGGATTTGAGACGGTGGTTGGCATTTAAAGATAGGCCGGACCTTTCCCAGTTATTGAGAAAATGTTTTAACTACTATACAACTGAAGGGAATTAAGAAAACAAAAGGAAAAAAGTACTATACTTTGCATGTGCACGATTTCACAGTTATAAGTGAGAACTAGTACAATTTTAAAGAAAAAGTGTATACAGAAAGAAAAGAGAGAATGAAACCTATCGGTAAAAGAAGACAACAAAAAGAAAACAACAAAAGAATGTTTTAAATGTGCATGATTTCACAACCATAAAGGAGGACTAGTAAAAAATTGTAAAAAATACGAAAAAAAAAATTACCCTAGCGTTTAAAGAAAAACAACAACAGAAAAAGACAAAGAGAAAACAACTATTCTTTTTTTGTGCATGGTTTCATGGTTTTTATTTATTTCTAACAATAGGGTTCACTCTTTTTTTCTTAATTTCTATTACTAGTCAGTAATAGAAATTAAGAAAAAAAGAGTGAACCCTATTGTTAGAAATAAATAAAAAAAGAATGTAGAAAAGTAAATGACCAACTGTAGAAAAAAAAAGAAAAGTAAATAATATTCAGAAAGATGATGCATGCTTAAACGAACATCACATCTTGAACTTTTATTGATGAACTGTTGGAATTTGAAATTGAACGTTTTTTGCTCTTCTCCTTGTGATTGCTCTGAGGTTATGTTGTTTGTTCAGCTAACTATGCTAAATGATAAATATTTATTAACGCTGTCATTTTTAATATTGTAACAAATTCTATGTTAATGCATTTGTGGTCTTTTTTCGCCTTCACTATCTAACTGGACTTTTAGCGAAATGTTGAAAAATCCTCACTCTTATTTGTGCTGATGAAGAAACTTAATAAATTCGTCTCTGAAACATATGTACACTAAAAGTTTTGCTGATCTAGAACTTTTGGAATATATATACTTAATAAATAATTTGTATCTTCAAAAGTTGTTTTATATGTTATATATATATATAAGAGATTCGAAGTAAAACAGAAATATAGAATTAGCTTAAGAGGAAACATATTAATCAATGAAAAGGGGGTTGAAACATGTATGAGAAAAAATAATAAAATCCATTAAACGTCTTTTTTGTCTGATCCTTTTCAGAGGAGAAACGTCAAAAATGATACTAAACACTAAAAGGACGTCAGATTAAGGATTTAGTGAACATTTGTATGTTGGAGATATGAATTGAGAGGTGAGTGGGGAAAATTGGGGGTATACCTTTCAACTAATTAATTAGTGGATACATATATATATATATATATATATATATATATATATATATATATGTTAATTTTCGTTTAATAGATATATTATATGATACAACATAATCACACTGCCACACTGATTATTGTTAGATCACCGACGAAACGCGAGCTTGAGCCTGAGCCTGGTTAGTACCAGATGAGTTATTATGTGGGGATACTATGCGTTCTCTGAGCGGAAGCGCATGTGATTTTAATATTACCAAGAAAATTACTTTTTCGGTGGAAGCCAAATACCCGCTCACGGCGAATACCACAACAGACATTACCGAATGTAATGTCTCCTGGATACGTATGCTTCGTGGAAATGTGTTCAAACCTCGACAGTAAGGTTAAACTCTTATCGACAACTAACATTGTGAGGCATGGTATATTTTAGACATAGGTTTATTGATGGTTGTAAAAGGTAAAATTTTAAAAGAACGAAAATATAGTTTCAGAAACACGTAAATTCAAATAAAGACGTAGAAGAGACGAGGAGTCTAATAAAGCCTATATAAAGCCGTAAGCTTAATAAAATTAGAGAATATCAAATATTTTGAGCATAACAATAATGGTAGAAAGGGAAAATATAAATTATGCTAGGTGATAGTCGAGTTACAGGAGATTAAATGGAAGCTATCATGTGGTGAAAAGGTAAACTAAGTTTGTTAGATAAAAGAAAATAGCATGAAATATAATATTAGCACTATTCAATTCTATTTTAGAGAGAAGAAAGACAATATGTTTTACCGACGATGCTAAAACAGTCATAATATTTAGAGAGATATAAAATAGAACCATTGTGTAGGAAGTGAACATCTACAATACGTCAGGAAGCGTGCACAAGAGGAGAACTCGCAGTAACGAGTCTGAGCCCTTACGAAACCAGGGCAGGCTAAGAGCGAACATGATTGGGATCTATGCTACGTAAGACAGAACACCGAATGTACATACGGATATTAGACCTGGCTAATATAAACATTAACAACTGGTTAATTCAGACATTAAATCATGGTTTACGTAATTGCTGTACCCTGATAAACATGGATATTTAACCACGGTTAATACGCAATTAAAACCTGGTGATTATCAGCATTGCACCCTTGTTAACACATATATTAATTCCTGGTTACTATATACATTAAACTAGTATGCCCATAAAAATATGTTGCTACATACGTGAAACCATTTGTTAACACAGACTTTATACAACAATTCCTGGTTGCTACATACGTAAACGATATTAACCCTTAGATACTACAGGAAAGACACTCTGGATAATATAGATATTAAAATCTAGATATTAAAGATGTAAAAAAAAAATAGACGTGTTTGTTGGTAATGGCCGACAGCTTTAGAAAGATAGATGCAAATGACAAGTATGTAGATGTTGTAGAAAAGGAGGTGTTGCTCTAATCACACGGGACTCATCAATTCGTTTCCCAGCAACGTTGAAAGACAAACTGATTACAATGATACCCTCTGTTCGTTTCCTTTGGCGGTTTTAGTCCAATTCTTTAGGACATGTCGCTCGCTCCGTCGTAATCCCCGGTCGCTTATCACTTGCTCATCTTTTTCGCATCTGATATCTGTCCACAAGGGATCTGTATGTCAGAACGTCAGACAATTGTTAAATCTCTAGCCAACCCCGACGGAGAGATCCTTTTGTCGCAAAAGAGTTAAGAGAACCGGCATCATTATATGCGCCGGGAGATGACGTGGGCGGACAGAGGATGAGTACTGCGAAAACTTATATACACATCTACA
>OY744531.1:51704699-51727199 GCA_963556195.1 Sepiola atlantica
CTCGGTATTACGAAAGGCGTCTCTTTCCATTCTGCTGGAGGATGGACTGTTAACAAAAGAAAAAGTTTAATTAACAATTAACTAACAAACAAACAAAGAACGTTAGTCAAAAAATGTTAGAACATACTGTTCTCTTATAGATATACTCATCCGATAGAATACCTTTTCTCTTGTGTATGCGACGCCAGATTAATTCCATTAGCTTGAGGTAGAAACTGTTATCTTTGGTCTCCAACAACTTTCCCAACTTTCCATTGACATATGACCAAAGACCTTGATTTAAAAATGAAAAAGTTGTTTTTCTTTCATTTGATATAATCGTAAATCTATGTAATAATCAACATTTTAGAATTAAAACAATATAAATTTAAATTTAAATCATTTTATACGTTTCAACAGAGGGAAAGGATGATAAATCGAAAATTTAAAAACATTTAATGAATTATTAAACATAAAACCTTCAATTGTGGATGAGATGGTCATCCGTTTCGACCAAGTTTTGCTGATGATATCTGCCAATGTCAAAATGTTCCAGATCATTGTATACAGCCCATCTATCAGATATTCTGTGTTCCAGACAATCCAAGGAGAGAATTATCGGGAACAACGTTTCGCGAGATCTTCGCTCTATTGTGATTATGTTGCATTGATTAGTCCTCTGTCCACAACTACGAACACCCACGTCCCACCTCTATTATACTTTCATCGATTCTAACTTCTGTAACACTATTGTTTTCATCGATACCCGCAAGCATTATGGGATTGTTTTCGATGTCTTGTTCACAAACCTTTCGTGCGAATTGCATCGCCGCAACTATTGTATGTTATGCAACACTGATTTCTTTTTAAATTGCATATTGTTTCATATCAATGCTCCAACAAAACTAAATCATTATTAGCTGTCTAATTTGCAAACATCTGTGTTAACAAAATCCTTGACAGTATTTCAAAAGCTATAATATATCATTGATTTAAATTAGAGTAACCCGTTTTTATGGTAATATAGTTGCATTTGGTTGTTTTGTTTTACAGCATATCAATTCGTTTCGGGTTATTTTATGCCGACTCAGTTCATTTTGGAAAAAGATTTTATGCTTCAAGTTCTTTACATCTTCAAACATTTACTCATGGTGTTTGCTTTAGTTGTTTTGTTTTACGGCATATCAACCCTTTTCGGGATATTTAATGCCGAATCCAGTAATTTTGGTGAATTTTTTATGCTTCAATTTCGTTATAATCAAATATTTATTTATGGTGTTTGGTTTAGTTGTTTTGTTTTACGGCATATCAGCTGTTTTCAGGTTATTTAATGCCGAATCGGGTCATTTTGGTAAAAGTATTTATGCTTCAAAATCTTTTTATCTTCAAATATTTATTCATGGTGTTTGCTTAAGTTGTTTTGTAGAGGAACATGTTTTTATTTTTAGCTTTGCAGAACATGATTGAGTTTTGAAAATGGGAAAGGAAAATAACAATACTATCAATGTTTGGTGCATTTTAAGTCAGGAAGCCGGTATCATAAGACAGCCAAAAATGGTAGCATCAAATAGTTGCATTATATTCATTTAGATATAAAATGTCCGTTACCTAATTGCAGATATGTTTCTGCTATTGTTTTATTTATTTTAATTTTGTTTCTTTCACTAATTATCTTGGATTTAAAACTTTCGAAATTATTGCTCTTAGAGTAAAAAAGAAACAAACTAGTCGGACCACATACTTTGTATTAGTTCAAAATGATTTGTTTTCTCATCTTCTTCACTGTCGATTCGGCCTGAAGGGATTTAGCATCGATAAGCTATGACAGAAAAATAGCTGCACCCATTTAGAGAAAATGTTTCTATAAATGAAAAATATTAGAAAAATATTATTGCGACCTATTACGTAAAAGCAGTAAGGCTTTACGAGCCTCACTCTTTACTATATATATATATATATGTATATATATATACACATATATATATATATATATATACATATCTATATATATATATATATAGAGATATAGATAGATAGATAGATAGATAGATAGAGAGAGAGAGAGAGAGAGAGATGTGAGAAAATATATGTTTTTCCATATACTTTTGATTTTTTATGGACTAACCTTTTCAAGATAAAAGCTCAATGATGGCTAACATTTAAGAACATAGCATATATAAATAAATAATATTAAGCCAAATTCAAATGACCAAGATTCCATACATTTTACTGTTAATTCCTCCCAAATCCAAATGTTCGGTATTTTTTTACGAATAATTTCCCCTATAGACGAACAACTAAAATGAATTCTTTTATCCACTCATTCCAAAGCTCCAATAATTTGCGACACGCTTAATAAACTAGGAATTCCGACAATAAAAACCACATCACAAACTATGAAACAAACATTACATACAGCAACACAATTCCGAAAAAATCAACATCTAACGCTGGTATATACACGGCTCCATGTAATAATTGTTATCAAATATACGTAGGAGAGACTCAACGGAATCTGAAGAAGAGATTGGTGCACACAAAAGAGACATAAAAATAGTAAATCCCTTAACGCGCTTTTCTCCCACGCAGTACAACACGATCATTCTTTTTTTATTTTGAACATGCTAAAATTATGAAATTCATTTCAAATAAATCTCGACAAAGACTACTAGAAGCATCACTTATTATACACGTAAACACTATCAAACAACGTAACGGTTTCTTTAATTTATCTCATTTAATCAAAAATTAAATTCAGATCCAGGCAAGCTACCCTATATTACACTCTCTACATGCGTCGCGCATAATATCTACACATACATTACATGAATTTAATAAATAATTAGGTTGACCCCCCAAAAACCTTCACCCTTTTTTTCTCAGTAGCCCCTTACGTCTACAGTGCTGGCTTGCCTTGTTTGGGGTGAACTATGTTAAAAAATTATTTTCATATGTGTATGTTGATATTTGTTTGTATATGTGTACGTGAATATACGTATGTTCACACACACGTATGAATAAATAAGTGAATAATAATAAATACACAATCACCGAAATACTTTGGTAAATACAAATAAATACACCCTTTCCTTCTGACTCTGTTAACACTTCACGTTTTTCATTTAATTTAAGTAATTATGTCATTTACATATATGCATGTATGCATGTATGTATGTATATGTATGCATGTATCTGTATATATATATATATATATATATATATATATATATATATATATATATATATATATAATGGTAATAATCCAGGTAAAAAATATCTACAGGGTGGTAATCCAGAGAATTTTAACCGGGTTTATAATATATATATATATATATATATATATATATATATATATATATATATATATATATGCGTATATGTATGTTGCGTGTACATGTGCTTATGTGCTTATGAATAATTTAATAATGAAGAAATAATTAATGAATAATGAATAAATAATTAAATAAAAAAGAAATAAAGAAATACATCAACACATAAATAAGTAAATAAATAGGTAACTTTATCCGTCTGGTTCTTTACGTAAACTCTTTACTGATCTTTTCAAACAACACAGAGGATTCATCTTAAGATAATGAAAAAAAACACACTTTTATATTTTCAAACTTTTTGTTCTAAAACAATCACCCGAGCACGTCAGAACAGAAATAATATTTCCTTTTACATTTTTTTAAATTTTAGCTTTTCACACATTAGATACGACTTTACGTAGTAAATGATGTATGTGTATGTGTATATATATATATCTGTGTGTTAAAGTTAGTATATGTTTGTATGCTCATATATATATATATATATATATACAAAATGTTGACACCCTCCCACGTCTGACTTTGTTTTCTCGCCCTCTTTCACCCCCTGCCTTCGTCTCATTACCTCCAACACCTTCTTATCACACGACCCTAACATCTTGACCTCCCGTTTACCTAATCTCAAGGCTAAATTAAAAAAGATTAAACATTCACATCTCGTATCCCCTCGCCCCTACATACTTTAAATTAATTCTAGCTGCGACCAACATTCGCCTCTCACACCCTCCGCAGTTATTGTAATACCTCCCTCACTTGCTAATGATGTTATACTCAAACCGCCGCTTGCAACTGCCACCGTCTATTTTTATATTATATTTTAATCTTTATGCTCAAGCAGCCGCAGGTTCTGAGGCGGCTGCCGCCACCCCATCCATTCCAAACATTGTGTACATGTGTGATGTTTTCTTCAGAAAAAATCATCTTGATGAAGTCTTATAGTAAAGACAATATATATATATATATATATATATATATATATATATATATATACTATACTATACTTTACAAGATAATACAAAATGACAGCCCTGTCCGGGTAGTGCTTTCTAAATCTCTCTCAATGAAAATGTGTGTTTTTGTTCTTTGGATTTTTATTTGTTGCATCGCGATGTATTTTTTCTGATTGAGTGAGAAATTTCCGGTTTACTGATGAGTCCATTGAATAAAGATCCGGGATTTAAATACACACATTTAATTGTCCCGAAGTTTTTGTTAAAAAAATTATTTCGAAGGTAAATAAAACGTTGGTCTCTAGAATGTAGCAAACATTGTTGTTTATTTATATATGCTCTGTTGTAATATGTTAACAATCATCGAACTTTCATTTTTAAAGCGTGGTATATATAAATAATAGCAAGTATGTGCAAAAACATATATTTTCACAAATCTTTCTCTCTCTCTCTATATATATATATATTGTATAAATTTTCTTACTGATACAAACATTATTGGCTACATATGTGTATATATTTTTAGCTGCGATTTCATTAAAAAAACAGCATCTTCAAAACAACCTAAAAACGAGACTGGACGAATGGATACACTTACATGATTCATATTGTTTTGGTTGGATGAGAAGAGAAAGGGAATAGTAAAGAAGGCAAGGTATGTATCCGTTCACACCAACTTACTTATTAATATACCCATATAACCCTACACTCGTGCGTATATACATACACACACTCCATTTTCTGTCACCCACACTGTTGCTAAGTTATAATCTATTCGGTTTATCTTTATGGTTCTTCCTCATCTCGGTTAGTATTTCAAACATTTAGTTTCTTCCAATGTATCGGTCAGCATATTAATAAAAATTTACCCACGCATACATATATGAATAAGCACATACATCTGCTACCCTATATTTATACACGCACACACAAACACACACACACATACATACATATATATACATATATATATATATATAAATTAATAAATGCTAAAGTGCTCTGTGTTATTTAAGTAAGTAATAGAAGATCTTACTCAGAAATACTGTATATATACTAGAGATTTAAGATCCAAAGATAATTTTCTGTACGTCTAATTTGCGTAATCATTTTTAAAACTGTTTATAATAAATTACTGTTTAGTGTTATATACTTCTAATTTTAGTTGGATATTCTCCCTATATACATATACTAGTTTTGTCGATATTAACAGTAATTAATTGAAATGATTTAATAATAAAAAGGATAAATTGCCAAAACGTTTTAAAAAATATTTTGAATTCTTTTCAAGAGAGGTAATTGGAATGGCAACAGTTTTTCGCAATGTTCTTTGTTGACAGTGCGAGTACAACAAAAATATTGTGCACAGTAATATTTTTTCTGATGGAGTCTAGAAATGGAAAACTTTCAAACAGATATTCCTATTTACTTGCCTCCACACGAGGGCAGAGTTAGACACAATGTGATTTTTAATGTGAAATAATCCAGTTCCCCCCCCAAAAGAGCACTCAGGATAGTAACAAAAATTTAAATTTTCTCAGTCTTTCACAGAACAGAATATACAAAGTGTAACATCAGAACAGATACTACACTCTGTTCTAAATAGGTGTTATATTTTTTATTGAATTATCACAGTACAGTTTTCAAAAAGAATTTAAAGTTGCCTTAATTTTAAACGTTTTGCAACTTTTAGTTTAGTTTCATATTTTTTTAAATCACTCCGTTCCCTCACAAAATATAAAAAAAGAGACACGCATACCCAAGCCGTATTTAAAAATGGGGTTAGTCTATTTCTGTTCTTCTGGATGGAATGTAAGTGAAAACTTTCTTCTTTTTTTCTACTAAAAATTAGGTATTCTTTCATTTGTTTTTAAATATGTTTCTTCAAACATTATATTTCTGTACCTTTAAATTACTTACCTTTATTTAAAAAAATCCTGTATTGTCTAACAATGGGGAAACACTTCAAAATTAATATTTCAAAGTATGTACATAATTATATTTCTTAACTACACGCTCTATCCCTTATCCTAGAATTATTGCTGCCACGGGGGGCGGGTAAGTTTTGCTAATATATATATACAGGGTGGGCCAAAATAAGGGTCCTATCTTTAAATTTGAATAACTTGAATTTGAATAACTTCCACAAAATAAAAGTTAAACTCCCCAAACTTTATGTGTGTGTAGACTGACCCTTCCGAGATCTTTTGAAATAAACAAAACAAATTTTAGCCGAAAAACACTTCTTAAAACTTACAAAAACTAAAGTATTGTTTTTTACACTATTTTGAGTTTTTTAAGCAAAAATAATGTTTTCTAAATGAGGGTACGTTCCTTAGGGCTAATACGGCTCATGCTTGCTTCGGAAGGGGTCCTTTACTTATTCTAAAAAAAAAAAAATCAATAAATAAAAAAGTTATGAATTTTTAAAAATAGGACCCTTATTTTTGCCCACCCTGTATATATATATATATATATATATATATATATATATATATATATATATATATATATATATATATATATGTGTGTGTGTGTGTGTGTGTGTTCAGAAGATGAAAGATGAAAGTGAAAAATTGTATGAATACAATATTTATTACAACATCAGAAGTTCAAAAGCAAAGAGTTTTATTATCCTTAACTCCAGAATTCTCAAAGAAAAACCGTGTTCACCAGAAGATAAAACTCGGTAATGTAACTGTAAATATTACCTGTAACGTGTAACTTTGAAAATTAAGACACATACATATACAAACACTTTTTTGGCTAAGAGGAACGTAAATTTAGGACAGTCACCGTTAACAAAAATGATGTTGAAGTAAAGAAATTTTCATAAAGAATATACAAGGTACTCAGGAGTTTACGTGGTGTCGTTAAAAGGCTGAGTGTTCGATAGTGATCAGCTAAGTATGTGCATAGTATGCGTAGCAGTCCGTGGGACGTAAAAGTATATATATATATATATATATATATATATATATATATATATATATATATATATATATATATATATATACACATGTTTACACATACCTAAATATACACCCATATATATATGCACACATACATTTACATTCCCGTATATATATATATATATATATATATATATATATATATATATATATATATATATATATATATATATATATATATATATATATATATATATATGTATAGTTTTTTCATTAATTATTAAAGTGTTTTTACCTACAGACGATATTGTTTTGGGCTTTTTGGCCTCATCAGTGCAAGAGACATGGTTGCAGGCAGTCGCATGGGATCGAACGCAGTTCGTAGATTCAGACGGGGATTACGAGATAACCGCTTGGGAACACACGGCTACCGACAATTAGCACAGACAGTAATTGAAATTGAGATACACTTACTCGAGGAGGCAGGGGAAGCGTTATTGTTGTCTAGAGTGTTTAAAAAAACTCGCTTTTGTATATATATATATATATATATATATATATATATATATATATATATAATAGTGATAAAATTCATTATGCTAATAATGATAACAATAATAATAATGATTCTAATATAGTAATAATATTAATAATAATAATAGTAGAAAGAATAATGAAGACGATTATGACTATGATGATGATAGTGATGATAGTAATAAGGATAATGATAATATTATTAATAGTAATGATAATAGTAATGGTACTTATTGATGATGATAACAATAATTATAGTAATAATAATAACAATAATAATAATAATTATAACACTAATAGTGCTAATATTTGTAATAATAACAATAATAGTAATAATAACAATAATAATGCTAATAATTATAGTTATAATAATACTTATTCGCAATTGTTTACAATGTAAATGATCATAGCAATGTATTGTAGTTTTAATTCTAACAATAATAAGGGAAAATGTATGTAAATATAATTATGATAATTATGCCGTGTATGCTATAATATATGATATATAAATGTATAACTATGTATGTATATTTGTGGGTAGATAAGTTCTGTAACATAAAAGTGTTGCCTTGTTTTTGTATTGCATAGTGAGGGTAATTACTTCTAGGGGATTTATTATGTACTACAGAATGATAAGTTTAGTTAGGGTTAACCGATTTTATTTTTTATTTTTATTGTATTTATTTATTATTATTTTTTATTTAGTGTTTACTCTATTTACCAATGGTAACATTGGTTCAAGAGGTTATATGTAAATTACTAAGAAAGTGTTATCTGTTGTACCGGCATTTAATGGACGTTTCTTGTTTTTGTTTAGAAGTTTACCTCTATCACAACATCTAATTATATCCAGTTTTTTACTTAGGCATAAGTAATCGTGTTAAACATCACTGTCGGTGATTGGTTATTATCGACTAGTGCTCAGTGGTATAAGGAGAGTGAAGTTTTATTTTTATAGTCAGAATTATTAATGAGCATTTATGGCTGGTATATCTTTCTTTAAAAGGGTTATCAGCCATGCCTATATAGTATTTCTTCTGGGTTGGATTTTCCTTGGTTGAAATTTTGGCCTGGTAGAATATTTCAGTTATTTGACAATTTTGTTACAGAGGACATTCTGTTCTATTCAAGCAGTTACAAGTCTTAATTTTTCTATGTTTTAATTTAGTGTTTTTATTGCCATTTAAAATGTTATTGTTATGTTCTTGAATTATTTTGTTTTTGTTTTCGCCACAATCGTAGCTTAATTTAAAGGTAGTTTTATTAAAGATGTTATGTAGTGTGTTATTTGGAGGGGAATGTAAGTCTAGGGATTTTTTTCTAAGTTTAGTTTTAACCATGTAATTTAATTCTGGTGTAAACCAAATAATTCTCCTACGCCTTCCTTTATAATTTTTATTGTTCAATGTGGTAGGTTTGATATATTAAATTTGGGTGTTTTCGTATCCACTCTCCTTTAGTGTTTTATCGTAGAAGGACTTATGTTCGTTAAAGATGGCTTCATTAGACAGTTATGTTGTATTTTTCAATTTTATTATGGTTTATAGATGGTTAGAGAGTGGATGGACATACATTGGGTTAGCATTATCTTTAGTATAGGGTTCGAACGTTTCATTATCTAGGTTAAGTGTTACATCTAAGAAGTTAACTAGTTTGATATTTGATGTTATGACATAGATATCAACCTGACATGTTGACAGTCTAGACTTTAGTTAAAATGATTTCGATTTTATCCCCCTCCCTCTCTTCTTTCCTTTCTTTTCTTTTTCCTATCCTCAACAAGTATATTTTATTTTATTTAAACGGTCTCAAGTCTGACCACGTGTCTTTCCGAATTTTAAATTTCTCTTTTTCTCTCCTTTCTCTATTTTTCACCCCATTTCATTATTCCCAAATACCATCTGAGAGAAGGATCTAATTCTAATTATGCCTGATGATATCTCAGCTTTAAACTGCTGTAGATCGATAACATAAACATGCCAGTGTCGCAGATTTTGTACATGTATGTTTGAATAAAAACAATGATATACATGAAACTCTATTTTATATTGAGCGCTTTTTATAAGCCCGGTTGAAATTATTTGGATTCCTATTTCGTTGATATTTACTTTACCTGGATTACTATATATATATATATATATATATATATATATATATATATATATATATATATATATATATATATATATGTGTGTCTCTCTCTCTCTCTATATATATATACTGAAAGTCTGAACATATGAGTTTTTTTTCGACTAACCATTGACGCATACACCGTTACCAGGCCGCATGCATACAAATACACACTTAAATACGCACACACATGTTATGGATGTGTATATATTAACTTTTTAGCAAAATATGTGCATGCATAATTACATGGTTTGTTGATCAAATAAAAAACTTAACGAGAAATTTTCCCAATCAACGCACCCAAATTATTCAAAGTGATACGGAAGAAAAATATTCGGTACTATATATATATATATATATATATATATATATATATAGAGAGAGAGAGAGAGAGAGAGAGAGAGAGGGAGGGAGGGAGAGAGACAGAGAGAGACAGAGAGAGTGAATGAGAGAAAGAGAGTAAGGCGGTGAAATTATTATCAAGTATTAATTATCTGGCCGGAATACTGGAATATATATATATATATATATATATATATATATATATATATATATATATATATATATATATATATATATAAGACAGAGAGAGAGAGAGAGAGAGAGAGAGAGAGAGAGAGAGAGAGAGAGAGAGAGTGGGGGAATGAGTGACGAAGAGAAAGGAAAAGTGAGGCGCTGAAATTATCCTCAAGTATTAATTATCTGGCTGGCAAACTTTTATTTTCTTATTTCTTATTATAAACTTCCTTTTTTCTTCTTCTCTCCCCCTCTTTCTTCACTCTCTCTTTTTCCGTATCTCTCTCACTCACTTCATTACTATATTACAGCTTCTGATACGAATTGAAAAGTCGCCATCAGAGGGAATTTTATGGTTTTGCGCAGTATATGTAATTTTGCTTTTCTGCGCAACAAAAATGTCTTTTTTACGGTTGGAACTTATTACATACCAGCGCCGATTGTAACTTATAGTACTAACCGACTCCTCTTCTCACTGAGAAACTTGCAAGTTGATTCTATGTTATTTTTCGTCATCATAAATGGACGTGGTGGTTGTCTCGTTGGTGTAGTTAGTCTGGGAATCGCTGTTGCTAATTAATAGGCGTCAACATCAGTGAATTTAGTAAAAGTAGGAACACAGAAGGAAAACAATTATAAAAAACATAACTAATGGGCCTTTTTTAATTAACTAAATAATTTCAAATATATATAGTATCATAGTATCGTCGTTCATATATACAGTTACTAGTTTGGATGCGCATCACTGGTCGGTTCATCATACTGTCACGTTCTTGACTAATTGAATAAGTCAAATATGTCAGACAACAGAATACCACCAAGATATAAAACATTACATTCGCTACGGTGAAAAATATGTTAAAACTAGTATAAAATGATGGAAAAATATGCTTCGCCAATGTTTCCACTTTTCTTGATGTATTAATAAGATATTCATATAAAATCATAGAATTGTGTCAGTAAACGAATTTTTTCCATATAAATTATCATTATAATTTCTGATGACCTAAAGTAGAAAAAACAGTCACCGTTCAATTATTGGAGGATTTTTTTCAAAATTCATTTTAGGTAGCAGGGTAACTCTGAGGTTGTTGTCTTACTTGCTATTTGCTTTCTCGCTTCCTCTCACCCCTTACAATTGTCTTGTTCTAGAACTAGAAATTGTCACGTATTTACTCGCTAACTGTTCCGTGATTAGATAAAAGTATATATATTTATGTAGATAAAACTAAATACACATTGGTATTTGTTATTTAAGAAATGATCTTAAAGTAATGATATTAAACATGTTTGATTTTATGAAGTTAGTTGTATTATCTGTCTGGGAAACGATGTCAGCTCAGTGGATTTGTAGAAAGAACACAGGAAAATGTATTTTTTATTAACAAAAGATATCTACAGCCTCGTCTATATATTTATATATTCAATAGTTGAAAACACGTGTCAAACGTGTTTCATTAGTTCTTTGAATAATCAAAAGAGATTGGAGAACAACATGATTCAAATCAATCTTTAAAATAAATTGTACCATCTGTGAACACGTATATGTTATTATATTATTAACTATTTATATGTGCCCTTGCTTTTTATTTCATATTTCACATAAGCATCTCCCACGTTTTCCGATAAGCAAAAGTAGTTATTAAAATATGATTTATTTTTCACACATACTTTGTCAAGCAACACCACACAAATGTTTATTTTTAGAATTTACCTACTGACTTTCCTAAATCATAACCTGTCAAAAGAAACCCAGCCTTCAATTCCAGACGCGAACAAATCTCTTCCTACTCATTTTATTTGCTATCCTTAATTTGAGTAACCTATTGATTGTTGCGTTAAATATTGTTACAAAAAATAGCTATTTAATTACTAATGTTTTGCGCTTAGAATTAGGAATAAAGCTTTTATTTTAAGCGAGAGTCGAAAAAGAAATACAAAGTCTCCAAACAAATAGAGGAACATCTTTGTGAATTAAAAAAATTCTAACATAATAACAACAACAACAATAATAATAATAATAATAATAATAATAATAATAATAATAATAATAATAATAATAATAATAATAATCATCATCATAATGTGTATTTCTCTATTTATATAAAGTTAGGTATGTGTATATGTTTATACATTTGTATGTACAAAATTAACTCAAAAATAATTAACTATTATGAATTTTGGAACACAGTTGCCATACGTAAAGGCTCGTAATGTTGTTTATATTTAGTTTAATTTGGTTTTATTCAAAGGGGTAAAGAGCGGGTTGTAGCCCTTTGTGAAAATTTAGATACTCTCAACATTTTAACAATAGGCACTAAACTTCAATTAATAGTCTCCAAATTTGGTAGGGTGGGTAATGTAGTAATACATTTCTACAATATGTATTACACTTCAATTAATAAATAGTCTCCAAATTGGGTAGGGTGGGTAATGTACGTTATACATTTCAACAATAGGTATTACACTTCAATTAATAAATAGTCTCCAAATTGGGTAGGGTGGGTAATGTACGTTATACATTTCAACAATAGGTATTACACTTCAATTAATAAATAGTCTCCAAATTGGGTAGGGTGGGCAATGTACGTTATACATTTCAACAATAGGTATTAAACTTCAATCAATAAATAGTCTCCAAGTTGGGTTGGGTTGGTAATGTACGTTATACATTTCAACAATAGGTATTAATTTCAATTAATAAATAGTCTCCAAATTGGGTAGGGTGGGTAATGTACGTTATACATTTCAACAATAGGTATTACACTTCAATTAATGAATAGTCTCCAAATTGGGTAGGGTGGGCAATGTACGTTATACATTTCAACAATAGGTATTAAACTTCAATCAATAAATAGTCTCCAAGTTGGGTAGGGTTGGTAATGTACGTTATACATTTCAACAATAGGTATTACACTTCAATTAATAAATAGTCTCCAAATTGGGTAGGGTGGGTAATGTACGTTATACATTTCAACAATAGGTATTACACTTCAATTAATGAATAGTCTCCAAATTGGGTAGGGTGGGTAATGTACGTTATACATTTCAACAATAGGTATTACACTTCAATTAATAAATAGTCTCCAAATTGGGTAGGGTGGGTAATGTACGTTATACATTTCAACAATAGGTATTACACTTCAATTAATAAATAGTCTCCAAATTGGGTAGGGTGGGTAATGTACGTTATACATTTCAACAATAGGTATTACACTTCAATTAATGAATAGTCTCCAAATTGGGTAGGGTGGGTAATGTACGTTATACATTTCAACAATAGGTATTACACTTCAATTAATAAATAGTCTCCAAATTGGGTAGGGTGGGTAATGTACGTTATACATTTCAACAATAGGTATTACACTTCAATTAATAAATAGTCTCCAAATTGGGTAGGGTGGGTAATGTACGTTATACATTTCAACAATAGGTATTACACTTCAATTAATAAATAGTCTCCAAATTGGGTAGGGTGGGTAATGTACGTTATACATTTCAACAATAGGTATTACACTTCAATTAATAAATAGTCTCCAAATTGGGTAGGGTGGGTAATGTACGTTATACATTTCAACAATAGGTATTACACTTCAATTAATAAATAGTCTCCAAATTGGGTAGGGTGGGTAATGTACGTTATACATTTCAACAATAGGTATTACACTTCAATTAATAAATAGTCTCATAATTGGGTAGGGTTGGTAATGTACGTTATACATTTCAACAATAGGTATTAACTTCAATTAATAACTAGTCTCCAAATTGGATAGGGTAGGTAATGTAGGTATTACATTTCAACAATAAGCATTAAAAATCAATTAATAAATATTTCCCGAATTTAATTTTCTTGGGAGTAGTTCAAAGGGTTTTAGGAAATATACTATGGCTACAACGATACATTGAAATTCCAAATATTTCAAATTTGCATTGAATTTGATCAATAGTCTTTAGACACCAATTAAGCAAGATTTCCAGAAGTTTAATTTGACACATTTTTAGAATAAATAGCATGTCATAGATTTTGATCAGATTCAGAATAAGTATTCTAGACTTTAGGTTTAGTATTTTAATCTTCGTAAGCGGATATAAAAGTGTTGCAGATCTGTTGTGTTCAGGGGATTTATTTTACCCGTCCTAGTATGGGAATTATTCTCGTATTTATGTATGCTTTACGGGTTGGAATACCGCTCAAATAGGGTTCGTAAAAGTAGACACCGTTAGATTTGTTACGAGGTCAAGTGTGTTGTTATTGAAAGTTAACACGTTTACATGTATTTTTATTTCATAGAGAATGTGTTACGTTACGGCTGTTTTCAGAAGTATTTAAAAGCCTCTAAACTGTCTTATATTTAACGCTTTGGAAAGATCCAAAAGCTTGAAGCGTTCCTAACGTTTTTAAAACTTATTTTCACATTTCTTTTTTTACAATTAACGTATGCGGAGAGTGTTCGATAATTAAATTCTTTTCAGGTGTATCAATGTGTGTGCCGTGTTTTTTCAAACTTTCTTCATCTTTTCTCATCGTATAAAAATGTTTATTTTAAATCAAATCGAAATTTACCTGTTACTTTTTTCGTTTTCTTTCTCGTTGGTTGTCGACGTCATTCTTGAAGTAGCTGCGTTGATATCCTCTTTCTATCCTTCTTTGAATGACCACGCTAATTCTACTCTTCTGTCTCCGCAATACCGTGATTCATCTAGTGGATTTCTCTGTGAACAAATCTTTGCCTTTATCGATCAAAGGGAGTCGAAGACAGATTTTGAGTGGTTCAAACAGGCTTTTATTGATCTTCTCCGTATCAAACATCGTCGAAAAGAGAGGCCGGATTGCCTCCTTTTTCTGTGGCATCTAATCTTCTTATAACTTCTTACTTATTAACTTGCTAAGCTGGAGAACAGTTTTAGACTATGTCAGACAGACAGACTTAACTTAAAGGTTCAGCTAATCCTGGCACGTCTACTCTCTTCAATATCCATAGGAAAAACTCTCCAAAAGTCTCGTTTCTTTGTGTCAGAACAATAATAAGTTACGTCCCCGCGTCTCGATTTGTCAGTCGGCATTCTGACATTTATTGAACCTAAGTCCTTTCTTCCTTGGATCTTAAGGTTATTTTTCTGTTACTAATACGTGGGTAAACAGATTCGTTCCCACAAAGTTTATGTCAGTCTTACATGCGCCTAGCTAGATAATTTAAACCTCGGTCACAATCCATACTAGCTGAAGTACACCTTTTCACAAATACGGTCCCTCATAATGTAACAAATACTTTGATTTTAACGACAAAAAACAACAATAATTTGTGGCACGTGTTGAAAATAGGAGAATACTGTGCATTTTTGTGAGGTTATAACAATATTGGTTTTTGTATTTGTTTATAGTAAGTAAAATGCCCTCAGTACTATTCTTTTTTTATTTTATAATAAGACTTAATTACTTATTTTCTCCCCGGGTATTTCCGAAATGAGGAATCTTTTAATCGTCAAATGCTGGATTGTTCTTGAACCGAATATAATGCGTTTTGCTTGATGTTTATCTAAACGACTATCTCTGCCAACTAGCTTTAGCTGATGTTGGAACGATTTGCATTGCACTTGTTCATTGCAGTCATTAGAGACAGTGGCAATGTTTTTTTTTAGTATAATTAAATTTTAATATTTCTCATTTTTTTTTAAACTATGATGAAATGGATATCATCATTATTTATTAACCAAAACAGATCAGGTAACACGTGAACGACTCTAGGTAAGATAGTGGTTCTCAACTATGTGTAGCCCCTGAACCCTTTCATCATGTATCAGAATGAGATTACCCCCTTCTTCAGTAAATATGGGTGATTCACACTGCGTTTTTGTGGCCCTAGATCCAGTTCCAACTGCCACACTCCAGTTTCTAGATAAAACGGTAAGACAGTGATTCTCAACATCTTTAGCCCGTAATCCTTTAATCATCTATCAGAGTGATATTCCCTCCTTAAAAAAATGCCTAACTTAAAATATACATTCATACTAACAATGACATCTAATACTAACATCATTGCATGTGATACAAACACTAACGGAGTGAAAATCTAACATGACCTTTCAGTAGCGATGGTCGATGTACACTGTGTTTTCTGTGGCCCTGACTCCAGTTTGTGTCTGTGCTGATTCATTAATTGAGCCTCTGAAATTCCCCCCTGGTTAAGAACAAATGATTAATTAATTCATTCATTTTGTATGAATCAGATAAATTCTATAGTTGGCATTGGTTTCCCCGATACTTTTCTAGTAACAATTATTTTCTAGAAATAGATCGGGGGACCACGTGAAGGTTACCAGCATCCTAAGTGAAGGCGTTTCTGTGGAACGAACTGGATTCAAACTAAGCACACTCAGGTTGTCAGTCTGTGTTGTTAACCACTTAGCTACTGTCACCTACCACAACTGATGTAACATCATCTTATTGTACAGGGTGACACAGAGAAATGCAAATCATGGAATCGTTAATGAATCACATTTGGTGCAATAAACCAGTCTATACCTGACTTGTCCAACAAGTTTCAGTCGTAGATTCCAAACAGTTTTTATTTATCCTCATTCAATGATAAGCACCCTTAGATACGACGTGCAAAATTGTCAATAACTCTGCCACACACCTCTCGTGTCACTTCTCTGATTTGGGATGTGATGGCCATATTCAATCCAGGAATAGTCTGGCGATTATTTTGATTGACACTATCTTTGAAAAAACAGCTAAAACTCAGGGGGCGTCATGTGAGTGTTACTCTCATTCTAATACTAATAATCTTCAAAGGGGATTGCGTTTTGTAGCTAGTGTGATTAGGACCTATGAGATTAGATGCCCTTTTTCGACCCTGTCTAAGCTAAAGAAGTTAGTGGTTGATGCACCAGCCCAGATGTGACAACAGTATTCCATGCATAGGCGAATGGTAGCTTCGTAGAGATATAGGATACCGCCAGGTGTAAGAAGTTTTCGAGCACGGTAACGACAGTCCACCTTCCTTGGAGCAGATTACGCAAAGTCTTATATGTATTTGTTCCAATTCATGTTACATGTGAATGTTAGGCCGAGAAGTTTTAATGATGGACCCTTAGGTAGGATGCTATTAGCCATGGAAATCCGTGGTTGGAAAGGTTTATTGATAATTGTTAAAGGAAATGAGATTTGTCTTAGTAGCATTAAATCTTACCATCCATTTTGTCCGTATTCTACGATAGACTGGAGGTAAGGTTCTAAGGCTTGAGTCATTGACTTGGATATGTGTGTGTTCGTTTTGCCAACATGTTGAGAATAAAGCAGGGTTTCATCAGAAAATATACCCACCTCGGAAACAATTGATTCGGGCAGGTCGTTTATGAAAATCAGTAATAATACGGGGTTAAGGATCGAGCTCTAGGCAACTATGGTTGGAGTGCAGAACGGATTGTGAATTTATTAACGATTCAATTCGTGTAATTTTGGGGGGATCAATCACTGGTATAATAGTGTACTTCATACATTATACGGGTATTTGTTGCCTGGTTTGTCCCGGTCATTTTGGTTGATCCTCTGTTCGACAGTAAACTATTTTTGCCTAGCTAGTGTACTGTAGATTTTAAGTATGCTGAATTATGTGTGTTACATTTTCGTGATTGATGACAAATGTCAGGAAATTGAGTACGCGTGTTCATTTCGGCTGATGCCATCTGCGTCTATGTGTGTTTAAATAGAATAGGCATCTAAATGTGTACATTAGGGTGTCCGTTTTTTGCCAGTCAGTATATTCTTCAGTGTGAATGTGTGTAAACTTTAGTGTGTATGTAATTGCGTCGCACATCGCTGACCGTTCATGATTTTAATGTTTAGGTTTATAATTTTACGGAATCATAGTTCACCTTCAGGCGTTTCATACATCTTTTTTTCACTGTACTGAAAATGACACATTTACTTTGTTTATTAAACTTGTTCGAAAATTGAGAGTGGATTTTAACATGAAGTTTTAATATTCTACTAGATGTCTGATTGATGCATCACGCATGCGTATCAATTTCCGGAAACTCACAAAGTGAACCTTGTTATCTCTCAACTACCAAAGTGTTCTTTCTATCTGAATGATTGGCTAAGAATTATCTATTTATTAAAAAGATTATCCTGATTTCTAACTTAAGTATTTTGTGAATTTACGTTCGTACATAATACTCATGATAATATAGTTACCTAATATTGACCATTGCAGAAAAAAACACATTCCTATTATTGGAAATGAAATAATGCTAACCTCACTTATCAATTAGTATGCCTGGCTTAGAATACGAACGATCCGTTTCTCACTCGTTGTGCTATATTTTCACTTACCGATTGGTGTATGAACCGTTATACACCCGTGTCGTCTTTGTCGTTTTGAACCTAGCTTCTTTTCGCCTCTTGATAAACCAACTTGGACGCGGATGTTGATGTATTAAAAGGTTTATTTTTAAAAAGTCAGTTACAAAACATCAAAGCAACGGGCCATTGTGTATGCGTGAGATAGAGAATAACAGATATATAGATATATGGCTAAGTTGTTTCGCTACATCCATCCATACTGTGCGCGCTGTCCCCGTTGAGGAGAACGCCCTAGACACGTCTTTCCTACTTGAAATCTTGCCACCCAAGAAATCGAAAATCTCTACTCAGAAATCATTTGGTTTCATTGACTTTCGTCTAGCGTCACGTCTGATCCTTAAAAATGTTATTCACACTTTTCCATTTAAACACGACCCTCGTTATGTAATAGTTAACCAGTTTTACATAAGTGAATATTAAATCTTATTTTAATTTTAAATTTATTCTTACAAACCTTTTATATATTCCTACCCAAGAAATCATTATATTACCAAAAATAAACAAAAATAAGCATCTAGAGTGAGAACAGCGTTGAAATAGGACTAGTAGCGTTAATTAATAGACAAAAATAAATAAATAGACCGTAGTCGAGGACGACCCAAAGGTTCGTTTTTTATTCGCTACTGCAGTGAGATGTAGAGGAGGGTGCCACTAATTCCTCAGTGTGATTTACTTACTCTTGATCATACCCCTTATAAGTGTTTAGCAAGTAGGCATTAATTACAATGAACAATGCTATAAGAAGCTTGTAAACGATAAATTGACTTCTTGGAGTCCATACATTTGATCAATTGCTATTTCTCCTTCTCGGAAAATCCGTTATTTCTATCGCTCTAAACACTTTCTCACAGATGAGGCTTATCTCTATCTCTACAAATCAACTATCAGACCATGTATGGAGTACTGTTGTCATATTTGAGCTGGTGAATCACTGTCACATTTGAGGGCTCTTTATAACGTGCCGAAATGTGTCTGTAATTTGATTAGTTCCGCCCGTTCTTCTTTTCCGCACCCTCTTTCTCACAGATTTGGCGTTGTTAGTTTCAGTTTTTCTATAAATAATATTATGGCATGTGTTATTCAGAATAGTTTGAGCTTTTCCCCGCTTCCTTTGTTCCAACTCGTTTGACTCGGTGGTCTAATAGTCTCCATACATTCACTGTTTAGGTACCTCACTGTAATACAGCTTCCTATTCCGGTATCTTTTTTTCCAAGAACTGCAGGCTTGTGGAACTCTCTTCCTGCTGACTGTTTTCCTCCTAACCATAGCCGTGATCTATTCAAGACTGAGGCTAATAAGTATCTCCTGTCTTTGCGATAATCATGTTTCGTTTTTGTTTGCTCCTTACATCAAGTGGTTTCATGTTTTGTCTTGAGCGACATTAAATAAATAGACAAAAATTAATTACTGAAGAGTACGGCTGGACAATTATTTGCTTACAATAGACTTAAAGAGATACATATTGTAGTCTGCAGAGATACAGTCCCCTGGCAATGTGTTTCAAAGATGGAAAGTTCTTGAAAAAATACTCTGTTCAAAGAAATTCAGTTTGTTTTAAGTAGACAGAGGAGGAAAGGAAAAAAGGCAGCTAGACGAGTTCTTGCTGTGAATGTTTTACAGAGAGTAACAAGAGATTGGATCTCAGTCGAAAACATTTAATGAAAATGTAGATAGAGTAGTAGTAATGTCTCTTCTGTGATAAAGGGGTTGTAGGAAAGAGAAGAGATCATCCCCCACTAGATTGCGAAGTCGGTTTTGTACTTTGTCAAAGCAGGAAAGAGCGCTCTGAGCGGCACCTACCTAGATGTGACAGCAGCACTCCATCATATGACGTAAATGACTATCATTCAAACATAGGATTGCATCAAGTGTCAGGTATTTTCTGGAGCGGTAGAATGATCAAACTATTTTTCCAGTAAACTTAGCAATAGATTGAGAGTAAGTCTTCCATTTCGAATCTGTTTTGTCAGGTAGACATGCAGACATAGGGGCATCATAGTACCTAGCATGCTGACTGCTCGACAGAGAGGCAGGTAGACAAGTTTAACATGATCACACACACCTGGGAGGCATTCAAATTCACACGAAATCTTGTACTGATCTTTATTTGATTTCCTTTCCCGCTGCAGTTGTTAACATCATTTTTGGACACTTTTAGCGCCGTAATTGTCGGCATTTATTCCGCAGACAAGTTCAACAATGCCTCCCCGAGTGATTCCGACAGAGGCGGAACAAAAGCCAATAGATTCTTCTTTCTTCTCCTCTTCTTCACGTTTGCCAAATTGGTTTGTCCTTAGATCGATTCCATGCACGATTTGATTCCATCATCGATTTTTAATAGTCGTCTAAATTACATGTTGTTATCTAAAAGAGCCATTATGATCGAATGATCGAATTTCGACAGCAGAAGAGGAAACCTAAATAACGCACGGTGATGGCGAGCAAAACACAACAAAATAGATGAAATGAAAACACAGGCATATTGTTATATATATATATATATATATATATATATATATATATATATATTTACCTGTCTGTCTGCTTGTCTCTCTGCTGTCTGTCTGTCCACGTACGTGTTTAACTGATGTGATCACTCTCTCTTCCCTTATCTATCTCCCTCTCCCTATCTCTCTCCTAAGTAATCTGCATACTATTTTGCCATGTTATAGCTCTTAAGTGTGGCCAGATATAGTGAGTGTCTGATACGAGGATTCGAAAACCGACCGCGACAACAGAAATCAACAGTTTCACCCGTACGCACTCCTACTTAGCATGAACCTCAGGAAAAATTATGTCTATTATAATATTTTCTTGCATGCTCGATTACAGGGAGCTGTATTCTAATTACGATTATATATATATATAATATAAAATTCGTCAGAGTATTTGAAGAGATGTGATAGCATCGAAACGTTATATGATTGATGTAAGACTCTAATAGTGTTTATCTAATTTTATAAATACTATATTTGTTATATATATATATATATATATATATATATATATATATATATATATATATATATATATATGTGTGTGTGTGTGTACATAAATAAATCTAAAAAAACTTAGCTTTGTTGATATGTTTATGCATTTGTATGTACAGGATTCACTTCCCCCAAAGTAACCAATAATTATAAATTTTATAACAGCTAAAAGTCGTAAGGGTTCAAAATGTTGTCTATATTCAGTTTAATGCAAAGGTGACAAAGAAGGGATGGAAACCCTTCGTGAAAATTCAGATACCTTTGATTTTTGTGAAACTTTAACATTAGGTATTTGGCGTCAATTAATAAATATTACCTAAATTTTACTTTATTTAGAATATTTTATAAGGCTATTTGAGGCATGCTATGGGTACAACTTCCAATTTGACAATGAACATATTTCAGATTTGCATTAAATATGATCCACAGTCATTAGAGACCAATTAAGAAGATTCCCTGAATTTAAAATTCTTCTTAAGACGCTTTAAACTTGAACCTTATATTTGAGACATTTTCTCGAATGAACATAATGTAATGGGTTTTGATGAAAATTGAAATTAAGATTCTAGATATGAGATGTAGTATCATTATATTTTAATCTTCGTAAGTAGTGCAAAACTGTTTTGTTCCGGGAATTTTACCTGTCTTCGAAGGGATAGTTTTCTAATGTATATATATATATATATATATATATATATATATATATATATATATATATATATATATATATATGAAAAAGATGAGAATAAATGGTTATAAAAATACAAATCTATTAAGTCATGAGTTATTCA
>OY744531.1:51732199-51787199 GCA_963556195.1 Sepiola atlantica
AATAACACCTTTAGACTAATAATCTACAATATAATAACACCTTTAGACTTAAACATAAAAACTTCCAAAATAAATATATTTATCAATTCTATAATAACAGTAATACACCTACACTCTGTAAATTAAAAACAATCCGCCACACCAGAATTTAATTCAATCGCCAGTCTATAAATAAATGACACTACACACCATCACCCCCTAAAGACTAATATGCCATAAAGACAGACATAATGCAGCATCTGTAATCAGTAATGAAGTTATATTTAAATAATACTAAGTTACAATTAAGGCCAATCCATCAATATAGACAACCCCCGTAAACTCGCCACTTATCCCAAAAGGGACACTTGCGAGAATACACTGGACGCAGTGATCGTCAGACTTCATTGTTTTTTAATTGTCTTCATTTCGTGAGTCCCCGAGATTTAAAATGGGTTGTAAGGGCTTTTTTCCAAACGGTAAAGGTATACCCATGGCAATAAAACCATGCTATGTTTCTGGAATATGTAATGTATAGTTTTTAAATAAATAATTTGCATTTTAATTGAGCACGTTATCGGTTTCTTTTCAACATACCCCGACACACTATATGTATAGTAGTAGGTAAGTATTTAATAGATTCGAAATATCGAAATAGATTTTAGAACATTTAAACATTTTATTTTTCGCGGAAATCAAAATATAATTGGTTGCTGCTAATAAAAAGACAACGTACACAAATGTAAAGTAAACATGAATATATTAATATCTCAGAAATGTGTGTACAACAAAACGTTTTACTTATTTATTCATTATATAGCTCTGATTCGTTTAACCGATAGAATTATTGACATCACACCCATGGGAAGAATACAAAATAAAAATGTAATATTTTAGTTAATTACTAAAACAATTCCTAATATATATACATATATACATGTATATATGCATATGCATATATACATATGCATATATATACATATGCATATATACATATGCATATGCATATATATGCATTCATGTATATATGCATATATATTATGTCTGCCAACTGGTGTCTTTCGAGTATGGCCGGAATAATGGCCGGGATAGTGGACAGTATACGAAAATGTTCCTTGCCTGTTCCACTGGGTAAGTTTAATCTCTCACGTGGGTCGCACATCTGCATGCGGATGTTTATGACATGCAAACGGACAACTGGCCTTCGCTATCTGTTTGGAGTCTTTTCTTTTTCAAAAAATCTGTTTCAGTTACAGCTAAGAGAGGATGGAACCTAGATTCATAACTTAGCTATTAGTGAATTCAACACAACACGACCAGGATTCGAACGCAGCAAGCCGAGTCCGTTATCAAGAATGTTTTTTTCTGAACCATGTTCACATATACAGGTGCATCTACGTACAATATACATACACATGTTGAACTCTCAAGTACTGAAATAATAGGTTGCAACTTAACGTAAGGCATAGCTCTTTGTAAAAGGATAACATATTTTTGACACTCGATAATGCAAGTATAAAACAAACGCACGCATATATATATATATATATATATATATATATATATATATATATATATATATATATATCCTTTTACTTAGTTGTGATCTTAAGAGCGTAGGCGTAAAACACCTGACTGCTGATTAGGTTATTTAGTTTCTAATTTTAACGTGAAACACTCGCCAAGTTAATCACACTGTGATATAGCAACATGGTTATCTTAAGATGATTATATATATATATATATATATATATATATATATATATATATATATTCAAATTTTCTTTCCATTTTTTTGTTTTTGCTGCGGATGTGAAATCCTACCGGATTCCATACATTCACTCGTTATATCAGAGACTTCAATCGAGAAGTTTTTTTAAAGATACTATCTGTCCCTTTAAGCGCACTTGTTTGTATCTCTTTTGCACTTGGTTCACCGGGTATATTCGCTATATAGTTTTATGTGTGTGTGTGTCTTCATACAATTTCGCTTATATATGATTTCACATAGCTGGGAAGAAGATTCAAATGAAACACATACAACTTGATGAAGATACTGACATCAAAGACCCTGAAGAGCAAGAACAATACAAATACCTTTGCAGAGAAAAATACGTTTAAATTCAAGATGCCAAGACGAAAGAAAAAATGACAGAGAATATGTACGTCGTGTGAGAAAAATTTGAAAAAAAAAACCAGCTCACAAACAAAACTAAAAAAACTGCCATTAACCAATTAGCTATGACAGTGATAACATACAACTTTGGCATTATTCATTGCCCACAAAATGACCTTTAACAGACGAGACACTAAAACGAGAAAAATGCTGACAATGTTCAGAGTAATCTACAGAAACCAGTGTCTACCAAGGCTGTATCTGCCAAGAGTAGCAGGAGGTAGGGATCTCTCAGAAATTGACCATCAACATCGAGCCACTATTGTGAGCACCAGCCAATATCTGACGAGCTCATAGAACTCAAATCTTATGATGGTGTATGCCAACATAAAAAAAACAGAGCAAGTAGAACAACCTTTATCACAACACGGGGTAAACATTTTGGACAGAACTGTCTAAAGAATGAGGCAGAAACAGGCAACAAGCCTGCCAAGGAAATAACCCAGAAAAGTCCCCAGAAATACATCAATACTTTCCATTGAAGAAAACTGGAGGAATGGGCCAACCTACAACGTGCTTACTATTTTCTGGATGAACTATCACAGGAATATATAGATAAATAAGGCTCTGGCTTAAAAGAGGATCGCTCCACCATTATCACGAGAGAATTATAATGGCTACCCAATATCAAGGCTTGATTAATTATGCCTTTAAAAAGATGAGTGGTCTTAGCAACGACAACAAGTGCAGATTCTGCCATACAGAAGTAGAGAGTGTGAGCCACCTGGCATCCAGTTGTAAGGTTCTGCTGGGGAATGGCTACTATACTATGCGACACAATGGAGTGTGCCAATATCTTCACTGGACTATCTGTAAAAAGTTGAATATCCAGTGTAGCAGCAAATCCTGGGAACATATACCAGAAATAACTATTGAAAATAAGTCATACACCATCCACTATGACTATGCAATCCTTACATCTACATATCTAGAGTACTGAGCTGTTAAACCTGACATAGTCATATGGGACAAAAGGCAAAAAGTAGCAACACTAGATGAAGTCAGTGCCCCTAGTGATGCTGGCTTAAACAGAGTTGAAAGGAAAAAGATTACGAAATAGCAACGTCTTATGTACGACATGAAAGAAAACCGGAATCTTAGGAAGATCTCCATCATTCTAGTAATTATACGAGCATCGGGACTAATGAAAAATAATTTTAAAAAAATACCTGGCGAATATACCAGATGAACCAAGTAAAAGAGAGATACAAACACTTGCTATTAAAGGGACAGTTAAAATCTGCATAAGATCCCCTGACTGAGGTGTCTGAAATAGCGGGTGAATGATGTCTGGCATCTAGTAGGATGCCCGATTCTCAGCGAACACAAACATATAAGAAAACTGAAAAAATGTATACGCATTCATATTTAGAGATACTAGAAGAAAACACGTTACAGAACGTGTAAAATTAATTCCCCTAACGAAGGAATTATATGAACAATTACATTTGTCTTCATGAATCCTTACGAAGATTAAATGAAGATATAATGATACTAAATCTTATGTTTAGAATCCTCTTCCTAATGTTAATCAAAATCCATTACATGATTTTGATTCTAGAAAAAGTCTAAAACTTAAGGCTTAAGTTAATAAAGATCTTAAGAAGGAATTGAAATTCAGTGAATTTGGCTTAATTAGTGTCTAATCATTATGGATTATTTTTAATGCAAATCTGAAACATTGCATTTTAAAATGGGAGGTTGCACCTATATTATGCGCCCCTAGAACTTCACAAATACTTGGAATAACTAAAATTTGGAGAATATTTATTCATTTATGTTTTATAGGTTTTGTTAAAATGTATCACTCATCTTAACCACCCTACAACTAACAGCTGAGTTGCAACATGCATAATGATCAGTAAATTAGTTTAGTCATAAATTCAATACATAGATATAGATAAAACATACCTATCTTTATATATATATATATATATATATATATATTTCTGTTGTTTGTTGTTGTTTATCCCATAATGTCCAGGGAGGTCTTCGGGTAGTCAGGCAGATACTCTGTATGTCATAAGTTTTCGGTGGGCATGATAAAACCTGGCAGTGCTTATATCATCTCCAGGCCATCTACAGACCCTAGTGTTCCCAAATAGTCACCTATATATATATATATATATATATATATATATATATATATATATATATATATATATATTCAACTATATATTTTCAACTAAAGCTTAAAGGTGAAATTTTAAAAAAAAAGCTAATTTCTTACTTTTTTATTTCTGAATTGTCTCTGTATTAAATTATCCAGGTATTAACGTTGCGATGTCTACTTAGTTAAACAATTTTTTTCCAGGTTTTTGCTTCATTTGCCTGTGCACAGATCTTTATTTGTCTGTCTTTTTTCTTGCTAATATTCTGCGAGGTTTTAGAAGAGTTAACGCGTTCGAGGTTGAAAGAGAAAAAAAGGGTGGTGGAAAGAATCCACTATCAAATGGAGTTAAAAAAGGAAGGGGTAGTCTCAAGCAAACGCACTAGCATGACGTAGTTAAAAAAAAACGAATAAAGACATGTTTATATCTGACACCGACCACGAATGGAGACCAGAATTTCAACAAAAGCTTATGGGTGAAATTTAAAAAAAAGAAGCTAAGTTCTTAATTTTTTTATTTTTGAACTGTCTCTGTCTTAAATCTTACTAATTCTAATCATGTTACCGAATTTACTTGCATTTACCTTGTGTTTATTAATTCAATTTTGAGTTTCAATTTACCATATTTTCTCCGTGGCCTTCATTGTATAAATAGTTAACTACTTTTTCTCAGTTGTTACCCTACTGGCTGTCTATCTCTTATCTGTACTAACTTGTGAGAGGGAAACATATCTTCAAATTTCTGTTCCTTCTCTTAAGTACACAGTGAACTTATTCTATCTACATATATACATGTATATATATATATATATATATGTGCATATGTGGATGGAATCTTTTTTTACCTGCGGGGGCTCGTAAATACCCGACTAGTACACGGGCGCAGACTTTCTCTTTCGGAGTGTGGGAAACTTAGATCTTGTCAGGTCATCCGTCTAAGAGATGGAAAACTCTGATAATAAAACCTTGCTACTAACCACTTACGTCTTGGCAGAAAACTGTTGGGGAGGGAGGCCTCCTTAGTTTTGATCGACAACCTTCCTAGAGCTGGAATTTCGAACACAGTATCCGGTTTGACACCTATGATTGCTTTAGGAATAGATGGGCTCTGGCTATCGCCCGGCCTTCACACTCCTCCTCTGTCTATTAGCCAGGCGTAGAGGCACAAGCACTGGGACGCCTCTAAAGACACCTAATGCTTGGCCTTGTTTCCTGACTATGGCAATGAATGCCGTCTTTTTTCTCTCTATCTATGAAACTTTGGGGAAGTTTTTTCGTCACTAGGTCCTACATGACTAGTCTGGGCTGCTCTTGTATCAACACGTTGAGGGTACAGGTTAGACAGCTTATCTGGCTGCTGTTTCCGACTGGTAGTTAGGAGCCCGAACTATTAGGTAGCGCTAAGAACGGCTGCTCATTCAACAGTTGCATAATACCGTGGATGGAAAGGGACCCTACAGTAATCCCCGCTATCAAATCACAACAATACTGTTTGCACGGCAGCTGATGAGGCTGAACTACTTACCCAGCGTCTTGTCTTAAACTCCACTTTGGACTCAACAAAACACCCTCTCCCTAAATTCTCAATGCGGACTGAAGCCACACTTGAGTACCAGGTCACCACCTGATCTCAGGTTAGAGACATCATAAAAAACATTGACACCTTCAAAGCCTGTGGGCCTTATCTTATACCAGTAATTGTAATAAAGAAATGCTCTGCTGAGCTGACCCCTGTCCTCTCCAAACTATACAACAAATGCCTTGCCGAATCTTGATTCCCTGATAGTTGGAAAATCGCCTCTGTGGTACCAGTCTTCAAGAATTCTCGAGATAAAACTGATCCTCTAAACTACCGCCCAATCAGTCTACTCCCGATCTTTGCTAAAATCTTTGAATCATTAATCAATCTAGCGATAGTCCGGCACCTAGTTAATGCTAAACTTCTTTCTGATCAGCAATACAAATCTAGACAAGCACGATATACCGCAGATACTCTAACGATCATCTCTGAACACATATATCATAAACTGGACAAGTGAGGCTAGGGCGGTAGCGCACGATATATCCAAGGCCTTTGACAAGATCTGGCATGAAGGGCTTCTCATATGGTATTACTGCACAAATATTTAATATAATTAAATCTTTCCTAACAAAAAGATAGATCCGGGTTGTCCTCGATGGTCGTTCATCTAAGCAACATGACATAAATGCTGGTGTACACTAGAGATCCATCCTTGGACCTCTACTGTTCTTGATTTTCATAAATGACCTCCCTGATGTCATTGAGACTGAGATAGGAATATTTGCTGACGACATCACGCTCTACTCTCGTCATGTGAGCAAAAGCGGCGCAGACATATATGAGGCAATGGCTGAATCCTTAGAAAATTACCTTCAGTCTGTAGTGGATTGGGGTACAAAATTGATGGTAACTTTTAATGCCGTAAAGACAAAGCTACTTTCTTTCAATAACTACAAAAATCCTCTTCAATCACCGATTGTCATGACGACTAATACCCTACCTGAGAGTCTATCATTCAAACTCATCGGCCTAACTTTCACAGATGACATAAATTGGAATAAATACATTGAAAACATTACCAGGGCTGCTGCAAAGAAGGTGGACTCCCTCTACCGTGCTAGTAAACTTCTCACACCTAACATCATCCTATAAAAGCCACCATCCGCCCATGCATGGAGTATTGTTGCCACATCTGGGCTGGGACACCATCCACTAGTCTCTCCCTCTTAGACAAGGTCAAAAAAAGAGTCGCCAACTTAATATGTCCATCACTATTCACCTGTCCCATCGCCGCAATGTTGCTTACTTGTGCCTGTTTTACAAGTATTTCAATGGATTGTGCTCTTATGAACTTGCTGCTCTTGTGCCCTCACGACGTAAATTCACAAGACCAACCCGACAATCTGCCAAATCCCATCCATTCACTGTGGAGGTCCCCATATGCCGAAGAGCTTTCTACTCCAAAAGCTTTTTTTCCTCGTGCTTCTGGACTCTAGAACTCCCTTCCTGTCCCATTTCTTCTGACGGTACTGACATGCAGAAATTAAAAACTAATATACACAGACCTCTCCCTGCGCAGCTCCCAATTTAAAAAAAAAACTTTCACTCTTTTTCTCAGTAGCCCCTTACATCTACAGTGACGGCCTGCCTAGTTTGTGGTGAACTATATATATATATATATATATGAAGAATAAATTTAAAACATCAATTGGTAGATAGTGTCTCTGTTTTGATACAGTTAGTCTTTACTTATTTTCAAATGTATTTTTCAAAAATCAAATACAACGACAGAGATATAATTTTGTCGTAATAAAAATCAACAAATCCATCGCCCCCTCGGTAAGGAGAGAATAATGCTGGGTATGCTTCCTACTTGCCTCACTACGAGAAAAAAATAGTTCGATATAAGGTCAGTTCGTAGAACCATCCAGCGTTCCAAATTCTGGAAGGGAACGCATATACTTGTATAGTACAATCGGCACTCCTTTGTGAATGTCGACGTCTCATACGACAGACGATAAATACACCATCTATATAATTCTTAAAAATAAAATGACAGTCTATTTTTTACTAACCATGTGATTTCTATGGTTCCCTGGCGTACTTAATAAATAACACTAGATAAATCATTATATCGATAGTAACATGCTGTAAAAAATAACTATTCCCAAGATAGATAAAAACATCTTTTTAAAGTATCAAATGACATACATATAAATAAACTGGGAAAACTGTGACTCGTTGACACCAAACTGTGACTAGTTGACACCAAACTGATACTCGTTGACACCAAACTGTGACTCGTTATCACCAAACTGTGACTCGTTGACACCAAACTGTGACTCGTTGACACCAAACTGTGACTCGTTATCACCAAACTGTGACTCGTTGACACCAAACTGTGACTCGTTGACACCTACTGATCTTAAATGGAAGTTAGATTGTTTGAATCAAGAAAAAGTGAGTTTTCAAAATCAGTTAATTTTAACAAATAAGAGACAACATCAACATTTTTTTTCTGTTCGCTATATTCTCCTTTCTCTATCTATTTCTAACTCAGTCTCTGTCTCTCTTTATTTTTTAATTCTCTCTCTAGCTTTTCTGATATTCTCCATTGATTATGGATTTCGTCCGGCAAGAGATACAGCTGACGTGCTGAGTGTAATATCGAAAAGGATCAGTGAATCTCAAAACTGATGCATTGTGTCTAGGACGATCGCTTTTGATATATAGAAGGCTTTCGATAAGGTTTGGCATAAAGTTCTGCTCCACAAACTTGCTTACTATGGAATATCTGAAAATGTCCTTAGAACGATCAACTCTTTTCTCTCCAATAGGTCTATAAAAATAGTTGTTGACAGGCAGATGTCCGAAGCTCAAAATATAAACGCCAACGTACCGCAAGGATCCATTATTTTCCCTACTCTCTTCCTGATCTTACAAATCGTATCCTGGGATAATTTTTTTGATATCTACGCAGATGACACAACTATCTATAGGAGCACCTCGAGAAGCATTGATGACCAGGATCTTTCTGACTCCCTCTCTTCCGATTAAGAACACGTAGTGCAGTTGGGGGGAATGACTTGTCACTTTCAAACGCATTCAAAACAAAGCTTCTCTCTTTTCACCATCAACGCTCGGATCTTTATTTGCTCACATGTTGAAATGAATGTCTTTCTCTATAAGGAAGCTCCCTTTCTTGATAAGCCCTTAAGACTAACTCTTACCCAGACCTGCAATGGAAGACTTACATCAAATGTGTTGCTAAGGTTGCTGGAAAAATGGTTGGATCATTCTATCGCACCAGAAAGTACCTCATTCCTGAAACAATTCTATACTTGTATAAGAGCCAGATACGTGCTAAAATCCACTGTCATATTTGAGCAGGTTCCGTAAGGAGCATTCTTTTTTGCCTAGACAGAGTAAGAAACGACATGGCAATCTAGTGGGGATGATCTATTGTCTCTCTACAGCTTCTTTCGAATACAAGAAATGTTGCTAGCCTCTTTCTACTATACCGATATGTTCGTAGTAGGTTCTCGATTGCGCTCCAATCTCTAGCCTCTCCCCTCCTGTAAAATATTCACAGCAAAACCCAGCCTTCCTACAACCACAGCAGAGGACTTTATCTTCTCTCTCTCTCTCTCTATCTATCTCTCTCTCTCTCTCTCTCTCTCTCTATCTCTCTCTCTCTCTCCGTATCAAAGACCAAGCGCAGGGAAATAATTGTTGTTAATAATATAACAACACTTCTTTCGTTTGTGTAATAAAATACCATGGTCGTCTTCAAGTCTAATGTAAATACTTGTTGAGCCGTCCTCTTGGATAATCAATTCCGCTTAAGAAATTCTCTGTCCATTCCACGGTGGTTTCCAATCGTCGCGTGATTGTACTTAACGTCCAATCGACGATCTCTTTAATCCCTTTAACTTGAGTTAGTGGTGACCCGTTCGTATAACAAAGAGACTATTCCAATCCTCTGTGTTAGTTTTAGTTTTATTACCTTTGACTGATAATAAACAATGAGAGATGGAAGTGAGAGCGATAAAGGCTGTATAAAATATGAGGGAAAGGCCTACAACATGCGAGAGAGTGAAAGTTATAAAATCAAAGATAGATGAGTGAGTTGGTGATTAAATTGCAAATTACGCCTAATTAGAAAAAATAAAATGGATTTCATTTCAAACATAACTCAATCACAATACCAAGGAATATTTTAACATGTATTTTTTGTGATTAAAATATATTGGGGAAAGTCTTTAGGAAATAAATGCTGATTAAATCAGCTTTAGAATAATAATAAGTACACTCGGTAAAATCAATAAACGGCAAGTGGCGGTGGTATTGTGGTTACGGACGTGTGTCGGGTTCGAATTCAGTCGAAGATATTGCTACTGATTGACTCTTAGATGTTTATATCGTTCTTGTGAGTACACTATTTTAAAATGCAATCGGAGGAACGAATGCCAAGAGAAAATGAGATATTTTTATATCAATAAATGTATCTTATTGAATTATCCATTACAACGAATATTACAGCTAATATGATTTCTCTGCAAAATTCACACCCATCAAAACGTAACACATTCCCTCATCTGCTCGGATCGCTTGATTATCTGATCATTTTCAGAAACACATCAAAGATAATTTAATATCGAGCGGCAATATGAAAAGGAAGGTGTTACGTCAACACTAGCTGGGTACCCAGCGGAAGTGTTATATTAACCGTGAATCGTTATTGTGTACCCAACGATATTAACATACTTTTACAAATATTCGTCGATTTTAAAAAAAAAGTCTCAGAGTATTACGACATAACAATATGCCGTCTGCTTTGTCCGTTTATTCAATATAAGCATGGAACCGATGGACCAGATGTCATATTATATTCTGAAAACTCCTTCAACTAAACCTACCCCATAACTAGTAATAACGTAGTTAGATCAGAAAGCGGCTATATATATATATATATATATATATATATATATATATATATATATATATATATATATATATATATATATACATGAATAAATGTTAATATATATGTATACATATATATATATATATATATATATATACATATATATATACGTATATAAATATGTATATATATACATTTTATTTATCTTTCTCCCACAAGGTAAGATGTGACACAAGGTCGGGAAAGTGGAATTTGAAAAGCCAGCGCCCGAGAAGGTGAGCACTCTGGCCTACAAAAAATGCCTGGGCAGCCCCGTTTGCATTCCCCGGTAGGGGCGCCTCAGGCAGTAAGCAATAAACTTACTCCTCCCCAAAGAGGGGAGGCAAAGCCTGTGAGGGTGGACCTCCTAGAACTGCACAGGGCAATCCGACAGACCGGCGTCATCAAGACCCGAAGGCAAAGACATTACCAGTCTATGGGGTGCAGTATCCATCAGAACAGATACTACACTTTGATCTAATTAATAAGCAAGGAAAACAGCCAGGTGAATAAAAAAAAAGGGTGAGTTCACACGACACTTTTTTCTCTGGAAGCACGTACCAATAATACACTAAATTCTATATGTAGCATTTGTTTGCAGAAGAAAAAAAGCAAATTCTATTTTACTTCATATAAGACTAGCAGAACTAACCGGCGTTGCCCGGGGCCATAAAATCAAAATAGAAGAAGTTAAGTAGTGTGAACATCTCTATATTAAAACTTCCATCCCTCTCCTTCTTTCTCTCTCTAGCCGTCATTTTATCTTTCTCCTATTCCCGCTCTCTTATTTTCCGTCCCTCTCGCAAATCCTCTCTTTTCTTTTCCGCACATCACATTCCTTTCTCTTATGTTAATGTGTTGAAAATAATCATTATGCAATTTATTTACCGGAGTTATCCCGTTTAAATGTTATACTGTAATCTTACATTCATTGCTCCTGGACAACGCCGATTAGAGCAATAGACGATGCCATTCTTGGTGTCGGGTAAATCCGTTCCCACAACCAGATTTCACAATAATATGAAGAGAAATGATGTTGATAATGAAAATAGTCCAAATAGATTTAAATGAAATACTGTAATTTACATTTATCGCCCCCGGACAACGCTGAGTATAAAAAAGTACTACTCTCTACCGTCACTAACCAAATATACTATTCAAGTGTTAGAAAGAAGGCCTTCACAGCACTGCCAAAAATACGGTTAAAATCGAATATGGAGAGAAATTATGTTGATAATGACAATTTATTTGCTCCAGGACAAGGCCGAGTAGAACAAAAGCTTTTGTACACCCCAACTCACTAATGAATATAATATTGTAATATTAGTAAGAAGGCCTTCACAGCACTGCCAGAAGTATGGTAAAGAGAAATGATGCTAATAATGAAAAACACCAAGTAGCACAGTAGTTTGTGTTACCGCCTCCTTGCTTATCAAATATAATGCAGTTATCGTAGTAAGAAGGCCTTCACAGCACTGCCAACAGTATGGTTAAAATCAAAGTATGAAGATAAATTGTATTAATATTGACAAGTTACTGCCCCCGACCTACGTCGCGTATAACAAAAGTTACTATTACCCTTCACCCTCACTTACCAAATATGCTACTGTAATTTTAGTAAGAAGGCAAAAAGTACGGTTAAACTCAAAGCATGAAGAGAAATAATGTTGATAATGATTATTGATCCCGGACCACGCCGATTAGAACAAATGGTCTCGGTATATTCCTAATTTCTTGTTCTCCCCAATATTTTACAATAATATTAAAATAAATATGATGATAAGGACAATAGTCCGAAAGGATTTAATATATACCACTTACCAAAAGTAATAATGTAATCTTACAATTTTTTATCCCGGAGAACGCCGAGAAAAACAAATGATCCCGCTCTATTCCTAATTTACCCACCATTTACACATCTGAAGATATGTAATGTTGATGAAGTCAATAGTCCGAAGAGATTAACTATATACACCTTACCAACAGTAATACTGTAATCGTACAATTTTTTACCCCGGACAACGCTGGATGGAACAAATAGTCCCGGTCAATTCCTAATTTCTTGCCCCTTCCCATTTCATTATATAAAGAATATACATAATGTTGATGACGTCAATAGTCTGAAGAGATTTACTATATATCCCTTACCAAAAGTAATACTGTAATCTTACAATTATTGATCCCGGACAACGCCGAGTAGAACAAATGGGCACGGTCAATTTCTAATTTCTTGGCCCCCTCCATTTCAACATATTAAGAAGACACGTACTGTTTATAAATTCAATAGTCCGAAGAGATTTATCATATAGCCCTTACTAAAAGTAATACTGCTTACCCATGATATATTTAACGATATTGAGAAAATACAGCTTGTCTGCGCTTGGCTATGAATACAGTCATTTGGATGAGGTCTAACCGAACTTTGAGAAATCAGTATATAACGTTAATAAGTTAATAACCGCACAATACAGTCAAGTTAAAACCAATTTGTATACAGAGCTAATACCTATAAGATTTGGTGCAATTTAAACAATTTTATAAATATATATCCTTTTTCTATAGAATTTGTCAGAATTGAAAGGACAGTCTTCTGTATTTACTACTGAACATTTGAACTTTATAGGAATGTTGGATGGATTCGATGCCTCTAAAATGACGACTTATAGGAGTGGCCAAGTCAAAAGAAAAAAAACAATCTAAGGCTATTTAAATGATTTATTTTTAATTTTGTTTGACCAGCTAACTTTTTTTGGTATAACCTTTTTCTTGTATCCTTACTTCCGGGGTGGCTTTCAGTTCCATTTTCTCTTCTATTTGTGGCACTGCTCGAAACAGATTTCATTTTTGTTTTCTACAAAGTCATGCAAATATCGCTTGACCTTTTCTTGTCTATTAGTCCACATAGCCGACGTTTCTGTCAATAGTACTTCATCAGTGTAGTGTGTAGTGTGATAATTCAGCAATAAGAAAAAAGAACAAAAAACAATGATTGTCAGAGTTGAGCACAGGATTATATAAATATGTAGAAATGTGAATTTTCGGTTTCAGAAAAATACTTTTTCAAGAGTAATAGATTCATGAATTGTTCCACACAACTTATCTAGGTATCTTCTGATTAAAGTCTCATTCACCGAAACGTCGGTTATATTAATCAACAGATACATTTTAATATTCTGTTTTCTGAAAGGATAATTTAAATTGTTGTTTTTGTAATGCAAATACCTTTTTGTCTCATATAGCCGACGTTTCTCTCAATGAGATATCGTCGGTATAGAGTGGAGTGTGAATATATTTTCTGATTAAGTAAAAATAGAAAGAAGAAAGGAAAGACCGTCAGATGGGATAACGTGATCGTATGAAATGTGAAAACGTAATTTTTCGGTTTATGTCAATAGTAATGTTTTTTTCTGATTCATGAATGTTTTTCACATCACTCATCATAATATATACTGATGCAGTTCGCATTGATCGAAACGTCGGTTTTATAAATCAACAGAGACATTTTTATAATTTTACTATTTTGATTTCTGAAAGGATTGTCCAGTTTAACCTTTCTATTCTGTCTGTTGCTAAGCCAGTGCTGGATTATTTATGATCGAATTACAGTAGAGGGGCAGTTTCGTCTGTTTTCCAGCATATCAATCGTTTCCTATTATTTAATACTAAAACAGTATACAATGCATGCCAGTCTGATTTAGAACATAGCAACGCATTTCTTTCATTTAATGCGAAAACTCGATAAAAAGCGCATTTCCTCTCTTTTACAGCACATCAAACCTTTTTTTATTATTTCATGTCGAAAACGACCTATTCAGAAACTGTTGCTTTAAAAGATTCTTTGTAACCCAGCTTGTTATTTTAGTTGTGGTAGAAGGGACGTGGGGCTTCACAACTTCCCAGCAGAATTCGTGGCCTGGTAAGATTTGAACTCGACTTACTAACTCCATAGTCTACGTCGGTATTTATTAGCTCATTAATTGATTCTGTTTTTGATGACATGTATTTGAATAAGACAATTCTATTAAAATATGTACATGAACACACATCCACACACATGTAAATAATAATTAAATAAATGTAACGAATTTGTTTTAAAAACATCTTTATGTATATATTTGCTTCTGCCAATTTGCAAAACACACATTTTTGGATAATAAATTTAAGATGTTTTCAAAAAACTTCGTCAGTAACCTTTTATTTTTATCTTTCATCAAATTAAACCCAGAGAAAAACATTTTTTCTTTTTCTTATGCGCAACTGCGCATAGAAAACCGTTAACATAAAAATTGTTATCTTCATTTTATTTCTTTATATTTTTTCCAAGAAAACCAATGTAAAAACAACCCTAGTTTTATCCTTATGTAGGTAAATATCCAAATATAATATTATAAGACACTCGGAAAATATGATGTTATGTTATTTCATAATGTCTTCTATTAGTTATTCATTAAGAGAATACAGACAGAACAAGCATATAAATAAGGAAAACGTTTTTGACACACGTATTTTTCATATTTTTCCCATATTCCTTGTTCTTCGATTCTCATGTTTTCATGTCATCAAATCATCACAATCTTATTCACACCGTACCTTTCAGTTTAACTAGGATATTTATATCCATTCAACCTTTATGTTACATAATTTTATATATATATATATATATATATATATATATATATATATATATATATATATATATATATATTTATATATAAGTCACTTAGCTATTTATTTTTGAAATTCTAAAGTTAAAAAATACGTAATACAAAACAGAAAATTTATTCAACAAATTCATTTGTGAGAGTTTAAAATTACAGCAAACTTTCAAAATTTCCACCCTCGTTCCGCATGCATAGCTCCATTCTTTTTTGCAAGGAATTTACGACGCTTTGTAGCATATTTGATTGATTATGAAATAGATATATATAGAACGAAATATATAAACGAACAAATTTAAAATAACAAATAGCAGTAATTAGAGAGTAAGATAACAATTATCAAAAGTTCATAGTATGTTTGTGCTTCATATGGTAATCATTTTAAATAGCTAAGTGAAGTGACTTATGAATAACCATATATATATATATATATATATATATATATATATATATATATATGGGGAAGGTATATTTATCTAGATAAAATAAAATGGTATAACATTCCAAATGAAACTGAAAGGCATACATTAATCAATATTTCGGGTAATACTGTTTCTATTCGGGCTTTTTGAAGATACATAATAAATGAAAAAGACATGAAGTATTTATATACACATCAGTGGAGGAAGGATACAGATTCCAAATTACGCATGAGCGAGTGAGGAAAGTTTGAGATGGTGGGAGAAAAGCATAGCGGTGGCGAGGCAGGAGTATGAAACAGACAGGCTGTGTGATGATCTCGATTGCAGCAAGATATATGTAGACAGAGAAAGCTGAGATAGTAAGTGGCGAATGTGGGTTGCGCCTGACTCCTGCGATCCATTGTTGTATATATATATATAAATATCTATGTTTTCTTTTATCATGTATCTTGAAAAAGCCTGAATAAATATTCATAGACGACATATCGATCAGTACCTGCATCCGTGTTACGTTTAGACTGTCCATATTTTAGATTTTATTGTTTCGTCGTCTTTACGACACGCCAGCGTGGCTAGACTTAACAAGATTTCTAGAGGCTGGCGTCTGGAGCTCTATCAACTGAACTAAACGAAACTGCTAATGGCCGCGGTAGAAATTTGTGCATATATCAATGAAGTCATTCATTATTTATATTTCTTTACGATATTTGTAACCGAAAGTACTCAATTCTTATTTACGAAAGTTCATCGCTTTAACGTTAAGTGGAAAGCATTATTTCCTTCACCAGACTGTTCCACTCTAAAGCGAGCGTGTATATATATATATATATATATATATATATATATATATATATATATATATATATATATATATATATATATATATATAGACACGTGTTTCGTTGTGTCTACGTTTCATCAGGATCGCTAGACCTAGCAAGATTCGAAACTTGACCCTAATGAATTGTGTCTGGTTTTCTACTAACTGAGCTAAACGAAACTGCGAATGTCAGTGGGAGACATTATATCGTATATACGTCAATCTATTCATTTATTTATATTTTTATGATACTGATAACGGAAAGTTCTCCATTCTTTTTTACAGAAGAGTATTGCCTTCACGCTAAGTGGAAAGTATAGTTTTCTACGCTAGAGTGTTTCACCCATACGGAGGCGTATATATAAAATGAAATATATTTATCCACAGATACGAGTTTTGTCGTCTCTACGACACATCAGTATGGCTAGATCTTGCAACTCTAAACTCCTAGTAGCTGGCGTCCGGTGCTCTACCAACAGAGATACACGAAACTGCTGACGTCATTATCGTGTTCAAATAAAGTCATTCATTCATTTATATTATTTACAATCCTGATAACTGAACGTGCTCAGCTCCTTTTACGGAAGTGTATTGTCTTAACGCTAAGTGGAAAGCATCATTTCCCTAACCAGATTGTTCCATATATGGCATAATAAAATGTCAATTAATTTACTAATCTCTTATTACTATTCGTCCTCTTTCATCCATTTTAGTAATAATTGTAACGGCATGAAATGCGTATATTAATTATGAATATACAAAACATATTGTCATCCAGACTGTCACCCTATATCAAAGTTCTTCAATACGGTTAGACTCGTAAGTACTTCTTCTTTCGTTTGCTTCACAGCATCTCACTGTTAGATCACTAGCTCGGTTGAGAAAAGCCATGCTAATGTTTTGTTGTCTAGCGCAGCTATGCCAGCTTCGTCGTTGGGTGGTCGATATTTGAGGCATGACTCAATGATGTGGTCTGCTGTCTATTCAGAGTGACCACAGTCGCAGACAGCCGAGTCCCTGAGTCCCCATCCTTTCATGGTCGCGGCGAAACGGCCGACACATGTCCTGAGGCGGTTGAGCATTGTCCACTGCCGACGAGGGAGATCCATGCCTGGTAGGTTATCTGGGTCCTCCACAAATCTGGAAGAGATAAAGTCAGCCTTTTCGTGGCCACCTCCATAAGTACCTGCTCACAACAGCGAAACTAATGACTTTAGACTGCTTCCAGCGACTCCAGCGTCCTTTACACTGGTCTCAACGACCTCTACGCCCGCTAACAATGGAGATAAATCGTAAGTGCTTCAAGCTGCCGACAACCGGAATTCTTACGCTTAAGTTATAAAGTAAGTTAATTCTTAATGTCCATATAATTATCAGCAACCGAGTGTGTTCTAGTCTTTTACAGAGAGTTTAGCATTATCGCTAGTGACAGCAGGCGATTTCTCTTAATAAAGTGCTGATAGTTTGCGCCACGCTTTTTTATGGAAATCGCTCCAGACAAGGCATGAAGCCACTTGATGTAAGAAGCTAAAAATACTACTAATTAAAGTAAAAACCTAGCAACTGATAAGTGTTAGATGGATAGATTCCGATCCATGAAAACAGCAGTTCTTCCCTTTTTGTCAGAAACATAGCTCATGAAATGTTAAGACTACAGGACAAAATAAGGGAAGCGAGAGTTACGAGGATGCCGAAAATAAACCCAAGGTCCACTTTCTAATCTCCTAGCGTATATCAATTCTTTTTACGGAAGAGTATTCGTATATAATCGGATAATAAAATGCCGAAAAACAAACTAGGAGCCCCTATTTATTTGCCTCCCCACGGGAGCAATTAAAGACCGAAGGTAGGTTTTCATGTAGAGGCTATCCATCTTCCCAAAAAGAGCGCTCTCGATGGAACGAAAATAAACATTTTCCCAGTCAAGAACAATTTATCTTCCTCCAACTGAGAGCAGAACATCTTCGATGGTCAGGAAAGAAGTCGTTCCTTAAACGAGATAGGTTTGTTGAAATGCCGATACTAACCTTGTTTCGTTACAAAAAACATATCTCCTGTAATGAACGTTTTCAGGGGGAAGATTGGCTGTAAGAGCTCGTGTATTAAACGGGTTTATCTACTTAGCATTATACTAAAGCTGAGTTAATAAACTTTTGTTTCTATAAGGTGTCTTTAATATATATTTGAATCACACAAAATACATGTTAAAATATTCCTCGGTGTTGAGATAGAAAAAAAACCTTCCATTTGAGTTGTTCTAATTTATGTAAATTTGCAATTAACTCACAAAGTCACCCATTTCTTACTAAGTTTCTATCACTATCACCCTCTCGAGATGAAATTTGTTTGACACCTACCTCTTATTTTATACGGTATCTACCAATCTCACTTCCATCACACTCTCCCCATCTCTATCCCTCTCTTTATCTCTATCTCTTCCTCTGCTTATTAACAGTCAAAGCAATAAAAAGGGCACAATAAAAAGATTAGAACAGTCCATTATAAACAAAAGGGAATATCACCACAAATAATAATAGTATTTAATGAGAAACTGGAATGTGAAAAAGAGATGGGGCTGATATAGCAGCCAGAAAGAGACTCATTTAAGATTTCGCTTTTTTATTTTGTTAAATATTTAACTGGCTTTGCAAACTCACTTTTCTCTTATTCTAACAATCTAATCCGAGCTAAATAAATGTCTTAATCGATCTTTTTTTTCTAGTTCGGTATATATTTTGTTGAAATGTTTTCTCCTCGTTAATTTATTGTATGTTTAGTTCGGTATATAATAACATATATAACGCCTTTCTTTGAAGAAAATTCGTGTGTACCTGCAGCAACATTCGAACCCCCGCATACTTTGTCGATGCTGTAACTGGGGTAAACTTTATTTACAACAAGTCGCATCATTACGACCGGGACATTCAAACAACGGACACGGTTTCAGCCACGCAAGCAAATGAAACCGAAACAGTAACCGTCGACCCTTGTTCTTGAGCGGCCATTGAATGTTGCATCCTTTTGAATCAGACTAAAGTCGCTCCTGTATAAGGGAGGTTGATTGAATCGGTGACATTTGGAATTTGGATTCGGTGCGTTTGGCATAGAGCGAAAGCATTAATGGATATTTCAGGAGAAAGTCAGTCTGCGTTGCGAGTCCCGTGCGCACGGCATCTTCAAGCAACGGCGACGGCCGCTGCGAACAAGGGAAATAAAAGGGGAATAAATTGGCGCCATTATGGTCTTACATTGTTGAATCACGCGGGAACACGTCTACAGATTCAGCGCCATGTCCTTTCTTAAATAATGTCTACTCAAACCATATAATGTATATGCTGTATTAAATAATGTTTACTTAAACAATTATAATATATATATATATATATATATATATATATATATATATATATATATATATATATATATAGCTTTGTTTAAGAAATCGGTAAGATGCCAAGATTTATTTTTATTTTATTTTATTTTATATTTTTTATACAATAAATCAAATATTTCGGAAGTCGATGCTCGTCCATCCTGAATGAAAATAAGAATCCGACATTGTTATAAATAAATATATATATATATATATATATATATATATATATATATATATATATATATATATATATATATATATGAGTATTTCTCTAAGCCAACCGTTTAGGGGCGAGCTCTCCAACAGCGACGCCCTCTCTTGTATATCTTATATGGAGGCAGTGTATTGTCGAGACCGTGTGATGGTAGTACATATAGCTTATTTTCACTGCTCACTGCTATGTGTAATACTATTACATGGTCTCGACAATACACTGCCCCATATTACAACAAGAAAGAGCGTCGCCGTTGGCGAGCTCGCCCGTAAACAGTTGGCGTAGAGAAATACTAAAAATAAAACTATATATAACAATGTCGGATTCTTAATTTCATTGAGGATGGACGGATATCGATGTCCGAAATATATTTGATCTGTTGTATAAAAAAACATCTAGGCATCTTATCGCGTTCTTAAACAAAGTGGTTTTAATTTTAACGAATGCCTTTTACTATATTAAAAACATTTTATATATATATCTGATGTAATGTTATATCGAAAAGAAATCAATAAAGTGGTCGATCGGAAATAAGTAAGAACTAATATAATTTATTTGAAAACTATATGTTACATATTTCAGAAACGTACCGCGGTTACATCCAGATGGGCTAACTTTTTAATTTTTTAAAAAGTTCTATGCCCAGTGGAATCGTCAGCGTGCTGAATGAGGTCAAATCACGATGAGAAATGGCGTTATATCGATAAAAACACGGTGAATTTTTGGAACGTTTCTCTGGGAAAAATATATTGGTTGGGAATTAATTGAGTTTAATTTTATTTATTATTTATATTTTGTTTGTTCTACTTGGTGTTTTATTTATTTATTCGTTTGTGGCTTGGTATTTTTCTTTTTATTTAAGGTGCTTCTAGATTGTAGGAGATTACCGGTGTCATGAAAAGTAGAAAATACAAAAGAGGGGGGGCGTTTAAAAGTTTTAATATTGAAATCTCTTTTTGATCTTTATACCGAGTTAAAATTTGTGCATCAGATGTATTATTTATTTTAGTTTCAGTTTCGTGTTTTAAAGGTTTTATTTTGTTTAGTGTTTTATTTACATGTTTCGTATTTTAAAAATCGTCTCGAAAAAACGAAAATAAAGGGGGCTGGCGTCTGAATATACCGTTTAAATTGGTGCGTTGTTGATGTTTTCGTTTTAAAATAAGTACTGAGTCATGGTTAAAATAATATATGGGTCTTATTGTAATTGAGTTATATTAAATTAATGTAATTATTCATGATAGGTTTGGTCTGTTTTACTGCTTCAAATGTGTGTTTATATTTAGGGATAACTGAGTGGCATAATTTATTGATTAGTGGGATTCGTTAAAATCTTTTATTAATTTTTTATAATTAAAAAACATTGTTTGTTCATAATTTATAGTTTAATGTTCTCCCGAAATTTATTTCATAAATTATATATATATATATATATATATATATATATATATATATATATATATATATATATATATATATATATATATATAGGGGTGGATTAATTGTTATGCAATGGCTAGATTTCGATGGAAGATATATTTTGTCAGGTTTATCTAGGGGTACCTAATTTTTTTAACTATCATTATCATATGCATTCGTGTTGTGTTGATGTATTTAGTTAATTTAATTGGCTTTATCTAATAAGGTTTATAAATCTATTATAGGGTCTATGTGAGGTGGGGGTTAGGTCTAAAACATCTATAATTCTGTTAATTCTCTGGATTTGATTGTTATATTTCTAGGTGTTTAATTAGGAACATTCATGTATTTAGCATGTTAGAAAAGTAAAAAAGAGATGGGGCATCTACTGATTAATGTTTTATCCGTGGTAAATAGAGTTAGGTTGTATTTGGATTGGTAGAGGTAATGTAATTGTGGTTATAGTATGTGCAATATATTCGGGAGGGTTGTTATGTTTAACATAAAAAAATCAAGTATAACTTCCAAAAGGTCACTGAGGTGGTGGCTATTTAATATTTTTTATTTTGTATTTTTTAAATTTTTTTTATTTATTTCATTTTATAGAGGTCATTGGTATTTAGTGGGTGATTGGTGAGTTATGTACTATTATTGTTGTCAGTCCATTGGAGTACCATCGTGATTTGACCGCATTCAGAACGCTGATGATTTCACTGGGCATAGAATTTCTTATAAATGTAAAAAGTCCGCCCATTTGGATGACACCGCGGTACCTTTCTGAAATATGTTACATATAGTTTTGAAATAAATTATATATATAGTAATAAATAAATAAATAAAAGATGTATAATATACTTTATTAGTTCAAAGAATTCAAAGTCAACAATAGTCTGGCGTACAATCGTTTCAGAGACGATTTGGAATCATATATCATTGTCTTATTTTATATATATATATATATATATATATATATATATATATATATATATATATATATATATATATATATTAAGTTCAAATATAAACAAAATGAACAAAACCAATACTTTTCAAAAGTGTACAATATATAATAAACATAGTTTGAGTATCCGACAATTGTTTCAGAACCTCTTCGGTTCATCTTCAGGGATATACTATAAGCAAAGATTAGATCCGCCAATACATAATTATAAAAAAATTAAAAAAACGAACAAATTACATTCAAATTTATTCAGACGAGAAAACCTTTAGCGTAAGATGACATCTTGACACCTACCTCTCCAAGGCCGCCTGATAGTTAAGAAAGTCGGCCAACTCAAACTATAGGCTGGACAGGCTCGAAGCGGCCCATCTCCCCTTTTCTAAATACATGCACACACACCCAGTCCCCCCCACACACACATACACACATCCTCGCTTATACACACACATACACACACCTATATATATATAAATAAAAATAAACATATATATATGAATATATATACAAATATAAATAGAATTACCAACTATATTGAAAGTAACAAAATCAAATCTCTATAAATTTCTAAATATATGTTAGGGTTTTATATATAGATCAAATTAAACATGAAAAAACAACTATTAATTGCAACAATACTCTACTAAAAAATAAGATGATCTAAAAATAATATAATTCAACTATTTATTTGAAAAATTCGTAACCAAGTTTTTACTATCAATTAGTTATTATTCTAATCTCGGTTATTATGATATGCCACTTAATACTTTATTATTTATAATAAGTTTGCGTCATGTTTTAAGGGATTTCAATTATTTATTCTTTCTTCTTTTTTAATTAATCACAGCCATAGTTACTTACTAACTAAGTTGATCTAACAATAATAATAATCTTCGTATAAATTTGAAAATTAGTTACCAGGTTTTTAATATCGACTAGTTATTATTTTTAGTTCTTTATGATAAACTACTTAATACTTTATTATTTGTAATAATTTTGCGTTATCTTTTAAGAGAATTTTATTATGTTATTTTCTTTTACTTTAGATTTTCTCTCTGAAATTATCTTAAATGCTGTGTCCATCTATATTGACTTAGCTTAACGGACGTTTAATTGGTACTAATTTAAGTTCATTAATTCTATTATTCTGTTCACCCTTCAAAATATCTTTTATTTCAATATTAAGTCTAAACCTTGTAAATTATTAATTTATAAGTCTTCTGGTTACTAATATTTTCCAATCACCCGGAGTTATACCTATTTGATCAGTTACATAACCTACTATGTATAATGATAACTTACATAAATTATTTAAAAACTATATCTATAATACTAAACTTACTATCTATACATGTTCAAAATTAAAATCAAGAGGAGTTTTGATTAACCTATATATATTGTCATAATAATAAAAGAATATATTCTTATTATTAATTACATATTTAAGATCTCAATATCAAGTTTTCCTATTAACTAGTTAGTTGAACATATCCTTCGTATTATTGTTAATTATGATACATAATTCCGCGACACTTTATCATTTGTAATAATTTGATTTTAAGTCTTAAGAGATTGTAATTTGAATTCCTAATTTTTATTTATTTTATTTTTTAAGTTATGTTTACATCGTTTTCACATTACTTATCTAAGGTGAACCTTTTAGAGTGCCTGCAATTATAACTTACATTGTTCCTCTCGTTTAGTAAAGCATTTTTAATAAGAAACAAAATTATAGACAGTTTTTTATTTAAACACAGAAAACAGGTATGGTTGCCTAGTGTATGTATTTGTGCTTTTAAAAAAAAAACTCCATTTTACTACAGAGACAATGCAATTTCTTTTTAGGGATAAAACATAATGCCCGTTCTATCATTTTCTATGTTGTTAAATGAGCATTTATGGTTTGTGTACATATCTTTAAAATCTGTACTAGTACCTCCTATGTGAAACATTTTAAAATTAGGGTCATTCTCTGGGAGAACAGTGCTTTTTCATTAGGCATTTTTCTTGTAACGGGCACTCACTTTAACTTCTACAACTACATTTATTATCTTGTATTTTACTAATATTGATTGTATCATTTTCCTTTAATATTTGTCTATTGTGACCTTTGATTATTTTTTCTAAATTATTAGTGCAACTATAACTAAGTTTAATTGTGGTTTTGTTAAAGATTTTATGCGGTGGGTTATTATTTGGGAAATGCCTATTTAATAAGTTGAGAAACATATGTCCAATCTTGAATTTAACTAGTAGATTAAACGAAGGTATATACTAAATCATTTTTCGTTTTCAATTTACTTTTATTTCTATTCCTACCATCTTGATATTCGATAGCCGTGTTAGTATACCCACTATTACTTAGAACATTATTGTAAACACTAGTATTGCTATTGAAAGTTTCTTCATTTGAATAATTATTGCTGATTCTATGTCCTATGGATAACGGGATATGTTTAATAACGCTTGGTAAATGGTTTGATCTTTGATTTATGTATATTGGATCATAGTTCTCCTTCATATATGGTGTGTATACTCCTTAGTTAAGATTAAGGGTAATATCTCTAATGTTTGTAATTTTGATACCTTCAGCTATTTTAACTTTGAGTCCTAACTCTTTCATTGTTCTGAGTATAAATTTCTTAGTGATTTAAACTTTAGTGCCATTAGTATCTTCAATAACTGCGAAACCATCGTCTTTATACAATCCTATATCCCTAACGCTAAACATGTTATAAAAACTTACTGAGACAGGTATGTTTAGTGTACGGGATATCAGATTATATAGGTATGATGCTTTGGCAGTTATTGAAAAACATAACGTAAACTTATAAATAATACAGTATTAAGTAGCTTATTGTGATAACGAGATTATAATAATAACTAGTTGATAGAAAAAAATAGTTTTAAATTTTAAAAATAAATAGTTGAATAATATTATCTTTAGATCAATTAATTTCTTAGTAGAGTATGGTTGCAATTAATTTTTAAAAAAAAATAATGTTTAATTTGATATATATATATATATATATATATATATATATATATATACATTAAACCCAAACATATATTTAGCAATTTATAAACATTAGATTTTGTTAATTTCAATATAGTTGGTAATTATATTTATGTTAGTATATATATATATATATATATATATATATATATATATATATATATATATATATATATATATATATTTCCAAATATGATCTAAGGTTAAGATCAGATTCTTACACTCCCTGATGAGGTCTCAGTTTATAATAGCTGTTGATCGATAACATCGACATGCCAGTGTCGCAGATATTGTACATGTCTGTGTAAATAAAAATAATCATATATATATATATATATATATATATATATATATATATATATATATATATATATCTTTCTTAAGTATCATGCGGTCTTAGAGAGGTAGGTGCCAAGATGTCATCTTACATAAACGATTTTTTTCGTCTAGATATTAGTCATAGCGAAGTCGAGGACAATATCACACGAAGAAACTACAAACCTTTAAAAGTATAAAAAAAGTTCGACTAAAACTAGCAAACTAAATCTCAAGATACATTTCGACAGATACATTTTTAAAAAAAGGAGGGGGGTGGATATCGCCATAATTTGCAAAAACGCGGAAAACCGGACTTCGGAAAGATAAAAAGAATAGGCAATATATCGACGTAATAAAGGCAAAGTATTCTTTTTTAGAGGTCTCTAAATAGATCCAATTTTTGAGACAACTCTTTTTGCCTACATAGCGAGGGTTTTCGCACGGCCTCCAAAACTTAATATGGTGTTTAGAACGGGCCTTGTTTACAATGCGAACAAAAACATCGGAATACGCCTCATCACACTTTTTATTATCATAACAGTGATGTCCAATGGATGACTCGTGGACGTGTGAGCGCCCGGATCTGCTCTGTAAACACCTGGATGTTTTTTATAAAGACCCGGATACGCCTGTCGATACATTACTCTTTACGAAACATGATCTGCGAAAACGTGCAGGGATATGCTGGACCACTCTGACTTCTAAGCGTTGAAGAGTATAACCAATATTGTCAGCTTCACACTGACATTTGAATTTGTATATTATCACACTTTTCTGTAGTGTTGGAAGTACATCTTTCTGAAATGCTGGGAAGACACAAGGATGTACTGCATAGAAACAAAGAGATACAACGAATGAAATTTTATCTGAACATCCTTTACTGGTAGAGTCAATAAAAGGAAGTTTCAAATAGACGGGACATTTTGGTGGACCAAAGAAAATGTTGGCACTAAATTTCGCAAGTTTTCCATGAATACATCAAGAAATTAGACCCTCGTATAATTATTGCTATATATCGATTCTTGAATTTATAGTTTATAAAAATAAAAAAGAAAGAAACAGTTTGGTTTAAATTCTGTAGAAGTAACAATTGTTTCATGTTTTTCTAAATAAAGAAACGTAAGTTTATTTGTTTAATTTATCCTTATATTTTTATAATTGATCGTTTTATTTATTTATTTTTAATTTATTACAATTAAATAGCAGAATTTGTCAGCGTTTGTTTTCGTGTAAGTCAAGGGTCGATGTTTTTGTGTTTTCGTTTTTCTTGTAGCCTTTACTTGTAGGTAAAAAAATCCGTTTAATAAAAGTATATAATTTTTAATTAAATTATGTTTACAAATTCATATCTGATTATGTCTTATGAGTTTTTATCGTTAAGTATATTGTAATATTATTTATAAGGGGTGTCTAAATTATAACGCTATTATTTCAGCGCGGTACGTTAGGTAAAATGTTTCTCCAAAAGAAAAATCTCATCAAAAAAAATACATGAAAAAACGAATCGATAAAACGCCCCACCCTCAAAGGGATAATTTCTTTGGAATATTGTTAAGTATTTAATAAAATATTTGTGATGTGCATTAATTGTGCAAAGTCAAGTAACTTATATTTATGTCTGGAGCTTGAACATCCAATGTTATGAGTTTGGCGAAGTTTTTTAAAAAGTGAATTGTAATCCTTTTTCCGTTTTAACTGACGATTAGAAACCGTATTGTATTATGTGTGGCCGCATTTGGTGGCCGGAGCAATAAAATGATAAGTCGGTGGTTTGTGCTGCATTATTATTTAATTTTGTTTTTTTGTAAGTTTTCTAAATGCAATTAAGGTCGATGGTGTTTCGTAGAAGCATCCAATGTTTTTATTAATTTATAAAAATGATAATTATTTATGGTTTCTGTTAAGAGTTGCAACTTTTTTTGTTTAGTTTATAAGCGAATGAAAAAAACATTGCTTTTCAATTGAGCCTAGCTACACCGCTTGTTGCCACCACCATTTATGCAGTAACACAATAGGGTAGATCACCATGACAGTTTTATTCATTTTTAATTTTGTGCTCTTTAAACTTGTAGATATCCCTATCCATGCCCGACCAGTCCAATTCGGCTAACTTTGTGTAACTTTGGGAGAGATTGCGAAAATAAGATCATTTTTATGATACTGGTTGTATAAAGATACTAAAAAGGTGACATTCCTAGAAAAGTACACAACATTTTCTGCACTCCAACTGTGAAACTATCGACTGCCCACTTTCGAGTCCGGACCCCGGAGAATGTGAGGAACTGATTCAGCAGAAAGCAAACGTTATCGGAAGTGAAATTAGTTTGATAGGTAAGTGCAAATGGCTAGAGAGCGAGCGCGGAAGGAGTCAGTTTCAGTTGATCAGCGGGGGGGGGGGGGTACTGACACAAACACCGGTCGTTTACGATTTCCGGTCGAAACTAAATATATGTAGTAGTCAGCGTTGTTCAAGAGAGTTTAATTCCGAGAAGATTATGGCAAACCCTAGGAGTGAAAGCACGGCAGAGATTCAGCAGGCAATGAGATGAGATGACGAGCGAACGACAATGATGAATCGACAGACAAATATTCTCAGTTCGCTTCTAACTGATACACCTGAACTTAACTGAGATGTTGACGCCAGCGTTTGGGTGTGCTTTTCCGCGACGGTATCACCAACCCACCCACCCACTTTGAGCACAACTGACTTATACACAATGTATCTCAGTTTGTTTTTTCTTGTGAGTCTGCGTAGCTTTTATTTTTATATACTTGTAAACAAGTGCACGCGCCCTCGGCGATCGCCAATACGGAACGACACAGACAGAACAAGAAAATGCAGAAAACAAAAGCACGCGAACCGGCACATAGTCTTATACAACCATATTTGGTACAAATAAACTTTAATCAATGCCTGACTTGTCGATATAGTTTCGGTCATGAATTTTTTATTTGTTGCCTTTCAATGATATGCTAAAAAATGAGCCACTTTACGGTGAAAGCACAATTGGATACGACGTGCAAAATACTTAATAATTCTGACACGCTCTTCTCTTACCATTGTCACGATTGATTTTGTTGCCAGAAATTTTCAAGTTTAAGAATGTCCCATTCGCTTTGAATTTGGTGATCCACCTGTTCATTAGTTTTTGCCTTTATATTTGACGATAACAACATTTTCTATTTAAGCGAGCCATCAGTGATTTCGCCGTCATGAATTACTGAAGGCATTTTTTAAAAACTACTCAACTTTAACCTTTTATTGCAGTGCTTCGTCTTCACAAACCTGACATATTATAGATTCACAAACGTTTTCACGGATGGATTCTTTTAGCATCCGGTAATATTCAAATACCGACTTGGTTTCAATTTAGACCCTGGTTCTGCTGTTAGATATTTTGCGAGTAGACCCACCAGTATATAAGACGGTTAGTTGAGAATAACAGGAAGCAAAAGGTCAGCCTTGCTCAACTTGATAAAATGAGATAGGGATTACTACTCTGTGAGGATGAATAGAAGCGGCTATAACGCCACATGGCTCTAAGAGAGAGTATGAGAGATAATAGGATAGCATGCTTGGTTGCATACAGAGCATAGACGTCTAAAATGATATTATTAGCTGATAAAATATGATTAAACAGTGATCTTTTTCTGACATGCCTTTTCCACTGGCCAGTGATTTAAAACGAAGCTAAAGTCGAATAAACTTCCTTTGCTTTCCATAAGTTTTGTCTCGACTTACTCTTTTTGAAGTATAAATTAACATCAAGCCCCCTAGTTAAGAAGGATCACATGCAGCTACTGAGGTATGGATACAATTTGTGATCTTTAATGTTTCTGTAAAGATTAGGGAAACTTTGTTTTCTTGCGTGTATGACACACGTTTGAAACGCAGCACTAGTATCGAAATTCAATTGACAAAATATCAACACGCTGGTTCTAGACACGTGAATATTAGAAATATGATTCATGCAAACAATGCTTTTATGTGATTAAATCGTCTGCAATAAATCTGAAGGAACATGTTCATGACCATAACAATAACTGTAATTACATCCTAGCGGTTAATATCCATATGACAACTAGCATCGTAAGCGTTCAGCTCTTTCGTAATTGATCTGAAGTTAGACGAAGATATTGAAGACGACCGGGAATAGTTGCCTAATAACCTTATCTTTTGTCTTAGATTGTCTTCTTCGTTGTCAATTTTTTCCTTACCTTTTCTTTATTTTCGTTTAGTGTATTTTTTATTCCGTTTTACTTTCTTTTTTTTCCTTATTTAAAAAAAAACAAGTTTTTGCTTTTCTGTTTTTATTCTCTTGCTTTCCTTCTATTGTGAATTCCAGAATTCCAGACATTTTCTTTTGTCTTATTTCTATTTTCCTTTCTTTCACTTTCTCTTTTAATCTTTTTTCTTTCTCTCTGCTTTGTTGCTTTCTTTTTTCATGTCGTTTCTACATTTACCTCTATTTCTGTTTTCTCTCTTGCTTTTTTGTTTTCTTTCTTCCCCCCTCTATCTGTTTCTGTCTTTGTTTTCATTATTCTCCCGTTCTTCTGATCTCCTTTCATCTCGATTGTGTTCCCTTCTTTTATTCTTGTTTCTTTTTGATTTGATTTTATCAATTTTCACACATTTCGTCATTGTATTTCATTTATTATTTTCTTTCTAATCTCTTTTATTTCATTTTTCTTTCTCTTTACTTTTCTGTCTTTAAGATAATTTTCATCGTGGTTATTTATTAATGGTTCATCATTGTTTTAAAATTTCTAGTCTAGGTTTAATTTTATTGTTCTTATTATTACTTTCTTGTTTTGTATTGCATCTGTTAACGTTGGTATTAACCTTATTTCTTTTTATATTATACTAGACCACCCGTGACCCGTTGGGTCAGTTTGTTATATTAGCTATGGAATTCATGTATGAGCGTGACACTTGTGGCATAAAGAAAATAGTTTTTTTTTACATAACAGAAGCATTTCTATGAAAGTATATTAAAATGAAAAAAGAATATAGATTTCTATGAGTCGTTCTGTTTATTATAATTGTTTTTTTTTTTTAAATTACAGTTACTGAATTATAAGTGGTTGGTTAGGGCGATTTGAGAAAGGAAGGGGGTACAGCCGTGGCCACCGAGAGACAGCAGGCTTTCTCGCGTACGTAACGAAAACAGACGGAGTAGGAGTGGTGAAATCTATGAGAGGGAAAGTGGGAGGTGGTTTCGTTCACCGACCGCTCGTATGGCTGATATTAATAATGAGTGTTGTTTTTTTGTTTGTTTGTTTTTGTTTTTTGAAAGGGAGGTGTTTTTTGAAACTGCGACAGACTTTACGAAGTCTTCCCGTTGAATGTTTTTAGCCGTGAAGAAAACAAAAAAACTATTTGATGAAATTAAATGAAATTGTTTATATTAAAAGACTAAAACAAACATTGCTAAAACTCTCAGTATTATAAGGTCAGGATCAAGGACAATGAAGCAGTCCTGGGAAAAGAGTGGCGCCCTCCCCTACATCTTGGGTTAGTTGATAATGTAAAGAGATCCTCTACTGTAATCGGGCAATTTAGCCTTTTATAAAGTCTGAAATTAGCGACCACCTCACCTAAAATAAGCGAACGCCATTTTTGTTTGACGAATTTGACAATATAACTAAATAAATATTTGAAATAAAAAAAATTAATTTCTCAGATGTTAACCATACAATATCATTGCCCTTGTCTTATTTTTACGTCTCTATTTGGTACTTTGTTACATGGGGACCCGGGCTAACTTTGACCCTGACCCTAACTTTAACCCTAACCCCCAATGACCCTGAACTTTATAGGTAACCCTACCCCCTCCCTAACCCTAACGACGGGGTCAAAGTTAGCGCGGGTCCCAATCTAACGAAGCACCATCTATTTGTTAGTAAGTTACGCTTGTTTTATTATGAGCACCCCCCCGGATAAGAGTGAAATATTTTGAAAAAATTAATAATTTGCCTTCCAATAACGCGTGTACGATGGACACTCTACTAAAAAGGGTTGATATACCGTAAAAACTGGTAGGCTTCCGATAGTAAACGAAATTATACTTGTTACTTTTTTTTTCGATTAGATTTTCTTTTTTATTTTGCTTTGAATCACGACTTTCCTCACTTTCGTTTTTGTTAAATATATTTTTTTTTACTTTTTGCGATTTATTTATTTGTTTTTATTGCGTTTTCACTTTTCAATTACGTTTATTCTCTCTCTCTCTCTCTTTCTTTATCTTCTCCCTCTATCTCTCTCTTACGAACACAAACTTTCTCTTTCTTTCGTACGCGCTCTCTGTGTTTCACTGAAAAAAAAAAGGAATTCCACAGTGTTTTCTACATCAATTTGTATAATTTACTGTTAATAAAATTATCCGGTGGCTAGAAATATGCACATATCTTACTCACCAAAATTTTGCGTGACGGGATGGAAGTATATATATTTATTATATTACTCGGTTGTCGGGGTAAAAGCTGTCTCTTCAGCAATCACTATCGGTCGCGACTCCCCTCCCCCGTTGTCAGGGGCAAAAGTAAATACTAAATCTTATTAAATGAGAGTGTCAGATCGTGACACAAAATAAGAAACTTAACTTCTCAGATGTTAACTATACAATATCATTGTCATTGTCTTATTTTTTACTATCTCTATTTGGTAGTTTGTTACATTGGGACCTGGGCTAACTTTGGCCCTGACCCTAATTTTAACCCTAACCCCCAATGACCCTGAACTTTATAGCTAACCCTAACCCCTCACTGACCCTAACCCTAACGACGGGGTCAAAGTTAGCGCGGGTCCTAATGTAACAAATCACCTTCTATTTGTTAGTAAGAGACTTTTTGCGATTTATTTATTTGTTTTTATTGCGTTTTCACTCTTTCTCTATCCCCCCCCCTCCATCTCTTACGAACACACACTCTCTCTTTCTTTCGACCACGCTCTCGATGTTTCACTGAGAAAAATAAACAAAACAAAACAAACATTGCTTATTGTCCGTTCAAAACATTTAAAAAATAAATACTGGTTCCTTACCATCCAAAAATAATAAATAAATGTTTTAACACTTTAAGAAGTGGTGCAAATAAAAAATAAATACTTAGTTCAAACTATCATTGAAAAAAAAAACATTGCTTAACGTCCGTTCAAAAACAACAACAACAAAAAATAATAGACATGCCCTAAAAAACGTCAAAATAAAAAACAAAAAATAGTTTTAAGTTTTAAGCAACACAAAAAAGTACTTTTTGACCGGGTGATTAAAAAAAATGTATTATTTCTTCCCCTTCCGCTCGAAATGTAGAAGAAAAAATATTAGCGGCTGGTTGGGATCGAACTATAAACCAGTCGGGCCAAAGACAAAAATACTACGTCGCTTACCGTTGCGCTAAAGGGAAATAATTAAAATACGATGCAGAAATTAGGCTAATTAAATGTTATTAATAATCTAGGTGCGGCACGCATGCGCAGAGCGTTTGCCGGAAGCGTGACACACGTACGTACACCTTAGCGTATTAATATATAGATTGTTGTTGTTTTGTTTGTTTGTTTTTGTTTTTTAAAAGGGTTTGAAACTGCGACAGACTTTACGAAGTGCTCCCGTTGAATGTTTTTAGTCGTCAAGTAAACAAAAAAACTATTTGATGAAATTAAATGAAATTGTTTATATTAAAAGCGATATAAAAATTTTCAGAATGAAAAATTGCATGCGTTCGTTAATCGTAAGAGATTAACGGAATCGGAATAACAGATTTAAGACGATGCTATTTACGCATGCGCAACCGGATGTTGAAAACCGGAAAGCTGAAAGCTGATTGCAAACATACAAGACCCATAGACTTTTAGTAGTATATAGATTGCATAGTTTATATTGTATTGTATTTGTGGGCATTGATAATGTTAACCATATTTCGAGAGAAAATGTTTAGTGTTTTTCTAATACATATGTAATTGGTAGTAAGTCTTAAAATGCTTATCTACTAAATTTAAGAGGAATTGTCGAGTATTGATGTTTGAGAGCTGAGAACCAAATGTTTTCGATGTTTGATTGCGATTGCTACCCAGTTCTGTGTGTCTTACTTTTTATACTGCTAATCGTTTTTTATTCATATCAAATTGATTTCTACTGGATGTTAGATTACTTATTCTCGTGTTGGTAATTGTTGGTATTTCTTTTAAATGGATTTAGCGCGGTTAGATTTTGTTTTAATGCATGTGGATGTGTTGCTTTTCATGTTAGTAGATTTATATGTGTTCTTGAGATTCAATTAAATGTCTACGAAATTTACTTCATTTAGTCTGTGGAATTTTTTTATTTTTAAGCATAGCTATAAAAAGCTTTAGGTATCCTCTTTTGAATTATCATCGAGGCATCGGAGGCAATGATTAAATTGTCATTTCCGTATAAATCCATCTGAAAGGGGTCTATTATTCTCTTCCTACAATGTGTAGGATAAGATGTCCTATAAGTCTACAATTTGATCAGAATCAATCACTATTACTCGATTTGATCGGGTGTGGCAACCTAAATAAATGTACTCCATGCACATCTCCAGGGTTATTTCATAGCTAAATCAGTTCGCCAGAGTCTAGGCCGTTGTTGAGGTAACTGGTCGGTCTGGTCAGGTGCAGTTCTAAGAGGTCCAATCCTCATAGGCTTTACCTCTTCACCTTTTGAGAAGGGGTTAGTTTATTTCTAATCGTTTGCGGCGCCATTTTTTGGTAGACCAGTGTGCTCTTCCTCTAGGACGCTGGCTGTTCAAATTCAATTTTCCCGACCTTGTGTCACATCTTCCTGATGTCGGAGGGTGCTAAATAAATTCACGTCGTTTCTCGCATAGTTTACACTATTCATCAGGAGCTCTCCCGAAATAGAGAGATAAAAGTCTATTATGTCAAATTACTTATTTTTAATATTGTGGGACCATTCAATATTACCAGAGAAATCTTTCTAAAGATTATCATATGCGGTTCTTTGAATGTGGTTAATTTAATTTTATATACCTATCTTAGAAACGTGACCTAATGCTGTTTTTGTGGGGTTCATTTGTCTAGTTTTTTTTTTTGTGAAGGAAGTTTGTTCTTATATATACACGTTTTTCTCTTTTTATATCTACCCTATCTTCTAGTTATTGCTTTATGACAAATTTTGTTGTGTAAATATTAATTATTTGTTCTATGTTGTATGTGACTTTTTTCGATGTCACAGACGTTTGCGGTGAGCATTTTACATGGTATTCCGAAGGGAAGAACTTGTATGTTTTTAGATTTTTCGGTCATGTTTCAAATACTATAAGATTTAGTAATGCTCCTAATACCCTTTTTCATTTTTGTTTTCATTTTACTGTAGTAAGTAAGTTATCAGAAATCAAGGGGACTCTTTCTGGTGCTAACACATGATGTCCTAGTGTTCCATTAAAGTCCTCTTTTAACTCTCTACGATGAGTTATTAAAGCAGTGAAAAACACGAAATTTCTCCTCCCCAATTAATCACTGTATTATTATATAGTTTATCTTTATTGTTATCATTTCTGAAGTTTTCTGTATTCCAGAACAGGAATTCATCTGGTCTGGTGGAGTACCTGACTTAGTGTTGTTACTTAAGGTAACATCACTAGGATAATTGCACAATTTCTCGTATAAGCCAGAGTATAGCCGTGTCGATGGGATCTTGTTTTGGCTTCGCATACTATGTTATTTTGAATATTTTTTCAGGGTTTACTTGTAGAGTGAAGTATCGTCAGATCAGATTGACAAGCCCTTGTACAGAGAGACAGAAGAAACTCGAGGATGCTGTCTCATAGGTAAATAGGAAAGTATGTGCCTTTTAAATTTTATCAGGTTTTATCAATAGTAATATCCGAAGTCTCCAGGAAAAATAACTTTATTTCTACCTCAGTTTTTTAATAATCTCTTCAAGCAGACATTCTATACACAAGCATAGCTTTAAATACAACGACAAGGCCAACACAACACTTGCGACCCGGGTATGGCAATTAAAAGATGATGTGGACACCCTTCGCCATCAAATGGAAAGTAATAGAGAGAAGACCATCATACTTTCCAGCCATAAATATGTGCCCTATGTGACGCAGAAAAATATTGAATATCACGGGCAATTATTGACCCAAATACAAACTGTTTAAATATGGAGAGGAATTTTTTAAAGGATGTGTCCATAGCAGACAAGTACTGTGTATAAACTGGACTGACCAGCACACATAGAGGATCTTCAATAATAAGCACCCTCTGGCCATAAACATAACCTAAAAATAGTCTTATTCAATACCAGATTTGCTTTTATATTCGAACTGTAAACCCCCTTCTCTTCTTCATCGGAAATTTTCATTCCAATTATCACCTTCCTATTTATATAGTCAACTTAGCATCTCAATACCAACACTTAAAACTAGTAATTTATATCACGAACATATTAACAAAATTCAGGTTGTTAGAGAAAAATACCTGTTAGCCAAAGCTGGCTCACAGGAAAATATTTTTAAATTTTTAATCTTAATTTTTTAATATTATCCACCTTTTATTTTTTACTTTATTAAGCTTTTTAATCTCACATATCTTTTAGGCGATACTAATTTGACACTTCAAAATAATAACGTATCCGATCGTGGCGTATACGAGATCTTCCATTTTCTCTACCAGGTGACAACAAAGCTGAAGATAGCCGGGAGGTCAACACCTTCTGAGCTTGATATCAATGGTACGGATGTAGTACAGATTTTCTGTACCGAATAATATATATATATATATATATACATATATATATATATATATATATATATATATATATATATATATATATATATATATATGTATATGGATTCCATAAAATGTCTTTACACTTTACATTTCCAAAAAAGTTTAGCCTTTTTTTTGAGGAGTAGTTATTTTATAGAGGTCAACTTGACAGTCGTCCTTTAATTACTAAAATATGTACCATAGAAAATATTATTTTTAAAATCTACATAAACACTGATTAAAACAAAAAAAAACAAGCATCCATGACAGAAGGATAGTCAGTGCGCCGTTTGAACTGTTATATGTTAAAGATTTCTAATCAACTTCATAATGATTGTTTAAACTTGTAAACAGACTTGATGGACATCATGTCTAACTGAATAAATGCAAACATTTTTTCCATCTATTCTTTAAAATATTAACATTATAATGTGTTACGCTTATTTAATAATATGGCACAACATAATATTTTGAAATATCGCATATATATATATATATATATATATATATATATATATATATATATATATATATATATATATATAGTTATCTGTATACACACACAAACACCGGTAGATTTTACTAATTTGCACAAAAGAATATTTCATGAATTAACATTTCGTAATATACATTCCTAATTTTTATTGTGTTATTTCCTTATATATACGCAATAGTTTTGTCAGTTAAGTGCCATTTTTATTTACCGTCCATTAAATACTTGGGGTGTATGTTTGATTGTCAGGGTCGTCGCTCAGATCCTGCTAATGTGGCAGCCATTCAACAGATGCCACCCCCAACGGATGCTAGCGGTGTACGCTCATTTCTGGGACTGGTGAGCTACTACGCTAGTTTCTTGCCTTCACTCCATCAAATCAAATCACCGCTCAACCAACTGTTGATAAAAGACACAAAATGGTCCTGGCCCGAGGACTGTCAAAAAACATTAACTCGGACCTACTGCTCACACATTTTGATCCCAATAAGAAAATTGTGGTAGCAGCAGATTCATCAAATCATGGCGTTGGAGCTGTAATCTCGCATATATTCGCAGATGGAACTGAGAAAGCAATCATGCATGCAGCCAGATCCCTGACACCCGCTGAACGCAATTACAGTCAAGTGGAAAAAGAAGCACTGGCACTGATTTTTGCTGTGAAGAAATTCCATAAGATGTTGTTCGGGCGTCACTTTACACTTCTGACAGACCATAAGCCACTATTGTCAATACATGGCTCAAAAAAAGGTATTCCGGTATATTCAGCCAGCCGATTACAACGATGGGCAATCATTCTACTGGGGTACAATTTCGCTATACAGTACGGCCGGACAACAGAATTCGGCCAAGCTGATGCCTTGTCACGACTCATTAGTGCACAATCAGTTACAGATGACGGCACTGTCATCGCTGCCATCAACATCGAGGACGATTTTTAACGCACGCTCACATATTGTATCCGGACAATTCCAGTGACAAGGAATGATATAAAGCGAGAATCACAACTTGTTGTGATTCCAACGATACAAAAAGTGTGCATATTTCTTCACCATACATGGCCTCCTAACCTGACAGGAGACCTTAAACAGTTCAAACGGCGCAGTTACTCTCTTTCTGTCATGGATGGTTGTTTGATGTTTGCAGATCGTGTTGCTATTCCCACTAAACTCAGACAAGCAGTCCTTAAGCAACTACATTCAGGCCATTCTGGCATTAATCAAATGAAATAACTAGCCCGCAGCGTGGTCTACTGGCATAACATAGACACAGACATTGAGCATACAGTTAAACGTTGTATTCAGTGTATGGAAGCGCAGAAGAATCCACCTCAGATTGTTGATTCCCACTGGACATACCCAGAGCGACCATGATCCAGAATACACATAGACTTTGCTGGCCCTATCAATGGCCTTAGTGTTCTGGTGGTTGTTGATGCCGATTCGAAATGGCCAGAAGTTTTTCCAATGAAACAGACTGACACTCAGTCTACAATAACAAAACTTAAGCGTCTATTTAGTCAACACGGCTTACCCGAGACTTTAGTCTCAGACAACGGAACACAATTTACGTCTGAGTCATTCCAACTATTCTGCAAATCGTGTTGCATAACACACGTTCGGTCGCCACCGTATCATCCTCAATCCAACGGACAGCTGAAAAATTTGTAGACACATTCAAAAGGGCACTACTAAAAGCAAGAGGGGAGGGAACAACAGAGGAGATACTACATGCTTTCCTCCTTTCTTATAGAATAACACGAAATGGAGCTGTGAAGAATGGTCTATCATCAGCAGAGGCACTCATGGGACGAAAACTCCGTACCACACTTGACGCTTTACGTCCCCAGCCACAAGGGCAACAACCAAGCCATAACAAAACAAAAGCTTTTTCAGTTGACACACCAGTGTTTGCTCGGAATTACAGACCTGGCCGGCCAAACTGGGTAGCAGGCATCATGCGCAAAATAAATGGACAATTTCTGTAAGATGTTCAAGTCGGAAGACAATTCTGGGCACGGCACAACAATCAGTTGCGTCTCACATACTCTGTAGACAACTTAGTGGACAACAAAACAACCATTCCGCTTGATTTGTTAATGGACACATTTGGACTGCCATCTCCATCACCTCCCATGCAGACAAGTACAAGTGAGAATTGTCAAAGACCTCACAGGGGTTGGCCAAAGCGCAGTCGCACTAGAGTCAAGCACCTCCAAGTTGACCCCAGGTGCACTCGATACAGTTAAAGACTAAAACGGGGAGATGTTAGGACAACTAACGAAAACGAGTTACGCCCCTTTGAACCATTTCGAAGTTATCGCCTTAGTAAATAAAGTATTGTCCAGTGAAAAGTAAACAGACCAACGTCTTGCAACTGTGTATATTTTCATCTCGCGTACAGCGGAAAAATAACTCATTATTTCATTCTGTGTATGTTTTAATAAATCTGTTAAACGCTTCATCCATTTTATTCACAACTAATTATTCTTTATAATCCAAATTACAAGATTATAAAAAATTAAAGTTATTTAATAAAAAAAAATAGGATAACGTTTTAAAAACTTTCTTAGAATTTCAGTTTTATAATTTTTTGAAGAGATAATTTTTATATATATTTATTCACTATAATACCATCCTCTCAGGCTATAAAAAATAATATGCGATCGGAGGGAGTGATTACCGAAATATATGTTCTTATTTACGAGATAAAAGAGAAAATAGTAAAGTCTCAATATTTTCTCTGAAAAATTCTAAATATACATAGTCTGAAATAAAAACGTCTTTAACTTTAAATACCAACCAATAAAATTGAATTTTCTGTTCAAATTGTAAGTTTTTTTCACTTCTTAATAACACCTGTTATCAACATTTCTCGCCCCTCAAAGAACTTAATTTTAAAGAAATGGGTGCTGGCTTTTCTTGAGTAACCCCTTTTTTATTCTATTTGCATTCAATTCATGTGACAGAAATTTTGTTTAAACTATCCTGTAAACAATAGTCTTAAATTACTCGTTTTGTTTAAGTTTCATTTCATATTTCAGTCACGTAAATTATTTAGAGTTACATAGGTTTGGACATTGTTCATAAACAACTTATATCTCTTACTTAAACCATGTTTTGGAAAAATACATGAAAATAATTAAACACCCTAGGTTATGTCAAGTTTAATCATACACGTGAAAAGCTGAAATAAAAATTAGGTCGAAAAATATAATCGCTATCAAAACAAGTCGAGAAAAAAAGTCTTCCTTAACTAGTATAGTTCAGGATAGTGTGGTATATTTTCATTTATCATGATCCATTCTACCTCGGCATGACCTCCTCTTTTGGTGGGGGGTGCACTATTAGTTTGTTCCTCACGATAGCGTACTCCCATGATTACCTTCTCTTTTTTCGAGGGCGTGTAATGTTTTATCTATTCTGTTGTCATGATATAATCCTCCCAGGAATTAAATCATCTTTTATTTGGGGTTAGTGTTCTGTTTGTCATTATATAATCCTCTCAGTGATTACCTCTTCTTTTAGGGGTCAGTGTATGTTTTTCTTTATCATAATATCACCCTCCCAGCCTAGCAAAAATATGCGACCTAGTATATATATATATATATAGTTTACTAATTTTGGCATTTCCCTATTGAACAAGAGAAAATACATAAAGAAGATGAAAAACAAGGCTCTATCTGCGTCAGAGTGGGTATGGCAATCGCATAGAGTGACGACAATCTAACAAAGCTGGTCATATCGTAAAATACTGCTGGGGCGCTTGGGTTAGTGGTAATGATGCTTCGGTCCCGAAACTATGCCTAGACCAAAAGTCATCATCTGATGAAGGCTTTGTTGGAAGCAATGCTGCTGTACAAGCAACAGTTATTAAATAAACATTACACACACACACACACATATATATATATATATATATATATATATATATATATATATATATATATATATACAGGGTGTTTCAAAAGTCTTGGGAACATAACGATTTTTAATAACTCAAAAACTATTAGGAGTTGAAAAATGAAATTGGTACCGTTGGAAAGGCTAAAGTTTCAAGTTTTCTGGGGCATCTTCAAAGTTGCTCAATATGAGCACCATTCGTCACACGGCAGACATCTAGTCGATAGTCCATTTCCTGCCAAACGCGTTCCAGCATCTTGACGTCAATGGTTCCCACAACTGTCGTTACTCAAGCCTTTAGTTCGTCAATATCTCTTGGAAGGGGCGGCACATAGACTTGTTGCTTGACAAAGCCCCAAAGGAAAAAGTCACACGGGGTAAGATCTGGAGACCTAGGAGGCCAGGGCATGAGAACGTCATCACCTCGCCCAGATCTCCCAATCCATCTACCAGGCAGCCTTGTGTTAAGAAACTGCCTTACTCTAGGACTCCGTGTGGTGGTGCACCATCTTGTTGAAAAATGAAGTCATCAGATTCTGCTTGTTCCAACTGAGCCATTAACCAGTCTTCCAGCATGTTGAGATAGGATTCACCAGTGATAGTTGCCTCTTCAAAGAAGAACGGTCCATAGACACCTTTCTTGGAAATTGCACAAAAGACGTTAACTTTTGATGAATCTAGCTCGTGCTCAAGAAGTTCATGAGGATTCTCAGTATCCCATATGCGAGTGTTATGCTTGTTAACTTTGCCATTCAGATGGAAGGTCGCCTCATCGCTAAAAACAAGCCGGTCATCAAAGCCGTTATCTTCCAACTTCTCTTGCATTGCAATGCAAAAGTCACGGCGAAGTGGCTTATCAGTGTCCTTCAACTTTTGGACCAACTTGAGTTTGTAAGGTACCATTTGCAGTCGTTTCCTTAAGACACGCCAGACAGTTGCTGGAGCAAGCTGAAGTTCCCTGCTGGCTCTTCTCACTGATTTACGGGGGCTCCGCTGAAAGGCTGTCCGAACTTGCTCAACTGCATCTTCTGAAGTTGAAGGGCGACCTGTTCGCTTACTTGGGCACAAACACCCAGCTTTCACAAATTTAGCATGCCATCTGACAATGGATTTCCTTTCAGGGGCTTCTTTTTTAAATTTCCTGCGAAATGCACGCTGAACACATGTCCACGATTCAGTCTTTGCAAATTGGAGGACGCAAAATGCCTTGTCTTGTTTAGAGAACGCCATTACTGCACCTGGAAGGATAACACGAAAATCATTAGTATGACCAAAAACTTGATTAAGCAAGCTTTACAATGACACCAGTTTCATTTTTCTACCTGGAATAGTTCATGAGATATACGCATTTGTAATGTTCCCAAGACTTTTGAAACACCCTGTATATATATATATTTATCATTTGCGACAAAGCGAGTTCCGCAGCTTATGTTGTCACATAAGGATGCATACCTAAGGAATGGGAAGACAGCATTATAGTAAGTCTGTACAAAGGTAAAGGCAATGCATTAAACAGAGGTAACTATCGTGGACTGAAGCTCATTGATCAGGTCATGAAAGTCCTGGAAAGAGTTGTTGAACAGCTGATCAGACAACAAATACAGATTGCTGATATGCAATTTGGCTTAATGCCCGGTTGGAGCACCACAGATGCAATTATCATCATACGCCAAGTCATGGAGAAACATCTAGCAGCAAACAAACCACTGTACATGGCATTTGTAGATTTGGAGAAAGCTTTTGACCGTGTCCCCAGAAGGGTCATCTGGTGGGCCCTGCGAATGCTGGGTGTTACTGAATGGTTGGTTCAAGTAATAAGGTCTATGTACACCAATGTACGTAGTCGGGTACGAGTCGGTAACAGATACAGCGACGCATTTGAGGTTAGAGTAGGCGTCCATCAGGGATCTGTCTTAAGTCCCCTTCTATTCATCATTGTACTCGAGGCTCTATCACTGGAATTCCATACAGGCTGCCCGTGGGAGCTGCTATATGCCGATGACCTAGCGATCATTGATACTTCACTTCAGTCACTCATGGCAGACCACTGACGGAGATGGATACTGGTGACAACAAGCTGGAAGTAGTGACAGACTTTTGTTATCTTGGAGATGTGCTGTCATCAGGTGGAGGCTGTGAACCCGCGGCAGCTACACGTTGCAAGTGTGCCTGGAAAAAGTTTAGAGAGCTGCTACCAATCCTGACAAACAAACACCTGCCAACAACTACGAGAGGGCGTGTATACTCCTCATGTGTCAGAAGTGTGCTGTTGTATGGATCAAAAACTTGGGCTCTGCTGGCATACTAAGGAAGCTGCACCGTAATTACAGGGCAATGGTCAGATGGATCTGTTTGGTGAGGCCTGAACAGTACGTTTCTTTTGACTCTCTGCTCTCACAGGTCGACTTGAAAAGCCTTGCGGACATCATGCGAAAGAACAGACTGCGTTGGTTGGGACACATTGAGCGTAGCGATGGCTGGATTGCTAAAGTCCGACAGTTGAATGTGCCAGAAGAGAACATCACCACTGGCAGACCCAAGTTGACTTGGGAGGATGTAGTCAAACGTGATAGGAAGACCATGGGTATGGATTCCATCAAGCCTTGCCAAAGACAGGAGTGGAGAGAAAGATTTAGATTTCGAGACTAGACAATCAGGCCCCAGAGGATTAATTGTGGCCTGATTCAACAAATAAACCGGTTGATGATATATATATATATATATATATATATATATATATATATAAATATATTACACGTATTGTATTCGTTTCTGTAAATGCAAATCCGTTGAAACTGCAGTGTTTATAAAAAGTGCTCAATAACAAGTAGAGCTGTTCTTAAGTATAACTTTTTATTTATACACACATTATTGGTTACATATGTGCATACGTGTTTCGGTTGTACTCTTCACAAAGAAAGAGTCAACCTCGTCGGACCAAATAAGACAGAGAAGTCTCTGTCTCTGTCTTCTTTGGTCTGAAGAGGTTGACTCTCTGTGAAAAGTACAACCGAAACATGTATGCACATATGTAACGAATAATGTTTGTATAAATAAAAGTATATATATATATATATATATATATATATATATATATATATATATATAATGAAGATAATGTCGTGTGCACGCTTGCGTGTAGGCTATGAAGATAAACAGTTCGGACTAATTTTGAATAGGTTAAATGTAAAAGGTAAACCTATCAATATACCTATCAATTTATACATCTATATCCATATATTTCCATCTCTTTCTTTCTTGTACTCTTTCTGTCTATGTTTCTGTTTGCCTGTCTGTATCTCTCTCTCTCTCTTTCTCTCTCTCTCTCTCTCTCTCTTTCTCTCTCTCTCTCTCTCTCTCTCTCTCTATATATATATATATATAAACCACTTGTTCCCACGCTTCTAAATTTTAATCTCCAAGCCAAAGTTGCCTGTTATAACAATACACACCCTAGAATTGTATCAAAGTTTTGTTAGCGGAAGTAGATTCAGTGTGGTCCCAATCAGTTTCAAATGTCAAAGTAGAAAACCACTAAACATGATGATATTAGGAGAAAGAAAGCAAGATCGCCGACGGTATAATCACACGTGAATCGCGTGAATCAATGAGAGACGTTTTTGTGTCGTCTTTAAGTATTTGTATATGAAAAGAAACACTAATGATTCGTAAATACTGTAGCGTAAACGGAAACGCGGATATTTATATGAATCATATATACTCACATAAATCAAGCTATACATGCTTACATATATATCTATTATTAACCTAAAATTCAAATCATCAACGTTTGTTTCCTTAAGGCTTTTTTCTATGTACATTAATAACATAAACTACATGCTAAAAATGATATTATTTTTAGGATTGCGTTATGTCTGAAAGAAAATCTGTTTTAAATGTCATAATTAGCAGGAATTTATAATTAACTGTACAAGTCACCAATCTTTCCCTTGGCTATCTATCTTGTTCTTTCCCCCATTCCTTGCATGTTGATTCAAACACTCTCTAATATACCTTTAGAGAAGAGTGACTCATTTTTCAGCGTCGTGATAAAATTTACATACATGTGTCTGTACACACCAAAATCACATGGAAATAAGATGGGGGAGTAATAAATATATTTACTTCTATATTAGAATGATACACATTAATCTAATATATAAAGTACAGACGTTTTTCCCCTGTACCTTCTCGGAGTATAGGAAAATAACCACATGCATCACAGGCTACTAAACTCACCACTATACTACACTTATTCACTCGAGCGTGTTTTAGTAAATTTGTTATTATTTTTTCCTGCATGACACTAAATATTACATTACCATCCACGTCTTTCCGAAACACCAACTCCATATAGGTGGTAGCAAACACATTTCTCCCTAACAATTCTGTACTGTCACTCTACTCATCGACACCGGGAACTAATAAGCACAGTTTAATTTTCAAAAAACACCCAGTTCTTATTTATTATTTTCCTGGTATTAATTTACTACATAATATAAAGCAATACGCAAAGACTTAATGCGCGCTTACGTTCACTCTGATGATTTTCCGCGAATATCAGATTACGTTATTTCTAATTCCACCTATGACTTCTACATTTATATTCATTCCGGAATTAAGTGAATGAAATTAACGAACACAGTTCCTGCAACATTTATTCATTCAACATGGCGGCTACAATTCCTTGATCGAATCGACTTCCTATTCAATTCAATACGCACAAAATACTGGTAGACCCCGATACATTTACATTTTCAAAATCATACACCTTTAACACGCATATTATAGAAAACTTGCCCAAATCCAGTCAATTTCATCATCTACAAATGACATAAACCGTGTCATTGCTGAATCTTAACATAACACTTATGCCCATAATCAGTCGTTAGGAAGGCAGGTTTCATGATCGCCAGTTTCAGCGTTCGATCCCATTCGAATCTACCACTTTTTCTTTTTTTTAATTTATAGCATTCGCCAACACGGTAGAGGGGGGGGGGCGAGAAACAACAATAGGCCGTTTCTTTTTTATTCGACATCATGCAATAGGTAGTACTTTCTCCCGTATATATCTATATATACATATATACATACATATACATATATATACACACACACACCTACACACACACACACACACACACACACACACACACACACACACACACACATATATATATATATATATATACGAGGCATGCTTAAAAAATATCCAACCTTAGGCCAGAAAAATATTTCAAATACGTTACGGGGTTGGGACCGTAATCCCCTTCAAAGTAGGCCCTTTGTGCTTGCACACACTTAGCCCACCAGTCCATCCACTGCCGGAAACACCACTGGGAGTCTTCTTTTTGAATGATGTTCATCTCCGCCGTCGCGTTTCGCATCATCTCTTTGTACGCATCCCGTCAACAACAGCTGCACTCCGAGTAGTTTGGAGACTGCCAGAACGCTGGTCACTCCCCGATGATGTGCGGCCATTTTTTAATCGGTTGAACAACTCCTTAATTTGTGTTACACCCATCGCATCTTCTTCAAACACCTGCTGAATCTAACGCGACGGCGGAGCTGAACACCATTCCAAAAGATCGGTGGGTTAAGTGTGTGCAAGCAAAAGGGGCCTACTTTGAAGGAGATTAGGGTCCCAATCAATTCACTTATTTGAAATATTTTTTGTGACATTAGGTCGGATACTTTTTAGACATGCTTCGTATGTATATATATATATATATATAGAGAGAGAGAGAGAGAGCGAGAGAGAGAGAGAGAGAGAGAGAATAAGAGATACCCGTCTAAAAGCGGGTTAAAATCAATTCCCTGAACAGAAATGTTTTGCACCACTTTTATGTCCGCTTACAATTAAAATCAACATATAATGATACCTTATAATCCTGATTCTAATTTTTATTAAAATCCATTATCTAATTTTGATTCTAGCAAATGTCTAGAATGTAAAGCTTAAGTTTAAGGAGTCTTATGATAAATTGAAATTCAGCGAATCGTGCGTCATTTGTTATATTTCTGCTATGCTTAAAGAATGACGATAAAAAATACAATGACACGACTATATTGTCAGTGGAGTTCGATCAGTGGGAAAGGTAAAGGTAACACGGAATGTGACGGAAGTTGACTTCTCGAACTCAATAGTCAGTCGACCATGTCGATCTCAACTTGGGTTAATTTTTATAATGACTGCTGACGCCCACGAATCCGACTGTAAACACCCATTCTGGGATTTAGCGTCCGCTGTTAATGTAGCCACGCTCTTAGGGCATTTATTCAGCCACAGCTGAGTTAGCGCCCGGAGATGGTCCCTGCTGTGTACGTTTGCAGGTTATTTCTGCATAACATCTCTAGATATTTGTTTTTCGAAAGTTGTGTCCATGTCAATCAACCGCGTTTGTTTTCTTCTGACCAGGTGCGTGTCTCTGTCAAGTCGGTTTTATTCCTGCTATGTGTCATTTCCGGTATACCAGACACGATGTTTAACACAGTATTCTGTTTAACACATTGGTATCTAATTACTAATTGGTGTCCAATAACTAATGACTAATTGGTGTCTAATGACAAATTGGTGTATAATGACTAATTGAAGATAAATCCTGACCAAATTTTCAAGAAGGGATTGAACCTCCTTTTAACCCCTCAACATAAATTTAAATTAAACTGGATATATCTCATAGCAGTTGTGTTCCATAATTCACACTGATCAGTTAAATAACTTGTGCGTGAATCCTGCACCAACAAATATACAGACATATAGACATAACAAACTATATATAAACAGAGATAATGGTAATAAAACTCTATTCGGAAATATATCGTGTGCAAGTTCCGTAGTCCTGGTTGACTTCTGTTCTGATTTTTAGAAATTAATTCTCATATAATATATTTATATATAGTTACACGCACACACACAGATAGAGAGAGAGAGAGAGAGAGAGAGAGAGAGAGAGAGAGAGAGAGAGAGAGAGAGAGAGAGAGAGACGGTTCCACTCTATCAGAGCTCTCCGGTGTGGCTAGACCATCAAGTACATCAAGCTGAGACCAAAACTCAGCTGCCTCGTTATCAAACGGTGTCTCTACGCCTACACAATCATAACACACTACGAAAAGTGGGACATTTTAATGGCTATATATTTGCAATATACGAATTACTGATGGTATTAATTACTCTATTCTTTTACGAATAACTATGTATAATCACTAAGTAGCAGTCAGCAATTTACCTTTTAAGAGTGCTCAACTTACAAAGCAGTGTTATTTATACAAACATTTGGCTACATATCAAAAACCGTTTCAACCGATTTTTCTGCAAGATCAGTATCCGACGGCCGAAAAACCAAAAGTCTCCTGCTTACATTTTTATGTATAAAAAGAGACAGAACTTAAATTCGTAAGAGTCACATGACTGAATTATAAATTGTCAGGCGTGAACATGCAAACAACAACACAGTCTGTTACTTCAGCTCGGTCTAAAGATTCCATTTAAAAATCGAAGGGTCCGGTTTTATTACTTTTAGTACATAGTTTATTCTTTTAATAAGGACGGTAATTGTGAAATTTCTAATAATATCTATTTCATCCTCCGAAATGTTTGAGAGTAGTTTAGCAAATTTTATTGCACCTTCAAAAAGATTTTTCGATATTGAATTTTCGTGGTTTACAAACTCAAATTGGATAAAATAACATTTTTCTTTGTTTTTGATTTCAAAAAAACATTTAATAGTTTCAGTAGTATTTATCCATAAGTGCTTTTTATTTGTTAGTTTATTCTTTTAAGTAGTTGTTTTTTACCAATGTTTCCTATTTCTTGTCTAGTGGGATTACTAAATCTAGTTGAAGGTTTATTTTGAAAGTAACCTTTATGATCCTTTAGTAATGTGGATGCTTTCCTTTCCTTTAGTGTTCCTACTCTATCACTGATCTTCGTGTTTGACTTTTTATAATTTTTGTGATGTTTTCATCGAGTAATCTGTAGTATTCTTTTTAGTGAAACTTTACAAAATATAATTTGTAGAACATTTTATAGACACTACATTTTAAAATAAATAATTTGACTGCTTCTCATCTTAACATCGTCATATTTTAAATTACATTGACATTTGGGTATTATAATACATCGAACGGGTTATTAGGTTTTGTCCGGATTGAATAATGAATTATCAAAATATTTTGTGTAACATACCTGGCTGAAAAAAATCCAGAATTTTAGTGAGCAGTTCTGTATTTCAAATTAAGAACTACGCGCATCAAATTGTCCCATCGCTTATTATTTGTGTTATGTTGATGTGATCTAGATACTAGGCGTCACACGCCAACCAGATCAAACAGAAGACGCATGCAATTGCCGTGTTCTCCTTTTGTTGTTAGTGCAAGTTATTTCAGTGATCTAAAGTACATTAATCAACCATAATAAATTTTTTTATATTTATTTTTAGTATACATGATAAGAAAACGTTTTTTTTTTCGATGTAAAAGCGGGAGGGTTGCAACAAGTCAGAATACTATTATATATTTGCTTTATCTCAATTAGTCTGGACTTCACTATATTTTCCGGGTTGCCATCTTATTTTCGCTCTCGTAGTCATTGGAATGTGGTTTTGGATTAATGTATAAACACGGACACGACAAATACTAACAACATCTATTTATTAAATTCTTCAAACCAATCTTTTCTGGCCGAACAGTTAGCTGCGTCATATACTCCCTGGAACTAGCAATTTTTATTTTATTTTTCTATGTACTACTTGGGAGATAATCGAATGCTTACCACTAACTATATATTTAACTTATCTACCAATCAGAGCCTTGTTTACTATCCAAACGGGTGTGGAAGCAAGAGCGTGATATAAAAGCCAATGTGTAGGTAAGTAGGTTTAGAACCACTGATCTTAACACAAACATGCTTCAGCGAACAACACCTTTACTCGCTCGAAAATACTGATTTGCCTCACGAGAATGTTATTTCTTGACCATTACCTTCATGGGCACGTGATCAATTAGGAAGCAACAGATGGCGACAGCCTTCGTTTCAAATCAAAGAGGGAAGAAAGAGTCCGTAGTTAAACACGTGCTTAATCTCCACTTTAGGATTGACGAGTTGTGCTCGATGCACAACTGATCGGTGATTACTAAGTAAAGTGTTTCTCCACAACTGATCGGTGATTACTCAGCAAAGTGTTCCTCCACAAATATATCGAGAAAAAGATTTGTTCAACATTGTCAACGACATTGCGGTAAATAATCGATTTAAGAAAATTAGCTAGAGACAAACAACTGATTAATGCGTGTTTATTAAGAAAAACTTAATAAAATTAATTCATTTTCATGGGTGTCTGTTGGTCTTTCAGTTGTCCATTTTCTGTCTTAACTAACTTGGCTAGTCTCACCCTTGGGGAGAATAGCGTTAGTCATTTGTGGTATCTTCTTTCTTTTACAATACATTTTAGTCTGTATCCTGTGATCGCGATAAGCTTAACTTGCTTGCATATTGTTATTGTACACACTGAGTTACACAAGGAGAGTGGGTGAGGTTATAAAGTTAACATTCATAATTTATGACTTCATTCATTTTTAATATATATAAGTTAAAAGGCTTTTATTCATAGAAACATTATTTGGCTACACATATGCAAATCATGTTTCGATCACAGCTATAGGAAACCAAACCTTTCTAAGCATAACGTGTTTTTTTTACGTCTTCATTTTTTAGAATGAGAAACATCTTTATAACCATTAATCAACTCTATGTTATTGAACATTCTTACATAAAAGTTTAGTTTTCTCTGGATGTTTACTGTATGGATGTAAACTTTATCTATATTTCTCTCTCTCTCTCTCTCTTTATATATATATATATATATATATATATATATATATATATATATATATAACTTCTATAAGAAAACCCGCCTGCACAAATGTTTTTATACATTTTAAGTTTGCATTAATGAAATTAACCGCATACAGAACAAATGCTTCTCTACTGCCAACAAAATAGAACGCAGTAACAACTTCCATCAAACCCTACTAACTAAAAGATACCCACTTCTAGCATAGCCAACTAAATCAGACCAACACACGAAGACATCGTACTCTCTCCAATAATACCTGCTCTTAAAACTCCCTTTCTTTTAGCGATAAAATCACTACTGACATTCGCAAGCCAATACACAAAGAAAACCTTGATATCTAACTTACCCACACCGGCACCTCCTTGCGCCAACACATATCTAATAGACACGCTAGCCACACCTTAACCCCTGCTCCTGGCTAAGTGCCATATTCCTGACACTGAACTCTGCCACCACACAAATGCTGTATAAAACCTACAATGTACCAAGTGCAATAATCTCTATATAGGAAGCATTAGAATACCGTTGAACCTACGCATCAAGGTACACACGAACGTCTGTATATCATCCTTCTACAAACACAACGCTTCATGCAATATTACAAAACACGAAATCCGACTCTCTATACTTGCCTCTGTCAGAAATATGTAGAACCTAAGAATCACGAAATCGATCCTTATTTCCAGACTTCACCCGTCGATCAACGACCGTCACGAACTCAATTCCCCCTTCATTATATAATCTACCCTTTCACTAACAGACTAACTCTCATATTCAACACCCTCGTGTATTTTGATTGCATTTTTCACATTTCCCTTTTAATACCTTGCTAGTGATCTTTTATACTAGACCACTTTCTACTACCACACCGTTTCTTACTATAGCCATAAATGATGCAGATGTCCTACACCTATTCGCCCCCACATCATTTGGTTTTACTTATATTATTGCACTTAATTTTGATCTAATTCACTTTCCTAACCTATTTTACAGTGATACTTTATTTAATTTTATATGCACTCTATTTTCGTATATTCCCTGTCACATGAGGATTAACCAACCCTTAACAGTAAGGACACCCATATCTTATTTTGATTTTACTCATATTGTCCTATTACAGTAATCATCCCCCATTCCCTGTATTTATTAATGAATCAATTAGGCCTCTTCTAAATATTTACAACTTTATTCAATTTAATATATACTCTATTTTCATATATTTTCTGTTACAGGAAGATTAACCAACCCCTAACGGTAAGGACACCCCTATCTTATTTATTCTGTCACAGGAAGATTACCTAGCATTTAAGTTTGTGCTCGCTGTGGTGCATAAGTGTATGGATTCTTGGCGACTGCATCTATAGAATTAATTTCAAATCCTCTGTCCTCTAAAAAACATACTTTTGTATTAAGTCTGACATGATGTTACATTTATTTGATTTAAAATTTTAAATAAAATAATTGAAATCTGATATTTCAAGATTTAAAAGAAATCCCTCGCAGAGTTATTTCCTCTGCACCTTTAATTTTTACGGTTGAAACTTTACAATTTTTAATTAGTTTCATTCACTTCGATGAAACTAGATATAGGCTACAAACACCTTTTATTAGTAACATATATCATTAATCCTACAATTAAATTTACGAATACCTATAAACAATAATCTTACTTGAAAATACGATGATAATAAAAACTGTTTAATAAATGTTATTTTAAATAAATAAAATCAAATTATTATAAACAACCAATTAATTACTGACTATATGATATCCAGTTAATTAATTTGATATTACCCACCTATTTTTGAACATCATATCTATGTGTAGGATAGAATATAAAAAATATAGATTTATCATTTGCTGCAGTTCTTCCCATCTCCATCTGCGAGCCTGATCCTGTTTTTATTTCTACTTTCCGGCATCCATCTTGCTTGATGTCCGACAGTCAAACTTTTCTTTTGTGTCTATTTTTGACAAGGGGAGGCGTCTCCCGAAATATCAAATGATTTCAAATCACCTGGACACTATACACAGTTATTACCACCCTTGCCGTTTATTATGTAAGATTCAATTCGATTGTTTATTTTTATTCTTTCCAGATTCTAATCAATCAGGCTCTCTGCATTGCCTTCAGCCATTTTAATACATTTATTACAATTCCAAGCAATGCTCTAAGCAAACTACCATTCTTTCGTTCCTCTCCTTCTCTCTCTCTATCTCTCTCTTTCTCTCTCTCTCTCTCTCTCTCTCTCTCTCTCTCTCTCTATATATATATATATATATATATATATATATATATATATCTTGATAATAATAATTCGGATAAATTCAGAAGAGAAAGATTGGACTTATGACTTCTCATTGGTTTTCATTATCTGGATTGTTCGGACTACTGTTTTCATCTTGGATATAATTGTTACCACATTTCAGCTGATGTAACCTTCAACCTTCTTCAAGTGCGTCTTGCCAAACTAGAAGTTGGATTCCTTTTTAGCAACGGAAAGGCATATTATTAGACTTTAATTCACTCTCCCATAGCAAGCCAATGCGTTATGGCCACATCGGTACACGCTCCGACTACTAAGTTAAATGTAATCTTCGTATATGGGATAATTTGAAAATATTATTTATAAATAATTATATATATATATATATATATATATAGATAATTATATATATATATTATATATATATATATATATATATACATATACATATATATATGTATATTATATATGTGTGCGTGCGTGTGGGGGGGGGGTGCGTGTGTGTAATTGATTATATCAATATCAAATTAAATTTATATAGATGAACATTATTCTTTCAATAATAACCCTCAATACTTAGCATCAAATAGAGCGTATGCTTATATATTTATTTTAAAAATTATTATAATATTATTTTATGATAATTTACTAGCAGACACCTTAGCCCGGCGCTCATAAATATAAAAAAGATGAATTAAAACGCCGACAGAACGTAAAAAGGAACCATCGGATAGTTATCATGTTTAGACAAAACGTCGGTTTTTAATTGTGGAAAATGTATGTAACCACGAGAAGGAGCACTTCGGAGTGGAACAAAAATAGAAATTGCCACAGTGTAGAATGAAGTGTTATTTTGTGATATGTTACCAACGAAATATTTTTGTCTCTAGTATAAGCGTTAAAAAAAGCGTTATTATGTTGTATTAAATTAAAAATGAAAAATAATGAAATGAATTTAATTAAATTATTGGATTTGTATTAATTTAGAAAACGAATTCGGTCAGAAATTACTGTTTTGATCGTGTAAATAGTATAGAAATGTTTTTTATAGAAATGTAACGTTTTTAATATTTTGTGAAAATGTAAATCTTAGTTATATCTACTTATAACATAACGAAAACTTTCTCTATCACGATGTCAGGATTTCTGTCTGTCCGGAGAATTTATGTAATCGTAAGAATTACATTGGAGAAAATCCTAACTACTTATTTTAGATTAAATAATAAATAAATAAACAATAAAGACATTTTACACCGTGACTGCGATCCGAAGTCCCAATCTTGATGTCTTCAGTCATTGTCCCTCCCAACTTACCTAAACTCCCAAAGATAATGAAAGTCATTCTAATTAGCATACTTAACAACAACGAACGTACTAAATAATCGGAAACGAGGCTTTCTTCCTTTTTTAAAAATATGTAATATAAGATATACATAAATTTACAATGTTACTGCTAATCTTTAGGGCCGAGATGTAAACATAAAAAATACGGCAGGGGGAGTCAACTTCTGGAATGAAAAAGAAAAAAAAAGAATCTGAGTGTATATATATATATACTAATAGACATTGAGTTAAATACGGATAAATGTTAGGCCAATTAAATTTTTTCTCTCCCATTCCTACTGCCCTTCAACAATAAAAAAAAAGTATTGCTAAGCAGTTTTCTCTTTTTCAACATTTTCAATTTTTATGTGGCCTGAAGAAGCTCTATTTCAAAAGAAATGACAGCTGAAGAATGTATACACATGTGTAGGTAATTTTGTTT
>OY744531.1:51792199-51807199 GCA_963556195.1 Sepiola atlantica
TCCTCCCATTAAGCAACTAAAACAGTTTAACAGGACCTAGCAAAAACATCAATTCCACAAACACAAACACCCATTTCAGTGGAAACTAGACGGTTAGTCAAACAGATAAATAAATCTAACCAAATCTTCGTAAAAGCAGATAAAACAAAGAAAATTCTATAAACTCAGCAGGCAAGAATCCAGAAGTCTTATAAACAGGAATCTGACCAAGAACTACCGAAATGTAACCACCACTAAGCTAGCAGAAATTATCAACACCGAAAGTAAAATGGTTACCGATAAGTTAAAAATGAGTAAAAGAGTAGCGAAACTAACGGAACTCAAAGCGTACATTTTACTTACAGATTACAAAGCAGACTTTAACACAAAAAAACCATCAACCGGTCTTATCAACACAACCCGACCAGGAATAGAAAGGATGAGCAAAATAATTCTAGAAAAAAAGAATGTGGAAGACAAGGATAAATATAGACTAAACCAGTTGATTAATTCCATAGATACAATAAGTTGGTTTTCAAAGATCGATGGTAATCGTAGATGTACTTTTGTTCAATTTTGCATCTTTGAATACTACCCGTCTATTACTGAAGTAATTGAATTTTTTAAAGATTCCACTTAAAAAGGTATTAATATTATAAAAAGCTGCTGTACAACGGCTTTCATTGGTAAGAGCGAATTATGGATGAAAAATAGGCAAAACGGATTTTTCGATGTGTCTATGGGATTCTGGACTCTGAAGAGGAATCTAATCCAGTAGGTTTATACATATTAATAAATATTACCAGAAGTAATAATATAGATGGAAAGGATATAGTATTATATCCTGATAACGGTCTAATGGTAGTTAGGGAATCTACTAGCGCTAAACGCGACAGGGTTAGAAATATAATTCACAAAGAAATGAAAAAAACTAGGGCTTAAAGTTAGAATTACTGGCAATACCAAACAAGTTTACTTCCTTGATGTGACATTTAACCGAACAACAAACCATTTCAAACTTTTCAGGAAGGAAAACTCCAACCTCATATACTTGCATTCACAATTAAACCACTCACCCTCAATAATTAAACACATACATAAGTCCATAGAGAGTAGAATTAGAAAAAATTCATCGCACAAAACAACGTTTAATAACTATAAAACATTTATAACACGGCCCTAAAAAATAGCGGGTACATAAACGTTGATATAATGTATAAGAATATAGAAACCAATACAAACAATTCTTGAAATCGAGGCCGGAAAATCATCTCGTTCAATCTAATGTAAAAAACAAAAATTGATAGCAAATACATGCAGCTTATAAACAAACACTTTCCACCAGATAACGCATTGCATAGGTTATTTAATAGAAACAAATCAAAAGTAAGTTATAGTTGCAGAGATAACATTCAGAGAATCATTAAAAAACAAAACAACAGAATACGTAAAAAAATGACACACATAATGGTATTAACAGAAATAGAACCACTTACAACTGTAATTGGCAAAGATTGGATGAATGTCCTTTACAAAACAATTGCATTACTACTTCAGTAATATATTGCGCAAAGATTTACACAGCAGAACATCCTGAAGTAAATTAGTTTTATGTAAGAAGAACGTCAATGAGTTTTAAAGATACGTTTTACGTACAGACCTTACGATTTAGACACAAAAAATACTGTAACACTTAGTTGTTCTGATATTTCTGGAAATGATTAAAAAAAACAATAATTAGATAGAAAATAATCAGAAAAACCATGACCTGTGGGTCGCCTAACTCACCTTGTTTCTTATGGCTGGGTTACAAACTGGAAATTGTAAGGTTTAAAGACAGGGGAGAATTAATAAACGTCAGAAAAGAAACTGCTCTGAACTGCAGACATTTCAATAAGCATACACTGAGCAGATTTTGAATTATTAACATTTCTGTTCACTAATAACTGCAATCACGCTGCTCGCAACCTTACTATTACACTTTTATTTTATTTTATTTTCATTTTGTCTTTATTTAGGATTTATTATTTATTATTTATTATTTATTATTTATTATTTATTATTTATTATTTATTATTTATTATGTATTATTTATTTTAATTTTGTCTTTAATTTTCTTATTTTATTTTTATTTCAGTATTTAATATTATTCTATGTTACAATATCTCACCCTATATATATATATATATATATATTTACATGCATATATATATATATAGGTGTGTATGTGTACATGTGTATATGCATACGTGTGAGTGTATTGGTGTATATATATGCACATATATATATATATATATATATATGTGTGTGTATCTGGGTGTCAATTTGTGTATGTGTGCATATATATGTATTTGTAAATATGACATCGATGTGTATGCATATCTATATATGGATATGTTTGTGTATGTATGCGTATGTGTGTTGTGTACAAACACACACACACATATATATATATTTATATATATATATATATGTGTGTTGTGTGTTGTGTGTATATAAGTACATACGTGTCAACATAAGTTTAAAGTATTTTGTATATGCCAGGTTTGGAAAGAACTAATTCGCTGTCCGTTTGAATATTTGATAGCAATACGTAAATATTAAGCAGTATATATATATATATATATATATATATATATATATATATATATATATATATATTATATTGTACGAATGAATATGTATAAGGTTGCAAGATTTATTTAGCAGCGTAATTCTTGTCTAGCGTAAGTGTGTGATTACCTGTCTATATACGTATGAAGGAGAAAAGAACGGTCAGTATCTGTATTTAAATTTGATTACTATGATTACGGAAATAGAAGTTCGTAGATGTAAATATATATATATATATCTATTTATATATATATATGTATATGTATAAATGTGTATGTATATATATATATATATATGTATATTTGTGTGTAAGTATGTATAAATGTATATATATATATATATGTATATATGTATGTATATATATGTATATATGTATGTCGGTGTATGTATGTAATCATTTGTGTACATCTATATGTATGTGTGTATAGGCGTTGTTGAACACGGGTGTGTTTATGTAGAAGCACGGGTGTAAAGTTTATATATAGATAGGTTTTGGAATGAACAGATTCGCTTACCGTTTAAATACTTAGCTTAACTTTAGTTGAATTACAAAGAAGACTTTGAGTAAAATCTCAAGTATGTAATGAAAAAATTAAAAAAATACAAATTTGAAAACGGTCCGGTCAAAAGCACTAGATAAACCTATAAAAAATAGGAACTCAAAGAAATTGTGAAACGCAAATATGTAATTAGATATGATTGTCCGTGGAATTATGAACCCATCGCTACTAAACCATGGGAATATACTGAACTAGGAAGTTTTCAATTATTTTTTTTTAAAGGTCTGAGGGGGTTTACTTTTAATCGAGGGGACAACTAAAACATGTACGCACATATGTAACCTATAATGTTTGTATGAATAAAAAAATATACTATATATATATATATATATGAATATATACACATACTTTAATATATATATACATATATATATATATATATATATATATACATATATATATATATATATATATTGAATGAGTGAGTGAGTGTGTGTGTGAGTGAGTGAGTGAGAAGGAGAAAAAGAGGAGCACAGAGAAAAACTATTGTGAGAAATAGGTAACAAATAAAATCTATTACAAGAATAAGAGATAAAAATGCGTTCCTATTTCCAGTCTCAAAATATTAAATTCTCAACCGCCATTTCCAGTTTGCGAGGTATCGTAATTGGCGGTTCCACGATGAAGTAGCTATTAGGATTCATAGTTATTATATGAGACGTTTTGGGCCGATATACGCTACACATCTTCAAGGACAAACAGACACACAAACTCACGATGCTACCACATTAGGATAAACATCTCTCTATATAAATATTTACCGACAGAAAGACCCTGCGTTGCCCGGGATAGAATACGGAAAACTATGTGCCTTTGCACGCAGCTTATAACACAAGTTCCATTTTATACATTTTATAATAATTCTTGCGGTGCAGTGAACGATATACTAAGCATTGAATTGGTTGGTGATGAAAGTAGTGTGGCATATATTGAAATAGATTTCAGTATATTTATAGACTTCACACTCTCTACGCACACTTGGCGTTTCCCAAGAACCAATAAATATCGCTGTAAACCTTTGCTTCAAGGCCTGGACCTTTTAACATTTATCTTTTTGTTTTTTGAATTACTATATCTTTCATATTAAAATAAACAAAATAAAGTAAAATGTCTATTCCATTTTATTGATTTGAGAGACGAAAGGAGACCCACGACAATGTACTCTCTTAGATCAAAATGAAATATACTTACTCACGCACCCTGTTCAGAAAAATGCAGATGAATTCGTGAATAAATAAACAAACAAATAAAAAAACAGATAGCAACTTAAACCTTATACATAGAATTTATATAAATAAAATATAGTAAAATAAAATATAGTAAGATATTTAAATTTAGCATTTAGACCCCACCCTTAAAATGGTTTGTTGGAACGTTAGAACCTTACTTGATCGTTCGGGTTCTGACCGGCGGGAGAGACGAGCGGCACTTGATGGACAAGAACTGTTACGTTTCAACATTGACATAGGAGCCTTGTCAGAAACAAAATTGTTGGAGTAAAGTAGTCATGTAGATGAAGGCTGTGAATATGTATTTTATTAGATCGGAAAAAAAGAAGGCGAAGGACACGACCATGGCGTAAGATTTACTCTTAAGAAATGGGTTGTGTCTAAATTCGAGAATTTTCCTTGTGGTCTGAATGGTCACGTTATAACCTCACGTTTGCCTTTACATGATCAGTGATATGCAACTCTTATTTCTTTTTATGCTCCTACATTGGACAACCCACCTGAGCTAGTAGGATACTTTTATGAAGATTTTAAAAGAGTCGTCCTCACTGTTTCCCGAGATGATAACATTATCCTGTCGGGGAATTTTAATGCGATAGCGGATAGGGAATATCAAACATGGTGTTTACACGAACGTTATGGAGTTGGAAGTATGAATAAGAGCGAGTTGCGTTTACTGCAAATGTGTTCGGAACTGGATTTAGTGATAACTAACACCTGTTTCCACATGAAATCAAAGTATAAGAAAGCATGGATGCTTCCACGATCCAGCCAATGCCATTAAATCGATTACCTCTCCACCCATAGACGCGATCTAAAGGACGTTTGCAAGGTTAGAGTAAAAAAGAATGTCGAGTGCTAAATAGATCATCGTCTGGTGTGTGCTGACATGCGGTTCATAACTTGGCCGAATAGGTGATTTGGCAACGTCAAGTATCCCTTAAGAATAAATGTTGCAAAGCTGAAGGATATGAACACTACTTTAGACCTGCAGATATCGTTTTATGATACGTGGGAATATTTTAAGAAGTGTGTTTATAAAAAAGCAGTAGATGTTCTTGGGCTAACGAAGAGAAAACATCAAGACTGGTTTGATGACAATAATGTTCACATCGCTCAACTGTTACAGAGGAAGACATGAATTTCATCAAAGGCGGATCGAAAGCGGCTTGTCACCTTAGGAACTGAAGTCTGTGGAACAGTTATACTTAGCTATTAAGTCAGAGTTGCAGAAAGAACTTAGACAGATGAAGGATAAGTGGTAGCAACAGAAGACTTGTGATATTCAGCATGCCGCTGATGTTAATTACAGTAAAACAATGTAAGATCTGATGAAAGCAGTTTATGGTCCTAGTCATTATAGTGTAACCCCATTAAAACCCAAGGATGGCACAGAGTTGATTAGAGATCTAAGAAACCTACTTGATAGATGGACGGAGCATTATACTGATCTGTTCATCAATCCGTTGATAGTCAGTACTGATGTGATAGATACCTTGCCTCAGAGGGCTATCTCTGCCGGAATGGATTCTGTTCCTTCCTCTCAAGGAAGTGGAGGAGGCTATATGGCAGTGTAGATACGGAGCACCTGGCGGAGATGGTATGCATATGTTAATTCTTCGTAGTGGTGGAAGGCCATTGTCAGTTCAAATTAAAGGGTTGATTGACAATATCTTGTTTGACGGGCATGTTTACTAAGATTGGGGGGACTCCATTATGGCCTCTTAGCACAATGACAAAGGAAGGAAAGATGAATGCGGCAATTATCAAGGCATCTCTCTTTTGAATGGGACAGGAAAAATATTTATCAGAATCCTATTGAATGGCTTGCATGCCTTTTTATGCTTCCCGAGAGTCAGTGTGGCTTTAGAAGAAATAAAGGTACCACTGATATGATCTTTACGGCACGTCAAATCCAGGGGAAATGTATTAAACGTCGTTTATACCTATACCAGGTCTGTTAATCTGACGAAAGCGTTCGGTCCAGTTAATCGGGATGCGTTGTGGAAGGTCTTGGGTAAGTGTAGATGTCCTCCTAATTTCATGAGCTGCACGACCATCCTTCGTGAGGTGCACAACAATATGAAAGCACAAGTCAACTGCAATGGTTGTCTTTCTGAACCCATTCTGAACAATGGTGTTAAACCTCTATTTTGCTGTAACTCTGTCATCGGTTTCACTAACTGTAACATCTTCGTTTTTTTCACATCGGGTTGGCTGTATAACTTACATAGTTTTAAGATTTTGTTAAGGACATTTGCTCTATGCAGATGATGTGGATCTTGTGGCTCACTCGCAGAATGATATGCAGGATATCATGGATCGCTTTGCATTAGCGTGTAGAAGCATGGGTCTCACAATAAGCATGGGCAAGACAAATACTATGTTTGCCCCTAACAACATGTATCAGGAATCAGATATATTTGTTGAAGGATACAGACTGTCTGGAGTGGACCATTTTTATCTATCTAGGTAGTGTTATTTCGAGGAACGGGTCGTTTGGTATTGAGATAAATGGATGCATTGAACATGCTGTTGTGTCTTTGGGTAATTTGAAGAATCGGGTGTAGGCACCACGTGGTATTAGGCTGGAGAGTTAGATGTCTGTGTATTAGGTCTGTGTTGTATCAACTTTGTTATATTCTTGTGAAACATGTACCGCTTACAGAGCTCATATCTGCCTGCCAGAGCGTTTCAAGCAGAATTGCCTTAGACACTTGGTTAAAATCCGTTGGGATTGCTTTACCCCTGACACCGAAGTGTTGAAACGAGCTGCTGTTCCAAGCATCAAGTCTCATATAAATGATTTATGAGGAACTAATTGGGAAGATTCGCCCACATCACAAACCTCGTAAGCGATTCGAAGATTGTCTAAACACACGATTTGAAGTGCTTTGGAATTGATGTGAGAGGATAGGAGGGGGTGGCTGTAAATAGGTCAAGGGGGAATAAAGCGATTGTGTAGGGCAGCAAGCTTTTTGAGCAGAGTTTTTGCCCCGCTTAATACGCCGGTATTGTCCGGGCCTTTGGGTCTAGGAGGTGCGCCCTCTCAGGCTTTGTCCTCCCCTCTTTGGGGAGGAGTGAGTTTATTGCTTGCTGTCTGAGGCGCCCCTACCGGGGAATTCGACGGGACTGTCTGGGCAATTTTTAAATGACCAGAGTGCTCACCTCTCGAGCGCTGGCTTATCTAATCCCACTTTCCCGACCTTGTGTCACATCTTACCTTGTGGGAGGTAGATACATAAAAGGATGAAACACCAGCAGCAGAAGAGAGCAGCGAGGAAGAGAACAGGAAGTGAAACTTCCAGCACACGGAGGAAACATTGAACACCTAAGATGCCAAGCTTGCAACTTAGTACCTATCCCACGTGCAGGTTTTCTGAATCATTAACGAGTGCATGTTTTACAAAATCACGCACAGACAAGAAGTGGCTTCATTTATGCCATTCCCTCAGATCATCACACCACCTGTCACCTCTGTTGTATAGTCTGTAAAAGTTTGGCCGGCCTGAAGAACTATATCCGCGGCTCTCACTGGGAACCTTTACACTAATATCACATCGATACGTCATATTCAAAATCGACATATATATATATATATATATATATAGACAAAAAATTTATTTTAAAAGAATACATTACATAATACGGAGATAGCCATGATTTGATTAACACGGGTAGACTTTTGCTGTTTACGAAAGGCTTTTACTGTTTCGGAAACAGTAAAGGTCTACCCATATCAATGAATCGATAGGATATCTCAAGCATATGTAATGTATAGTTTATGAATAAAAAACTGTATTTTAACTCTCGTATTCTATGATCCAGCACTTTATTGATTCTTTTTCAACATACCCCGATGCACAATGTCTGTCTGTCTGTCTGTCTGTCTGCCTGTCTGTCTATATATATATATATATATATACTTATTACGATAATACAAACATTTTCATAACAGCGAATAGAGCACTTATTTAGAATAAGATCCCCGCTTACTGCCTATAACACGATCGAGTATCAATCTTAGCTTGAAGCAATTAACTTATCTAGCCCCACTAAAGAGCTGTGATACAGCTTAACAGTCTGTTTCTGGATGTATAGTTCTTGTAAGGTCTTGCTCATTGAATGTGATCCAGTGAATCCTTACTATGTTACCATGATATCGCTGAATAACAAGTGGCGCTGAATATTGAGTATAATTATTATTCATACCGACATTAATGGCTACACATTTGCAGATTTGTTTCGGCTACAGCCGTAAATTAGCTCAGCTTGTTTAGCTCAACATGTGTGTATGAACGATAAGAGCATTACGTAAAGCTCTCAGAAATGTGTTGTATTCAAAATTATTTCAAAATTTAACAGTGGATTTGTATATTTTCAATTTGTTTCATTTATGTTTTCAATTTTTCGTCTATTTTCACCTTGAAATAAAGTGAAATAGGTTATATAACTCGTAACCGACAAACATAGAGTTAGAAATTAGTTAGTCGTTTAGGACTCGCTTCAAATTTGTGTCAACTTCATTTTACTAACACAGTTAAGGAGAACATATAGCCACGTCTAATATCTTTCATTAACTAACGCAACCACATATATTCAGATCGCAATATATTACCGGCCATCGACATACATATATAGAACGAAATTCTTTTTTCCACACGTAATAAATTAATTGCTAAACCTTACAAATTGATATATATGTATAAATGTATCATTATTCGTATATATATATACACCCCCACACACACACATATATATATATATATATATATATACATATATATATATATATATAATGTATATATATATATAATGTATATATATATATATATATATATAATGTATATATATATATAATGTATATATATATAATGTATATATATATATATAATGTATATATATATATAATGTATATATATATATATATATATATATATATATATATATATAAACACACCTACACCTAACTGTGCGTCAGTCAGAAAAATCCCGACCCTACACTTTAGAAGTACCAATATGTTGCAGGGATTTCTACTGCAATAGCTTTCTTCCTAAAACTGTTAGTCTTTAGAATTCCTTCCCTGCCTCCTATTTCCCTTACTACCATAATACAAAAGTTTAAATGTAATGTGAACAAACATATCGCTGCATAACTCTCAATTTAGGATGCCCCTGTAGGTATAACTTCAAATTTAAAGTATCCCATTACGTCTCAGTGGCAAATACCTGGTTTGGGTTTAATGAAAGTACAAAAGAAAAATAATAATTACATTTTCCGACACAAATGTATTAATATAATAAGAAAAATAATAATTTAACTTTATATATATATATATATATATATATATATATATATATATATATATATATATATATATATATATATATATATCAGTCGATCTAATGTTTTTGGATCTATCTACTTGCCAATCTAACTGTATACCCACTGTATAGACTTCATCCTAAGATCCAATTTTCTTTAAAGGAATGATGTCAGAAATGATGATAACTTCGCATTTGTCATCGGTTCGAATAGAACAATGGACATAAACACGAATGACAAACACAACTGATGCCTGATGCTATCATTGGCTTTTTAGATCCAATCTCTATGGACACAAGCGCTCGTCCAGTCGAGCGCTATCAGATTCCCTTTCCCTCAAACAAGTTCACAATAAGGAGCGTCTTACCAAACGGTCGAACGACTATAAAGAAAACCCGCCCTTTTGTGGCAGCTTCCTTAGATTCGATTCATAGACCTGTTTACCGCTTTACATTATCTAGGTAATGACGTCGATAGTTTTTGGTTGTAGTGTGTGGTATTCGCTGTGAAATCGAGTTCAATGTGAGTTCCTTCGAGCATAATAACAGCGGAAAGACAGACGGGTAAAAAAGGCCATTTTACAGCAGTAAGTGATCCTGCTCATGTTCCCTCACTTTTCGTGATAACTGTGTGGAGGGATGGGTAGTTAAAGAGAAGGCTGTTTTTACCTTCGTAAATTGGAGAGTTAGAAGCGACACCTTTAAAGGCTGATAGCGCCGGAGGAAGGCTAAGCGCAAATGGGAAATTTGGAAGGAGCCAGTTGATGTGAATAAGAGAACGATGGATTTGGGTTGGATTAAGCGAAGAATGGAAGAAATAGGTTTATAGAAATGATGGAACAATACAAATAATGTGAGAATGAAAGCGTAGGAAGAGATGAAGATATAAAAGGTGGAAATAAATGAAGACAAGAAACGGATAGGTAGGAGGTGATAAAAAGTAAAGGAGAAGGAGAGAAGGGGAACAATATATAGAATAAGGTAGAAAGAAAGGAACATAGGAAGAGAGCCGAATAAGAAAGAGAGAAACAACGGGAAAAGGCGCGCAATAGAAAGAGGGGAGGGAACGAAACGTGTTACGAACAAGTAAGAGATGAAGAAAGGCAAGAAAAAGAAGTGAAGCGAATGTGAGGTATCAAGGAGGAAAGGAAAGGGTAGACGAAGAAGACGAAGAAGGTTAAGAAGTACAAACCATGGTAAGAAAAGGGACAAGCAAGAAAGGAGGACAATAAAAGAAGGAAAAGTAAAATAGAAAGAAAAATAGATAGAAGATTAAAGAAAAGAACAAAAGAATGAGGAATAGAGAAACAGAAGAAAACGAACAAGAAACAGAGAGTAGAAGAAAAGAGAAACAAGATCAGGAAGGGAAAATGAGAAATAAAGCAAAAAGAGCAAGAAGAGAAAAAAAGAAACAAAAAGAAAATTTAAAAAAATAAAAAAAAAATAAAAGAGAAAGAGAGAAAGAAGAAAAAGAAAACAAAAGAGCAAAAGGAAGAAAGGGTAGTCGACGAAATAAGATCATTAATCAGTAGTGATACTGCAAATTCGGTCAAAATATCAAACTTGACCGAGATTTTCAATGTGTATGTCAATGTCATATAAAATGCGACGCTTCATTGGCTATAATATGGGCAAATTAGCGAGCGATCAACAAAACCGAAATTATTGCCAAAAGTGAGACTTATATTCTCTTGGCCTCGACTTTGACCATTGACCTAAATATCCAAATATTAATTCGGTCCTTAGTTAGACCATAATCGATATTTTGACCAGGTTTAGTGACGATTGGTAAAGCGAAATGAGAATTGAGTAAAAACTGAAAAGTTTTGCATACAGAGAAGAGATGAAACACTCCAATTTCCTTGCGTCTGCATGAAGCTAATTTTAAAAGACGATTTATAAGGAAGCGAAGGAAAAACTAAAAAAATAAGTCAAACAAATAAAAAACAACCATGGCTGAGATAGAAGAACCTAATATATATATATATATATATATATATATATATATATATATATACGAGGGGGCGTTCAATAAGAAATGCCCCTGACCCACTTCTAGTTGTCTGATCTAGATGAAATTTTGCATGTGTAATGATTAATATATGTATGGGTTATGTTGCAATAAACAGCTCTGGGCAAATTGTGGTTCGTGATTTACAGGTGTTTGAACTGAGTCAGGTGTGAAATAGAGCCAGTTGAGTGTCGCGTAGTGATCTAGTTTTTGTATTTGAAAGGACGCACACCAAAGGAGACTTTTGAATAAATGAAAGAAACTGATGTGATGATGCCCCATCATATGACCTTGTAAAACGCTAGCATCGTGAATTCAAACATGACCGGAAGTCTGTGGAAACAGCTCCCAGATCTGGTCGTCCCTATTCTGCCATTGATGAGGCATCTGTCCGTTAAGTTGAGGCTGCCATTTTGGAAGATCGACGCATTACAAATTCGCCAAATAGCCCAAGAGATCATGATTAGTACAGGGTCTTTGGAAACTATAATGTATGACCATTTACATATGCATAAGATGTCTGCCAAATGGATTCCTAGGTTGCTCACACCTTTCCAGAAGCAATAACGCGTCGAGTTCTCGAGGATAAATTTGTGAATGTGACAAGAAGATGAGTGAAAGTGTTTTAAAAAACTCATTACACAGGATACAATTTGGTCCATCACTATGAGCCAGAGACCAAAGCCCAGTCAATGCAGTGGAACCACTTGGACTAACCATCTCCAAAGAAGGTAAGGGTGCAGCTCTCCGCTGGCAAGGTCATGCTCACAGTCCTCTGGGACCAGGACGGAGTAGTGATGACATATCTTCTGGCAAAAGCCTACCACAATTTCAGGAGCCTATTACGCTTCACTTTTAATGAAACTAAGAGAAACTATCAAAATCAAGAGGCATGGTAAGATCAGCAAAGGTATCATCCCCCTGCAGGACAACGCTCCGGTCCACACCTCGCATGTCGTCAGATCAGAATCACGGGCGTGTGGCTATAAAATCCTCCCCCATTCCCCTAACTCTCTTGACCTGGAACTATCTGACTTTCATCTCTTCCCAGCCATGAGTTGCTTTTGAAAGGAAACAGTTTCCCAGATGATGCAGCCTTGATTTCTGAAGTTACGACGTGGTTGGAGAACCCACCTGGGGTGTTCTAAAAAAACGGTGTTCAGAACTGCATCAAACGATGGGAGAAATGCATAACTCTAGGTGGTACCTATGTACAGAAAGACTAATAACTGTGCCAAGTTTCATTAATCTACTGCTACGGGAAATGGGTCAAGACCATTACTTATTGAATGCCCCTCGTATATATATATATATATATATATATATATATATATATATATATATATATTTATATATATATATATATACTCGTTAATGTATTCCCCCTCCGGTCGCATATTTTGCTATGCTAGAGGATATCATGATGGACTAACTATATACACTGATCCCAAAGGAGTAGATTATGACTAAGAGGATCATATCATGATGAACACCCCCCCCCCCAACAAAAAAAAAATTAAAAATTAAAAAAAATAAAAATTAGGAGTTAATGCCTGGGAGCATGATATCATGATAACAGAATATATAGTGTACTAACCCCTTCCCACACACAGAAATAAGGAGAAAATAATACTGGGAGGATCGTATCGTGAGGAACGAACGTATACTATACTGCGTCCCCTGGGAGGAATATATCGTGATGAATGAAAATATACCACACATAATTAAATAAACATGGATCGTTTTAATGTTAATACTGTTGTGGTATGTGGAAAAAACGTCCTCATTTATTTATTTAAAAAACATTAAAAACAATGACAAGTTTCACTGTCTACGTGAAACGCTGAATTGAAGATTATGCGAAATATATAGTCACCGTTTTATACAAACAGAGACATCAGCTAGCTAAAGAAGAACGATAACTTCCTTTCATAATTTTCTAGTTAAAAAGACATTTTTATCAATTTGAGTTATCGTCATTTCTTAGCAAGCCTATTTATTGACTTGTTTAAATAGCGATTATATTTGTCCGAGCTAACTTGTATTTTGGCGTTTCACGTGTACTGTGAAACTTTACATAACAAAACAAACATTACTAACCCAAGTTGTTTTAGGGTACTAAAACATGGTTTAAGTTACAAATTATGAGTTATTTTATGAATAATGGCGAAATTTAGTTCACTCTAAATAATTTATGTGACTGAAATAGTAATACAACCCGAATAAAAAGATAATTTTCAGTTCTTTTCGTATTACAGTAGCGTAAATTGAACGAAAATAATAGAAGGCCAGCATGGCTTTTTTAAAGTCATTTATTCATTGTTTATAACAGGATTTATTAAGAAGTGAAATAACACTTTAAATAATAAAACTTACAATTTTAACAGAAAATCCAATTCTATTTGTTTGCATTTTAAGTGAAAAAGTTTTTTTTATTTCAAACTATGTATATTTATAATTCTTCTGAAAAAAAATGTTGAGTTTTTACAGAGGAGGTAATTCCTGGGAAGACGGTCTTTTGACTACCGACCCCCATTGAAAGATATTGCGATAAAATCGGATTTTTGAATTTTTTAATTTCATCTTCGTCGATTAAAAAATGCCTAGTCACAAAAGCATTACATATTTAGTGTTCCTTGGCGTTTTGGCTAAGATCAAAGTGTAATATCTGTTCTCCACATCTAAGCGAAATTTGACGTCATTGTAATGCCGGAATTAAATTATCTCCCTTATAAATAAAAACAAAAATAGTTTTAAAACCCTATTTTATATAAAATCTGTTTATATAATGTTATTAATAATTATATTATAATAGTACTATTTGTGAAATGATTGCGTAAACAGAAAACAATTTGGCTATAAAAATTACAAATGTATATTACTGAATATTTATTTATTAAAAACTTTAAAATAAATAAATATGCAAATGAGACATATCTAAATTTGTTTGAGGGAAGTTGGAGATGACGATATATATAGAATTAAATAACCATAACCAGTGTTGATATAAATATAGTTTGGGTAGATAGAAAAATAATGTTCGCATCTATTCGTTAGACTTTTATTCATTTATATATATATATATATATATATATATATATATATATATATATATATGTGAGCCACAATAATTACGAAACATGTGTCCATAGATAACTATTTAATGAATAAATAACATCATATATATATATACACATTTTATTTAATAAATACTTTGTTATATCTACATACATGCATGTTTCTTCTTCATAAAGACTCATCACTGTGGCTATATACATCAGCA
>OY744531.1:51809699-51867199 GCA_963556195.1 Sepiola atlantica
TATATATATATATATATTAAGCTCCCTTCAAGTCGATCACTTTGATAGCAATATAAAAGGTTTCTAATTATACAATATTGCGAAAGTTGTCTCCCTTTATCCGTTTATGACAGATCAAACACTATGAACTGTACTATCTTAGTGAAATAACTATATTGTTTATTTCTTCCACTTTTAATAGTTCTGTCACTGTGGCCGAAGTTATACGGCGGTACAGTTATATATAGTAACAATGATGATTGTTAGTCAACATGAAATATATACGTCTGTTGATAATAAATAATTATTTATGTAAATATATATCTATCTATATATATATATATATATATATATATACATATATATATATATGTGTGTGTGTGTGTGTGTACACACACCAAGTTTTAAATTTGAATATGCTCTTTTTTATTGTATTTTCACCTCACAAAAGAAAATAGTTAGTTCTCTTAGAAAACGTACATAATCTAATAAATGAATTATAATATGTTGTTTTTATTATTTATTTGATCAGGTTATGTAAAAAACAACCCAAATAAATTACGATTTTAATGTTGTGTGCGCGATTTCTCATACTTTTTGTTCTTTTGTCACATACTAAAATATAAAAAAAATGATTAAAAAACAAAATACAATTAAATACCAAATAAGATTTTCGTTACGTTTGTTAATGAAAATGCATACGAGGAATAGTTTTCTATTCTGAATTCTCCTCCCGTTTTTCGGTAAATATCACGAATAAGAATATGAAGCAGATCCAATGTTGTTTTTAAAAAGGAACACAACATTTAATCTTAAAATTAATAATTACACCAAATATAAAAGTGAAGGTAAAACGACACACAGGAATCGAACACGAATTCGCCTAATAAGGAAACTGGCCTCTTATCCACTGTTCTAAAAAAAAAGCATTCAACATTAACACGATTCATATTATATGCCAAAAACAGACGAACACGTTAGGAATAACTTTTTAATCGACAATGTAAATTCTTATGAATTCTTTTAAAGCAATTAATTATTTTTCTTTATTACATTTCGTTTTATTTTACGCGATTTGATTAATCAACGTGTAATTAGGTGAAACAACGTTCGAATTTTCTAACTGAGAATACACAATCGATTCGTTAAATCGAAACGCATTTGACTCCGATGTCTACATAAATGCTACTTATTAAACACAATCCGGCTTTCAATGAATCGCAGGAGGAGGAATTTGACTCCGGGAGTATGTCCGTTGTATTAAAAAAAGCTATTAAACACGAAAAACCGAGAAACACAAGGAACTTTATTCTCTTACAAGTGTTTCAAAACGAACCTCATTCTCGCTAAATCTATATATATATATATGGTAAAATGAAAAAGGAAAACCAAAAAATGGATGTTTTTTATGTGTACATCAACGTTTCGTCTTTATTTATAAGACTTCATCAGGATGATGATATAGGGAAAAGATATCATGCAAGCACAGATACATGTAGGGTAGGCATGTTGGGAAGAAAAATAAAATAAAATGAAAAATAATGGCAGCGTCTTGCTGGACGTCCGTACTTGTTAGAGAATGAAAATGAGTGGGAGAAAAAGGGGGAAGGGTGGAGGGAGCAAGGACTACTGTGGCTGGCGATGAGAGAAAGAGGTGGGGGATGAGCAGGGGTAAAATGGATGGCAGAGAGAGATTGGAGGAAGAGGGGGAGGGGGTGTTTGACCAGATGGCTGTGGTCGAGATTGAAGGGGAAGAGTGAGTTGGAATGTTTGTGTGTGGGGGTGTATGCAGGGAAAATGGGGATGGGTAGAGAGGGAGGGGGGGCTGTGATTTTGGTGGATGGGCGAAAGTTATGGTCTTAGAGAGCGTTTGGAGAAAATGAGGGAATTTAAGAAGAGGTATGGGAGAAAATAGATGAGAGGGGGAAGAGGGAGGATTTGTCTTGATAGGGTGTGAAATATTTGAAATATTTGGAAATATTTCACACCCTATCAAGACAAATCCTCCCTCTTCCCCCTCTCATCTATTTTCTCCCATATCTCTTCTTAAATTCCCTCATTTTCTCCAAACGCTCTCTAAGACCATAACTTTCGCCCATCCACCAAAATCACAGCCCCCCCTCCCTCTCTACCCATCCCCATTTTCCCTGCATACACCCCCACACACAAACATTCCAACTCACTCTTCCCCTTCAATCTCGACCACAGCCATCTGGTCAAACACCCCCTCCCCCTCTTCCTCCAATCTCTCTCTGCCATCCATTTTACCCCTGCTCATCCCCCACCTCTTTCTCTCATCGCCAGCCACAGTAGTCCTTGCTCCCTCCACCCTTCCCCTTTTTTCTCCCACTCATTTTCATTCTCTAACAAGTACGGACGTCCAGCAAGACGCTGCCATTATTTTTCATTTTATTTTATTTTTCTTCCCAACATGCCTACCCTACATGTATCTGTGCTTGCATGATATCTTTTCCCTATATCATCATCCTGATGAAGTCTTATAAATAAAGACGAAACGTTGATGTACACATAAAAAACATCCATTTTTTGGTTTTCCTTTTTCATTTTCCCATATATATATATATATATATATATATATATATATATATATATATATATATATATATATATAGAGAGAGAGAGAGAGAGAGAGAGAGAGAGCGAGAGATATGTATAAATTAAGTTTCAATATATTGATAATATCAACTAAAAAATTATATTTTTTTCAAAATTACTCAATACAAGGTAGAGCATTTATAAAACAAATACATACACATTAGAAACAGTCTACGCAGATTAATCAGCGTTTCGACGCAAACACGTCTCATCAAGAATGTCCCGACAAAACGTATTGATGTCGAAACGCTAATTGATCCACGTAGACAGTTTCTAATTTTTATAATATATATATATATATATATATATATATATATATATACATAAAGTGGAGATCTACGCAATTTGAACATTGCTCAAAAGATTCAAAACCAATGAATTATATGGCGTACGATCGTTTCCAAGATAATTTTGAAATATTTTAGTCAATCTTATTGTTCTGAAGATTCCAACTCACGTCTTCGTCAGTACCCTTTATAACAGCATCTACAGAATACGGCTAATAAATATTTTTCCATCAGGCAGCCTAAATAAGTATGACCGTGAAATACCTAAGAAATATATATGCATGTATCACAAGTTTGTGGAAAAACCCAAATAGAGTGCTCGATCGTGGGTTCTACAAGAATAAATACAATGCATATTATTATTAAAAAAAAACTATACATTACAGTGTCTGTTGGGTGTACCGGGGTGTCAATTTGCTGGTCATATTGGATCTGAGATAGAATCAGGCCAGCAAGAAACATAAAGATTCATCAACACATTTTAACAGGTGCAAGCTCAGAGATATATCGGAAATCGTGAGATAAAAAGTAACATTATCACCCTACGTAAGCTGGGGTGAGTGATTGTAGCAATCTGGGACCGGGCATAGTGTATGCTTTGCAAAGTCGAACTTTGAAGTCATCTACACGATCAAATATGTGAGGAGATCCCGCGGAGATGTATAGAGAACTGTACTTGTATCGCAGAAAAGATTTAAACATCTTTTTCTAATCAGAAACACCTGAAACGCAAGACTTATACAGATCTCTTTTGAACACCTAAACAAACAATACACACCAATGAGGCAACCTTTTAAATAGAAAAGAAAGTTTTTTTAATTCCCCTCTTAAACTAACAATGACAACGGACAATATTTGACAAACAAGGAATATCTGTTATGGGGGCAACACATATGTCTGAATTTTCGCTTGTGTAAATCTGCTGATAATCTTTCTGTTTACTACCAAACTGATTCTGCCTCAGATCCAGTATGACCAAGTGGATGACACCCGGGTAAACTCAACAGGCAGATTAATGTATATATATATATATATATATATATATATATATATATATATATATATGGAGAGAGAAAGAGAGTGTACTGAACAAACAGCGATGTTGTCATATTACTACTCTTCATTAAGATGTATACCTTATAGGCACGGCGTCGTAGTCCAATGGTAAGATGCTGGACTATAGACATCAATATCAGCTGTGAGGCAGAAACACATGTCCATGGATTACTTTTATGTACGTACAAAATTAATAAAAATATATATATTAACGAAAAATACGTTTTATGAAGTTAATGGCTACTAATAATGCAATTTTCTGCATCTTAATCACTTAGGAAGTGAAAAAATCGAAATAGTAAAATGTTTTTATAAGTGAACATATAGTAAGCTGTCACACAGTGTTCGACAATTTAATGAACGGAACTCACATTCAAGCTTTAAATTGGCAGCTTATTTATATGTATAGATATTGTGTGTATTTAGGCAGCATATTATCCTAAAAACAAACGTTATTATTATGTGTTGGTAAATCACGTTTTTATTCACAATTGAGGTCTCCAAATTCCGTAGAGCTTCCTACTATATTAGCTTGTTTCATCGTACAGCTAGCCTTTAGAATTCCCCATCAGCTTTCTGTTACCCTGACCATACTAACATATATACATTTAAATGTAATGTGAACAAGCATTCTGCTGCAAGATTCCCCATTGTGCTTGTTTGGAGTGAACTTACTATATATATATATATATATATATATATATATATATATATATATATATATATATATATAAACCCTGTGTATCGCTTTATTGCAGGTCAATATTTTTTAAATTTTGAAATTGCTATGAAACGCAGAGAAGTGAAATTTGGTACACTGGAAGAGCATAACAAGGTGCCTTATTTCCCTGATTTTTGTGGAATTTGAACAAATATTTGGAAAATTATGCTAATTATTCTATTTTCTGTTAATTTAAAGTGTGTATCACTTTATTGCAGGTCTCCCAAAATGCCTAGAAAGGGTCGATTGACAGCTAGTGAAATAGACCGTGTTGTTGCAGGCCTTGCAGAAGGTTTATCTTTCGTAGATCTAGCCAAGGAGCTTGGAAGAGATCGAAGAACATTGTCTTCATTCGTTGAAAATCCAAACATCAAACCAAGGAAGGACAAAAACACAAGAAAGTCAGTTTCTGCTCGTGATGTTAGAAAGATTCGCCGTCAACTTATCAAGCAGCCGGGCAGCAACAGTGCTGCTATATTTGACAAGGCTGGAATATCTTCCTTGTCCAGAAAGACACGCTGCAATGTCTTAAACGAAATTGCAAGAAGCATTAAGCCCATAGCAAGACCGGTTTTAAACCAAACTCATAAGGAAAAACGTTTGGCTTGGGCTCAGAAATACATGAAAACCAGCTTTGAAAATGTTCTTTTCACCGATGAGGCCAGAGCAACCCTTGATGGACCAGATGGGTGGGCCAAAGTTTGGAGTCCTCTTGGATTCCCTACCCCTCATCGATTCCGTCGTCAACAGGGAGGTGGAGGTGTCATGTTTTGGGCTGGAATAATCTGCCATGAACTAATTGGACCATTTCGAGTGCCAGAAGGTGTCAAACTGACAAGCCAGTCTTATATTTTATTTTTAAATGAGCATTTGTCACCATGGCTTGATGACCTTCCATTGGCGCGTCACCGCAAATTGATTTTTATGCACGACAATGCGCCATCCCACTCAGCCAAGGCTACGGCATCCTACCTTAAGTCATTAGTCATTAGTGGAGAAAATTTGATGACATGGCCACCTTGTTCTCCAGATATAAATCCAATTGAGCAGCTCTGGTCAATAATACAGATGAAAGTTTATGAATGAGGTGTTCAATTTTCGTCGAAGAATGAACTTTGGAGGAAGATTTTGGAAGTTTCCTATAGCATCACATCATCTCAAATCCGCCGATTGACATCATCAGTTGACAAGAGGCTATTCAAAGTGATTTTGAAGCATGGGAGTTATGTTGATAAATAAATATTTCCTTAAACAAAATAATGTGAAATTCGTTCTTGTTTTTGGTTAATATTGTTACTGGATATGTTCTTTATTTCATATAAATAGAAATATGAAGTTAGAATATTGTTTTATTACCGAAAATATACATTTTTAGACACTTTCAATAAAGTGATACACACTTAAAATTACTAGAAAATAGAAAAATTAGCATAACTTTCAAAATATTTGTTCAAATTCCACAAAAATCAGGGAAATAAGGCACTTTGTTATGCTCTTCCATTGTACCAAATTTCACTTCTCTGCGTTTCATAGCAATTTCAAAATTAAAAAAATATTGACCTGCAATAAAGCGATACACAGGGTTTATAGTAATCCAGGTAGGATAAAAATCCACAAGGTAGTAATCCAAAAGAAATCAAACCGGGCTTATAAAAAAGTTCTCAATAATAATATAGAGCTGTATTATGAATGATTGTTTATTAAAACATGTACAAAGTCTGCTACATTGACATGTTGATGTTATCGATCTACAGCTATCAAAAGCTGAGGTCACATCAACCAGAAGGTTTTTTTTTGTTGTCTAACATTTTCGAAAGTGTTGGACAACAAAAAAAAAACCTTCTGCCCGATGAGACCTCAGCTCTTGATAGCTGTAGATCGATAACATCAACATGCCAGTGTAGCAGCCTTTGTACATGTTTTGAATAAAAAAAATCATATATATATATATATATATATATATATATATATATATATTATCCACAAATAGTTGTTACGTCGTATAACAGCTTTTCAGTTTTATTATTTTTGCTAGACGTAACGTTTTCTTCAAAATGTGATCAGCAGTATCAGGAAGTTTACCTCTACGCATGCTTATATATATATATATATATATATATATATATATATATAAAAGAGAGAGATAGAGAAAGAGAGAGAGAGAGGTGGAGAGGGGAAGTGAGTGAGAGAAGGAGAGTTTTGCATTCCTTTCTAATTCAAGTCTGTTGAATAACCTCTGCACAAAAGAGAACGGGCGATTGATTATCTGTGCATGCGTCAAGTGCACGGACCTTTGTGATGGCGATGCCGCCACCGCCGCCACTGCCTGGAACTGATATTTGCCGCCGGCCAAGGCAATTACTGAACTACGCGTTTTGACCTCTGCCCAGATGCGAGCCAGACACCAGCTGCCTACTGATGTCCACTCCGACAGCTATTTTGCCGGACATGAATATTTAGAGACGGCCTACAGAAATGAAGCGGTCGGCATACAACCAATCAAGCTTGCTTCAGTCCAAACAGAGATAGAAAAAGGTATCTCTCTCTCTCTATGCTTATCTATGGTCTTTTCTATGACATGCTCTGATACGTTATTTGTATGAGTGTTAGTCTATGTGTCTATATAGCTGTCTATCTGTATCTACCAACATGTCTGCCTATCTATGTATCCATCCCTGCCTATCTATGTATCTATCTGTTAGTAAGTTTTGCTTGCTGTTTTACTAGATGCTCACAACCTATCAAGGCCATAATCCACTCGAGGATAAGGGTTAATGTGATAGAATGCTTGTTAGTTGTGAGATAACTATCATTATAGAGAAAATTGGGATTGATTGATAGAACGAACCGAGTTCGAATACTTGAAAGGGCGGCCAATGACATGGATCTGTTGTAATTATATTTTAAGACGACCAAGGAAGTAGTCCTGTTGCAATGTATTCCACAGACGGGAATCACTGACGAAGATGCTCCGTTCGTGGAAATTCTGATTGACGCATGGCACACAGAGAAACAAAAGGGTGTTTTTTCTAGTTGTGGTAGTAAGACGGATTCTTGCTATCTTAGTCACTCTGCCTGTGTATGTATCTATATTGTTGTATCTATTTTTCTACCAGTGTGTCTGTATTTATCTATGCTTTTATGTCTCTCTGTCTATCTGTTGACCTATTTTTCTTTCTAGCGTTTATCACGCTAATATAGTTACAGTCTTAGTTTCACGTACAGACGAATGTGACTTCAAAGCATCAGACGGATGTGACATCATAGAACCGGATGTTACGTCATACCACCAGAATGTAAAAAGATATCTGCGAACTTAAAGCAGAAATAAAAGCATGCTAAATCACTTATTAAATCAGTTTAAGCTAAAACAATTGCTACTTTCACGTGGATTTTCAAATTAACATTTAAGGAAGGACGAAGAAAGAGTAAAGAATGTGTAAACCACGAATAATTATGAAATAATATAAACATAAAAAACTTAGTAAAACATGTTATTTCAGTGTTATTGTTTAAAAAATTAATTACTTTCTCAAAATGTCCGTTTAGTTTCACTTTGATGACTGCATTTTTCTGAATCTAATTACAGGTTAGATTTACTTGAAATCACTAAATCAATACGACTTTATATATAAAAACGCAATGTATGTATGTTATGTTTGTTTTCTATAGATAGAAATGTAAGTGAATCTACATAACATTAAAAAGTGTATTCTCATGTAAAATTTACATGGGGAAATAATGGAAGTGTCCCATAATCTCTAAGTGCACCACTAAAGGGGGAGAGGCTATGAAGGCATAACTCCGTTAAAACCTCAAATGTATCCTATTTTCTATGAAATTTAAATCATATGTATACACTTTTCTGGGGAAGACAACGGAAGTAATTCAGAATCTCTAATTGCCCTCCTAAACCAAAGTAGCTATGAAAAACGAATAGCTTTTAAAATTTAAAGTATATCATATTTTGATAACATTTACATAATATGCATAAAATTCGGAGCTTTCACAGATTAGTACCCACGCTAACTTTAACCCCGTCGTTAGGGTTTGGGTCAGGATGGGGGTATGGGTCAGGGTTAGCGTTAGACTTAGGGTACGGGTTTAGGATCATAGTGAGGGTTAGGATCAAAGTAAGCGTGGGTCATAGTCTTTGAAAGTACTTAAAATTCTCCGTGGAAAACAATGGAAGTAGTCTCAAATTTCATGTACTGAATATCTATGTGCCCCCACTTCTGAGTGACCCATGGGAGCAACCTGCCCTTCAAACTTTAAATACGTATATCCTATGTTAATGAAACTTAAATTATATGTATAATACATTAATTCGGACGTTTTCCAACATTTCAGCTGTTTCCGACTATATTAGGGGGCGAAGCAGGAGGGGGAAATGAAAACCAAGAAAGTAATATAGTATTAAGAGCATCGTGAACATGTACATAACAGTGCTCCTCATTCAATCCTAAGCATCGTCGGGTTTGCCTGGTAGTACATAATAAAAGCAAGCGAACGATGGGGAAACTTACGATGAGACAGACAGAAAGACATAAGAAAATATATAGAGGAAGAAGTGGGAGAGAGAGAGAGAAGAGAAGAAAGACCGTGCATCGTTACCCTTTTTAATTGCCACCTTACTATGGCAGAGTTAGACACAAGGTCAGTAATTTATGTGTTCAAAATAAAGCTCCCCAAAGAATGGCACTTAAGATTGGGAAAAATAAAAGTTGCCTCAGATTAGAAAGATTTTTCTTTTACTGATCGAGGAGAGAAATGATAAAGTGTAGTATCATAATTACTATTACATTTGCTCGGAGTCGAAAGACCAAAGAAAGAATCGTATGGGTTGCTCATTCTCGGTTCTCTCTCTCCTCACTCTCCCAGGCGCTCCCTCTTTATATCATCTACCAAGTTTGACTCCCTCACAACCCTTTCCCCTCTTCTCAAAAATGAATTTTTTTACATGGATTGCTTCAGGGTAAAATGTTGAAGAAGTCAAAGAGATGATAGATTACGTAAAAAAATAAAATGATAAAGATAATAATATAAAAAAAAAAAATATTATACATTGTTATTTAAATGTTATTGTAAAAACATTCATTTTTTAAATCCCCGCTTGGTTACACTTTGGTGATTTCGGATTAGATGAATTAATATACCAAGAGTTTATAGGTTCCCTTCGAGTTTTAAGAGGATCTTTCGTATCTATAGATTCTGTCTTTTTTCTGCTTTGATTTTTCTGCGCTTTTATTTTTTTTTGCGTCTTGATTCAATAAGCATTTTACCCCCAGATTATAACCGGGTGTTTAGTAGCACAGCGACTAAAAATACATAAGTGTATAAAATACATAAGTGTATAAGTGCACACACTATAAAATTAGGAGCCATATATCAAGAATTTTAACTATAATTCGGCCTTGCCAATTAAAGAGGTGGAGGTAAGGCTGGCGGAAGGATTCATTGTTTTTTTAAAACCAGATACTGAGAAAGCTTTAGTTCGAATGTGTAGTTAGTACATCACTGATAAGTGCTGCGGCACGAAACCAATTTGTATGTCATCAGCAAATATGTAAATATCTTTTATATAAATATGAATTTATTGTTACTTATTTCGGTGATTGAGAACCTTGGTAAATTTTTCTTCCAAAAATTGTTTACATCATATATATATATATATATATATATATATATATATATATATATATATTGATCTTGTTACAGAAGATCAGAACATATCAAACATGATATCATCGGTTTCGAACTGTTACGGCTGAGGAATACGAAACATAATGTAACGTAAATCAATTACCTCCAGCTTTCGTCAGCAATGTTTACCATTTTGGTTATATGCTTATATATATATATATATATATGTATATATTAACATTTTTCACTACAAACAAGGAAGGCCGTCACTGTAGACGTAAGGGGTTACTGAGAATTAGGGAGTAGGTTTTGGGTGTCATCCTGAGTTGGGAGCTGTGTATCAAGATACCCGTTTACATTAGCTTTAAACCTCTTCATGTCGGTACAGTCGGGGAGCAGGGAGAGAGTTTGATAGACCGGCAGCACAAGGAAATAAGCATTTGGAGTAGAAGGCTATCCGGTATCTGGGGACCTCCACAGTGAATGGATGGGATTTGGCAAATTGTCGAGTTGGTCTAGTGTATTTACATCGAAGGGGGGACCGGAGCAGCCAGTTCATTGGAGCACAATTCATTGAAGTATTTGTAAAAGAAGCAAAAGGATTCAACGTTGCGACGATGGGACAGGTGCTAGAGCTTGGTGGATAGTGAAGGACCCATAAAGTTGGCAACTTTTTTGGACCTTGTCTAAGAGGGAGAGACTAGTGGATGATGCACCAGCCCAGATGTGGCAACAATACTCTATGCATGGGCGGATGGTGGCTTTGTAGAGGTACAGGATAATGTCAGGTGTGAGGTGTTTACTAACACGGTAAAGGGAGACCACCTTCTTTGCTTCAGCCATTGGCAATGTCTTCAATGTATTTGACATAATTCATGTTACTTGTGATGGTTAGGCCGAGGTGTTTGAATGATGAACTCTCAGGTAGGGTGTTATTTGACATGACAATCGGTGGTTCGAAAAGCTTTCTTTTAGTTATTGAAGGAAAGGAGCTTTGTATTTGCGGCATTAAAATTTACCAACCATTTATGACCCCAATCCACTACAGCCTGGATGTCATTTTCTTAGGATTTAGCCATTGCCTCGGATATGATCGCGTCCGTTTTGCCCACATGACGTAAGTAAACGTGGTGTCGTCAGTAAATATACCAATTTCAGAATCAATGTCATCAGGGAGGTCGTTTATGAAGATCAGGAATAATAAAGGTCCAGAGGTACACCAGCATTTATGTAATGTTGCTCAGATGAACGGCCATCGAGGACAACCTGGATCTTTCTTTTGGTGTAAAAGAATCTTATTATATTAAATATTTGCCTCGTAATACCATATGAACGTATTTTTAGGAGAAGCCCTTTATGGTATACCTTGTCAAAGGCCTTGGATATATAAAGCGCTACTCCTCTTGCTTCCTCTGCCTTGTCTAGTGTAAGATATATGCGTTCAGAGATGACCGTTAGCATGTCCGCAGTAGATGGGTCTTGTCTAAATCCATACTGGCGGTCAGAAAGAAGTTTAGCATTAATTAAGTGCCGGACTTTCTAGATTGATAAAAGATTCAACGATGTAAGCAAAGATCGGGAGTAGACTGATTGGGCGGTAGTTCTGAGGATATGTTATATCCTAGAATTCTTGAAGACTGGTACCATAGAGGATAAACGCTGGGAAATTAGTTCAGCCTGATCAGTTGCCGTGCAAACGACATTGTCGTGGTTTGATAGTGGGGGAATCGTTAGTAGACCATTGTTCACCACACTATTGTAGATTTTCCAGAAATCGTGAGTACCTAGTTTCTATGACTTAATGCCTTTTTATTTATCCCTGTATACCTTCTCTTTGCTTTACCTATCACGGGATTGCAATTATTTCTTGACTATAAATTTCTGTCAATTAACAGCTGACTTATGGCGGCCGAATATACGGAATGCTTGCTGCCTATCAGCAATGGCAGCTTCACATTTCGAGATGAACTATTGAGGAGAGTGGGGCTTGCTGGAGAATTTTCGAATGGGGACATAAGCTTCAATGCCTGCTTTGACCCATTCGATTAACTCATTTGCACAAAGATCAGTAGGGAGTGAGAAGGTTTCCCTCCGTGGGGTGTCGCTGATGTGATCTCTGATGGACTCAAAATCAGCTTGCTCGTAGTATCTCGTTGTTGTGAGCAACGGATCATCAGCTTTTGGGCGACTTTTTAGGGTGACATAACTCATTACTACTATGTGATCAGCATTCCCGAGCGGGATATGACTTTTTGTTACACAAGCCTCACGCAGTAAGTCAAGAACAGGTCTGGAAGTGAGGCTTGCTGGTCTATTCGATTAAGGATGCGGGTCGGGAAATCAACCGTCTGAGAAAGGGAGTGAGCTAAGGAGAAATTATATGTAGAGTTGCCGGCTGCGTCAGCAAGGCTGGAGAATCCCAACCAGTCACGGTGGTGTGCAGTAAAATCCCCAATTACATGTATCTGGGCATTCGAGGCTAGTGAGAGTGCTCTATCTATGCTTTCAGAGAGAGAGAGAGAGAGAGAGAGAGCGAGAGGGGGAAGAGAGAGAGTTTAGCAGAGTACAGTCCTGGGTGAACGATAGAGTACAGTCCAGAAGGTGAACGATAGAATGTTTCACCTCAGAATGTGCAGCTGCTATTGCTGAGAGGCAAAACGCATTCCGAGAATTCGGCCGCCATAAGTCAACTACGAATAGACAGAACTTTATAGAGGCAATAAATGATTGCAAAGTAGTGATAGATGAAACAAAGAGAAGGTATACAGAGATAATAAAAAAACGCATTCAGTCACAGAAACTAGGTACTCCTGATTTCTGGAAAATCTACAATAGTGTGATGAACAATGGACAATCTACAATTCCCCCGCTATCAAATCACAATGATGTTGTTTGCACGGCTACTGATAATGCTGAACTACTGACCAGGCGTCTCGCCTTAAACTCTACTTTAGACTCAGCAAACCACCCCCTTCCGAAATTCCAATTGCGGACTGAAGCCACACTTGAGAAACTGGTCATAACCCCATCTCAGATCACAACCATCATAAAACACCTTGACACCTCCAAAGCCTGTGGGCCTGAGTGTATACCAGTAATAGTAATACAGAAATGCTCTGCTGAGCTGGCCCCTGTCCTTTCCAAACAATACAACAAATGCGTTGCTGAATCTTGTTTCCTTAATAGTTGAAAAATTGCCTCTGTGGTACCAGTATTCAAACATTCTAGAGATAGAACCGATCCTCTAAACTACAGCCTAATAAGTCTACTCCTGATCTTTGCTAAAATCTTTGAATCATTAATCAATCTAGCTATAGTCCGGCACCTAGTTAATGCTAAACTTCTTTCTGATCATCAATACGAATTTAGACAAGCACGATCTACCGCAGATATCCTAACCGTCATCTTTGAACGCATATATCATTCACTGGATAAGGCAGAGGAAGCAAGGGGAGGAGCGCTTGATATATACAAGGCCTTTGACAAGGTCTGGCATGAAGGGCTTCTCGTAAAACTGCACTCATATTGTATTTCTAGACAAATATTTAATATAATCAAATCCTTCCTAACAAAAGGAAATATCAAGGGTGTCCTCGATGGATGTTTATCTAAGCGACATGACATAAATGCTGGTATACCCCAGGGATCCATCCTTGGACCTCTACTGTTCCTGATTTTCATAAATGACCTCTCTAATGTAATTGAGACTGAGATAGAAATATTTCCTGACGACGCCAAGCTGTACTATCGTAATGTGTGCAAAACCGACGCGCACATATGAGGCAATGGCTGAATCCTTAGAAAATGACCTCCAGTCGTAGTGAATTGGGGTCAAAAATTGATGGTAACTTTTAATGTCACAAAGACAAAGCTACTTTCCTTCAATAACTACAAGAAACCTCAACAACCGATTGTCATGGCAAATATCACCCTACCTGAGAGTTTATCATCTAAAATCCTTGGCATTACTTTCTCAGATAACATGAATAGAATAAATACATTGCAGACATTTCCAGAGCTGCTGCACATAAGGTGGGTTTCCTCTACTGTGCTTGTAAACACCTCACATCTGGCATTATCCTATATCTCTACAAAGCCACCATCCGCCCATGCTTAAGGTATTGTTGCCACATCTGGGCTGGGGTATCATCCACTAGTTTCTCCCTCTTAGACAAGGTCCCAAAAGAGTCGCCAACTTAATAGGTCACTCACTATCCACCAAGCTCTAGCCTCTGTCCCATCGCCGCAATGTTGCTTCCTTGTGCCTGTTTTACAAGTACGTCAATGGACTGTGCTTTGATGAACTTTCTGTTCTGGTACCCCCACGACGCTAATTCACTAGATCAACCCGACAATCTGCCAAATCCCATCCATTCTACTGTGGAAGTCCCCAGATTCCAAAGATCTCTCTACTTCAAAAGCTTATTTCCTTGTGCTGCTGAACTCTGGAACTCACTCCCTGTTCCCTGTTTTCGGACGGTACTGACATGGAGAAATTTAAAACTAACGTAAACAGACAAACTCTCAGCCATTTTTCTCACTAGCCTCTTACGTCTACAGTGGCGGCCTGCATGGTTTTAGGTTAACTGTTAAAACAAATATATATAAGTAACTATCATTGTGATGTAAAGTCAAACTAAAGCACATGTTGTCTTGGTCATCTGATTCTAACGTATGTTCTCTAGTTAGGGGGGGTGTTCTGAAAAAAAGACCTCCTAGCCCGTGCATATGTTTGTCAGATTCCTTACAGTAGAGTGGGAGGTAATCAATCATGTCAAAGTGGTGCGAGGAGATTGAGGATTGAAGGTTCGTTTCACTTAGTGCTATGATATCCGGGGAGTTTGTAAGGAAGAAGGTTTTTACGTTGTAGATGTTGGTTCTAAGTCCTCGGATATTTGTGTATGCGAGCCTCAAAGGCGGAGGCGAAGATGCTTTTTGTTTGGGTGTCTGGTTATGGTTTAATTTTTTTTGCGATGACACGTTTGTTTTGAGATAGAAAGACGTACGCAAGGGGGTTGTGGCCTCGGGAAAGCCTACCGGGATAACTGTAGGGTCCCTTTCCATACGCGGCATGGCATGTAACCTACCCACCGTATTATAAACCTGACTATGGAGACGCCGTTCTTAGCGCTACCTAATAGTTTGGGCTCCTGTCAGTCGGAAACATCAGCCAGACAAGCTGTCTAACCTTTACCCTCTACCTGTCGGAACAAGAGCGACCCAAACTGATCATGTACGACTATGAATATATATATATATATATATATATATATATATATATTCATCCCAAAACAGCTGTTTCGTCGTTTCACGACTTACCAGTTTACCCTTATATAGCAAGCCCATCAACACCGAGGTTCGATGTTATAACATCTGAGATAACGAACCCGCTACTGTTAATGAAACTGTGGAAATCGGATAAACACACAGATGCCATACCATCTCTCTCTCTCTCTCTCTCTCTCTTTCTCTCTCTCTCTCTCTCTCTATATATATATATATATATATATATATATATATATATATATATGTGTGTGTTTGTGTGTGTTGGGGATTGTTAATGTTCTGATATTCTTTAATTTCAGAACTATTTATTTATATTTAATAGCAGTAAATTTTAACGGATTGTTGTTTCTGCGTATTACTGGTGGGTTTTGTAGCTGGATACTATGGTGTACAAGTTAGCACCGGAATATTCGAAGAGAACGACCTGAATCAGGATGAATCGCCCCGGTACATAATGAACAAATTCAAAAATCTTAGCTGCAGCTCAGTTCTCCTTGATCACCTTTAACGCTGTGATATGTGAGCTGGAGAATTCTGAATGAATGATCGTAGCAGGCATTCTGACTTTGTTCGCACAAGGAAATTCGTCGATAAGCTGCAAGAGATGCGACAAGATCCAAGCAAAGCAATTCGGTTTTGACGAGAAGATGGGGGTCGGAGTGGCGACTATGAATAAAACGCTGAGCGAGATTCTTCGTTACGCTTCATACGAAAATCGCAGGGGTCAACTCCTCACTGCGATAGACCTAGAGAATCGCTTTACGAAAACCATGACACACCTCAACAACGTCAAACACCTTATTGAGCCGGGGATACTTTGGTTCCTTTTAAGACCAATTGCACAACGTGTAGAATAACAGCTGGCTAACCTAAAGACTGCACGCAATTCTGCGCATCATTAAGTTCAAGTCCTTCAAACTGTGGTGTTCTTTGGGTGTGTTCCAAGCATAGCCCCATCATACCGACCCACATCTTTGAAAAGGGACTCAGACACAATTCAAATGGCTATATTGAGTTACTGTCCTCGGTTGTCAATCGCTGAATCGAAAGGATGACTGCGAGAAGGTCATATGTGTAGCATCAGGACTAAGCTCTGTGTGACAACTCCGGAAAACACCAGAATGTGCTGTCTGATAACTTCCACAACTTAAGGAATCCCAGCATCTGGCCCTCCATACTCACCTGATTGCAACCCCTGAACTATCATGTGTAGTGTACAGTTGAGAAAGATATCAAGCGTACAGCCAGCAATACCAAGGACGAGTTGATCAAATTGGTGTTCAATTTCTCCAGGTTCAGACCGTGCCTTGTGACTGTAAGGAAACCTCACGATGGCTTCTTCGAGTGAGCTGTATTCGGCGAAAGTTATTTAAATGATGCATATTGACTTTTGATAACACTTTAATTATTGCTCAAGATATTACTTTTCTTTTCAAAAAGTTCCCAGATTTGTCTCGTATACCATTCTAGAACTACAACGGTTTTTTGTTTTGACGTTTTATGCGTTCACATACGGCGTTCTCGTCGGTTGATTTTAAATTATCTTCCTTTCTCCAGCTTTTTGTTTATTCCTTTTGTGTCAACTGAAGATGATTTTACGAAGAATCGGAAGTGCGCGTGATACTCATGGAACAATAATTAATTTTTTTGATCGGCATTACCTCGGAGAATGTATCATAGCAACTGGAAATATATAGTACACTACCCCCTAAAGGAGAAAGTAAAGCCTTGCAGCATTCACTACTTCTTTTCCCAAACGAAAATCGTAATACCTGGGAGGGTTGTACTATGATGCACATCTATTACACTACCTCCAACGGAGGAAAATGTATCATTAAAACAGAAAATATACTATAATGCACACTTATAAATAAAGGAGGTAATCTCTGGGAGAATCACCCCTCCCCCCATAAAAAAGAAAGTTAATGGTTGCGAGTATTGTATCATGGCAACAGAAAATATACCCCCCACAAACAAACAAAACGAGATGGTAGTCCCTGGGAAGATGCTCTCATGGCACCAGAACATATACTACATTACACTCCATCTCAAAAAAGGATGTAATACCTGGAAGGATTACCCCTACCACCTTAAAAAAAGGAAGAGGTAATTCCTGGGAGAACGGTCTTATAACAGCAGAACTGCTACTACCCTACCCATCCTCATTAAAATACGATACAATAATAGATTACATCAGAGGTTTTTATTCATGTAAAATTCCTACTCATAAAACAATTCTTTTTCTATAGTTCCTTCGCCTTTTGGCTAATATCAAATTGTAGTATCTGTTCTCAATATCTGTTCAGCCTCAGACGTTTTACTATCGACGAACTATTGTGTATATATAAAAAAAAATAAAACAATGCAAATTACAAATGTATATTACAGAATATGTATTATTTAGAAACTGTTTAAAGATAAATATGCAAATTATAAATAGCAAAGCTTTTTGTGAGTTTTTGCAGATTAATATATATATACGGTATTACTAAATGTTATGTTGTATCATAGAATTACATAAGCATAAGCCGTCTTGACGTTAATATAGTTATAATATGTGGAAAAACTTTGGCATTAATTGTTTGAGATATATATAATGAAACATAAGTCCAATACCAATAAAACTCACAGTACCCTTATGAATGTTTATGGCAATGCGTGGTTTTAAATCTGAACACTGGTCCCTGCCATTAAACTAATCAAGAGTAGAGGATACCATTTACTCTTTCAAACTAAAAATATAAGATGCCATTTATTTTCTCTGTTTTAATTGTGCAAGTACTTGACTTTCCATATGCAGTTTGATGATGAAAAATGAAAGAAACTAAACTAAACAAATATACACACCTATGCTACGTGGTGTCTTTTGCTAAGTTGATACTATGATCCCTTTGTTTTCTTAATTTTCAATTTCACGAAAATTGTAATCTTTTAAATTTTAATTAACCATTTAATGATTAAACAAATAATTTTTAATTATTCTTATTATAACTATAAAAAATCTGTTCCCTCTGGTCATATATCTTTGATAGTATATCGGAAGAACGAACATATACTACACTGACCTACAAAAAAAGGAGGTAATGCCTGAAGGGATAGTCTAATAACAACAGAAAATATACTACACTTTACTTTCCGAAAAATGAGGAAGTATAGCCTGGGAGGATACTATAATGTGAATAGAAGAGACATGCCACTCTTACTCCCTCCCCAATAAAAAGAGAAGCCATTCCTAGGAGGATAGTATCATAACCACAATACAATACACTACCTTCCCCGAAAGGATGATGTAATGCCTGAGAGTATTGTCTTTTGACATCAGGTGAGATAATAGTATAGTGTCAGTTTTAGACAGACATATACAAAATCCCAATTATTAATAGAGGCAATAGCAAAAATAGAAGTAATAGTATGGTTTCTGATTTAGACAAACATATACAAACTCTCCATTATTAATAGAAGTAATAGTACAGTTTCCTCTTCAGACAACATATAAAAAATCCCGATTATTAATAGAGACAGTAGTAATTATAGAAGTAATAGTATGGTTTCTTATTTAGACAAACATATAAAATCTCCATTATCAACAGAAAATAGAAGTAATAGTACAGTTCCCTCTTCAGACAGATATATAAAAAATCCCGATTATTAATAGAGGCAATAGCAATTATAGAAATAATAGTATGGTTTCTTATTTAGACAAACATATACAAAATCTCCATTATCAATAGAAAATAGAAGTAATAGTAGAGTTTCCTCTTCAGACAGACATATACAATATCCCGATTATTAAGAGAGGCAATAGCAATTATAGAAGTACTAGTATGGTTTCTGATTTAGACAAAGATATACAAAATCTCCATTATTAATAGAAGTAATAGTACAGTTTCCTCTTCAGACAGCCATATACAAAATCTCCATTCGAAATAGATTTAGTATAATAAAACAGATTTCGGTTTGGTTGTCTTTCAAAATAGGAACGTCAAAGTAACCAACGCGTAGTTCAGCTAGTTTCTTTTCGTAATTAAGAGTTGTTGGTATTCCGTCGAATGAAGTTTTATACAACAATTAAATGGCTGTCACCTTTTTAAGGATTGCGGTCATCGGCTGACACGCGGCGAAACCTAAGACTTCCGCATGGACAATAAGAAAGAAAGATGGTGGCAACGGAATGTGTGACTCATAGAAATCACTTGGGTCTCGTTTTGCCTGATTCCATCTGCATTAATCACTTCGATTGGTGTTTACATTAAAAGAATTTTCCACCCGAACAACAACAAATTAATTATGAACCAAATTCAACGAATATTTTAAAGATAGCTGTGAAAATCATTTCGAAAAGTAATTCGACCATTAGAAGAATCATTTGCATTACCGAAACAATCGCCACAAGTGTTTACACAAATCAGACTTTTTCTTTAGTTACGGAAGGCCCTAATGACACATAATCGTGTATATCTCCACCAGCTCCGCTAAATACGAGTAGTAGTTATTGTCCCTTTCTCAGCTTTAAAGGTGCTTATCATCGGTCCAATATCATTTAGCAGAACATATCTTTTAAATCATCCCCGTGACAGGACGTTAGTTTGTCGTCGATTATACTTGCATTATAGAGAACACATTTTTAGAATAAATACATAACTAAACTGAGTACTGTATAGTGAAATACTAATTTTCATAATATTAAATGCAAAATATCAACATAACATCTATGGTAAATTCATACACCGGTCTCAAAATAAAATCTGTAGTCGAAATTTTATTGTATTATTTACTAATAAATAACTACTTATCAAGGCTAAAACAACTCGAATATGAGGGTCAATTAAATTAGTGTTTCCACTTGTATTCGAATAAATTTCATCGCATCTAAATATTCTATCACGAAGCAAGATATTTTATGTTCATAACTTTTTAAAAACTAGTCGTATAATTTCCGTTACACACAAACGCACATACACACACACACATATATATATATATATATATATATATATATATATATATATATATATATATATATATATATATATATATATATATCCATCCGGTTATCTAGTAAACCATGACAATACAAATAAATATGTGGAAAACAACCATGGCATTAAGACACACCAGTGGAACAATAAAAATCCCTGACGTCCAGATCCGAAGAGGAATCTTCCAAGGAGATAGCTTATCTCCTCTACTATTTTGCCTGGCAATTGATCCGCTAAGTAAATTACTAAATAAAAGCCAGGGTGCCTACAATTTTAGCCAGGGCGGCAACCAGGATCTAAACAAAAGAGTGAACCACCTGCTCTTCATGGATGACCTCAAGCTGTATGCTTCATGGATGACCTCAAGTTCAGATGCTGACTTAAGCCAACTCTTGCAGGTTGTACATACCTTCGCCAAAGATATTGGAATGAAGTTCGGCCTGGACAAATGTGCCAAGTGCTCCCTCAGAGCTGGGAAGAAGATCCAAACGGAAAACATACAGCTTGATGAAGAGACTGACATAAAAAATCTTGAAGAACAAGAACAATACAAATACCTTGGCATCGAAGAAAACGATGCAATTCAACATAGCAAGATGAGAGAAACAATTGGCAGAGAATATATACGCCGCGTTAGAAAAATTTGCAAAACACAGCTTACAAACAAAAACAAAGTAACTGCCATTGGAATTATTGATTGGCCAAAGAATGACATTAAGAGAATAGACACTAAAACGAGAAAAATGTTGACAATGTACAGAGTAGTGTACAGGAACCAGTGTTTACAAAGGCTGTATCTGCCAAGAGGAGCAGGGGTAATATGTCTCTCAGAAATTAACCATCAACATCGAGCCACTATTGTGAGAATCGGCCAATATCTGATGAGCTCCCAGAACCCAAACATAATGATGGTATGCCAACATCAAGGAAGCAGAGTAAGCAGAACAACGTCTATCACAAAACTGGCCAAACATTTTGGACAGGACTGTCTTACAAATGAGGGAGAAACAGACAACAATTCTGCCACGGAAATAACCCACAAGAGCCGCCAGAAATACACCAAGATTTTCCATTCCAGAAAACTGAAAGAATGGGCCAAGCAACAACGTGCTGTATTACTTAGGTGAATTATCACAGGAATATATAGATAAGGAAGGCTCTGTAGACTGTCTGAAAAGAAGATCTCTCCACTATGATCAGGAGAGAATGATAATGGCTGCTGAAGATAAAGGCTTGATGACCAATGACTTTACAAAGAGGAGTGGTCTCAGCAACAATACCAAGTTCAAGTTCTGCCACACAGAAGTAGAGAGTGTGAGCCGCCTGACATTCAGTTGTAAGGTTCTCCTGGGGGTGGCTATTATACAATGCGACGCAACAGAGTGTGTAAATATATTCACTGGATGATATGTAAAAAGTTGAATATCCAGTGTAGCAGCAAGTCCTGGGAGCATACATCAGAAAGGACAGTTGGAAATAATTTATACACCATCCACTATGACTATGCAATCCCTACAGCTACATATCTAGAAAACTGAGCTGTTAAACCTGACATCGTAATATGGGATAGGTGGTAGCAAAAACGTTCCCCCCTAACACTTTAGTATTGACATTCTCTTCATCGACACTGGGAACTAATAGAAAAAGTTCACTTTTTAAAAAGTGTCTGTTAGTATTTACTACTTGTCTGCTATTAATTTACTACATAATACAAAACATTACGCACACATTTAATGGACGCTCTTGCTAATTCCGCTGACTTTTGAGAATATCGGATTAGGTTATTTCTACCTATTACGTATACATTTATACTACTTTCGGTTTTTAGAGAATGCAATTAACGAACATAGTCGATTGCAGTATTTTAACATTCAAAATGGCGGTTACCATTTTTTCAGCGACTCAACTTGGAATTAAATCAATATACGCCAAGATACTCGACAGCACCTTAAAGTTGACATATAATATCCAAAAATTGGAGAAAACATCGATTTCTTCGTATATTTCTCCCGGGCAACGCCGGGGAGGGGCGGGTCCATCTAGTATATATATATATATATATATATATATATATATATATATATATATATATATATATATATAGTGCTTGTATTTATGTTGTTTCCTAGATGTATGATTCTACAGTGTTTATAAGATAGTGGTCAATAAAATGTAGCGCTGTTATTTAGTATATTTTTGTTTATTTATACAAACATTATTGCATACGTATTTTAGCTGCGACTTTATTCCAAGGCTAGCATATTCAGGCCATATTAAGATATGTGCAAAACAACGGATTAATTACATTCCTGTAGATAGTCTTGGTTTGGGGGGATGTATTAGGGGAATATATATATATATATATTATATATATATACATATATGTATAAACACATTTACGTATATCTCTATATATATACACACAACTGCATAGCTATATGTTCTTACACATGTGCATACCCACATACATATTCATAGACTCGAATCAACACACACACCAATGCATTGGCGTGATAGAATTTTATTATTTCATTTAATCTACAAGAAATTTAGCACTCTTCGTCAAGATGGGCTTTTTACATAATTTGTCTGGTCAAATACATTCAGTTACTTCTGAGAACTCCCAACATGCCCCCCATAAAATATGAGTGAAACATACCAGCACGTACAAACAACAACCGTACATATACACACGCCAACACACACACACATATATATATATATATATATCAATGAAACTACCTTTGATCATCAGCGTATGGATAGCACTGTTGAAATGGTTAGATGATTATTCACCTGAAGTTCTACACGATGCAGTTTTTAGACTGTCCGGTGGATGAATATATCAGAGAGGAATAGGAGCAGGAACTTTGCATGTTGATAAACAATGGCTAGCTGATACCGTATCCAGCTGAAATGCTGGGATTTCATCTGAAAAGCTGGGATGTCCAAAAAAGATGACTCACATATGCCCCCTTCTTTGGTTGAGCTCGCTGGTAAGTGAAATCGCCAACTACGATCAGGTTATAATGCATTACTCATTGTGTAAACAAGTGAAGCTCGCCTACAATTGGCAATGTTTACACTGAAATTTCGCTTATATTCAGAAGGTGCCGGATGATAACTTAGGGGGTTAAAGCGCCGACCCGCGTCTAGACGGTCGAGTTGTATTCCGGCTCGTGGCACTCGTAAAGGGCTGTGTTACAGCGAAACATTTTGTCTGGGGATAATTATATACATATATGTATAAGTAGACATACGTCTATGCGTTATAAATTATTCTTATTAAAAGAATGACTTTTAATATCTACGGGGTTGGGAATATAGAAATCCACAAGGAAAAAACATTAAACCCGAGCAGGACACGATCGCATGCTTGAACCAATGTCAACATAACAGTTGTGAACAATGCATGTCGTCGGGTAGTTTTGCAGACTTTAAGTTTGCATAAGTAAGTATTGTTATTATAAATAGTAGTAGTAGTAGCAGCAGTAGCAGCAGCAGCAGCAGTAGTAGTAGTAGTAGTAGTAGTAGTAGTAGTAGTAGTAGTAGTAACAGTTTTAGCCCCTTATAACAGACGCGGTATCGCCACGAAGTTTCATGTCAAATGTAGTGCAATTCTGTCGAATAGAATTTGAGCCTATAAGTGTGTGCTGATTTTATTATCAAGTGCTAATAGTTGAAGTAGTAACATGTTAACATCGCCATAGTGAACCCAGTTGGCCAAGTAGTTTTAGAGGCTATAAGTACCCAACAGGCAGACAGGCGGACAGATAAAATATGCGTCATTGTTAGATTGTTATAACCTATGCAATATCTCTCTCAGTCTAGACTGGTGGTTTTACTATTAAATTGAAAAATAAACGGTAACAGTTAAAGAAAAAACGGATACAGCGAATGTAATTTTTTTAGAGATATGGACACACCGACGAATAAAAGCGTCTAATAAAGTCGTAGATAAACTCACGTCATGATTGAAGATGAAGCGAAATAGAAAATGGCGCCAATGTTAATCAAGACTGAACGAAACGAACGAATGGCGTGAACAATGCACTTTTCAAAGTGATGAAAGAAAAAGTAGAAAAATAAATAGAAGAATATATTTTCTGAAAGTTGCGTCCTTTAAATACGAGCGTTTATTAATCAACATCCTGCTTCATACTTATGTATGACAGACAAACAAAAAAGCTATTTCAGATTAAAATGTGACCAGCCCCCGAGAATGCTATTTGAAAGTTCATCGGAACGGACGAGCGAAAAGGATGTTTCGAACTTAAGCGTGACAGACAAACGAAAATTATATTCTACACTTAAAACTCACAGACAAATGGAAATTATATTCCAAACTTAAGCGTTACATACAAACGGAAATTATATTCCAAACGTAAGCGTGACAGACAAACGAAAATTATATTCTACACTTAAACGTGATAGACAAACGGAAATTATATTCCAAACTTAAGCGTGACAGACAAACGAAAATTATATTCTACACTTAAACGTGATAGACAAACGGAAATTATATTCCAAACTTAAATGTCACAGACAAACGGAAATTATATTCCAAACGTAAGCGTGACAGACAAACGAAAATTATATTCTACACTTAAACGTGATAGACAAACGGAAATTATATTCCAAACTTAAATGTCACAGACAAACGGAAATTATATTCCAAACGTAAGCGTGACAGACAAACGGAATTTATATTCCAAACTTAAGCGTGACATACAAACGGAAATTATATTCCAAGCTTAAGCGTGACAGACAAACGGAAATTATATTCCAAGCTAAAACGTCACAGACAAATAGAAATGATATACCAACTTAAGCCAGAAAGAACAACGAAAACTATATTTCCAACTAAACGGAAATGCTATTACGAACTAAAGTGTAACCGAACAATGAAGATGGTGTTACGAACTAACTGTGACAGAACAACTAAAGCGACTGATGGACGGACACATCCTCTTATCAAAATATGCTGAGGTGTTTCAAAAAAATTGAATCTGATTTTCCTTTTCACGTCTCGAAAATTTTCAGCAACGGTTATTTTTCAGCATAAAGCAATTATACATTGGTAGTCATAATTATTCGCTCTAATTAATATTTGGATATTTTCGAAAGAAGTGCGGATAGTACTACCGAATTTGCCATAAATACTGTTCTGTATAACGTAGTATAGATACAGTAGCATTCTCTCCCTTAGCCGACCTTTATTTCCTAGAGGATTCCCTCAGAGACGTCACCGGCAAATTCCCGACTGCTGCTACTGCTAGTCTCCCTTTGTATTGTAGCTGTTTACTTCACGACCTCGTGGCGCAGTTTTCCATCTCTGTAAATATTCTGATGTTGTGATTAGCGTCGGTAAGAAATATTGCTTTACTTCTCTCTAAGAATAGAATTAAATAGTGCTAATATTATTTTTTAGTATTATTTTCTTTTATCTAACGAACTGTGTTTACCTTTTCACCATGTACGAGCCTTCAGTTTCTACTCGCTCGAAAATCGGCTCTTACCTAAAATAATTTGTACTTACATTTTTTATTTTTATTTTTACATCCAATAATTTATATTCTTCAATTTTATTAAGCTTACGACTCTCTATATGTTTTATAAGACTCCTAGTCTCTGTTACCTCTTCATTTTGTAGTTACCTGTTTGTGAAACTGTTTTCCTTCTTTTTCAGATTTTTTTTTCACTGTCAATAAACCTGTGTTCAACATAAACCATATCTTAGGGGTTTGAGTGTTGAAAGGGGCTTAGCTAACTGGCCGAGGTTTGCACACGTGTCCACGAAACATACGCACCCTGGAGACAGTGCAAATAGTGTATGGCGTATTTCACTTTTAATATTTTTTTACATTGTAGATGTTTAAATCTTAACCTGATAGCGATGCATTTTTCAAAAAATAGTGTACTTAAAACCTATTCCTCAAAGTTACTCTTCGTAAACCATTTCCAACAAGAACCCGTCTCTTCATCACCGCTGCAAATAACGTTTCTCTCTCACTTCGTGTGCCTTGTGCAGCAATGGTGTATGTAATTATAAAAAACTGTTATGGGCAATACTCAAAAAGAAAGGTTAAATTATTAAGGAAAGTAGGCCAATTACTTTGTCATATATTAAATGTTTTTGGTATCATTGTTTGACATTAAAATTACATTTTATTGGGGACACGAAATAGGCATACCGATTTAAAGTATTACAGGTTTGTTTGTAATTATAGGCAAAGAGCAAATGCCATTTTAATACGAATAGTTTACCATTTACCAATACCCAAAGCAACTCGAGTTATTGAGATCTTTAGTTGGATGATGGAACATTATTATGAACATATTGAGAATTATGATTAACACAGACAGATATTTGTTGATTTTGACGTTGAAAACAACCGTGTTGTAGTCGGTAGGGACACATTTCTGCGGTAATGTGTTTTACAGGACGGAAGTTCTTGGAAAGAAACTGTTCATGGAAGTTCCGTTTTAGATTAGATACACGGAAGAAAGAAAGTAGAATTATTTGCAGCGTTGGAAGCAAAACCAGTTCTTGCTGAGATAACAACTATATCGTTTCCACTCTGACGTTCATCGCACTATTATTTCTAACTCACTGGGAGTTGTCACACCAGTCGTTAACAGTGATTGATATTTCGCTTGTAAAACTGTTGATTATCCCAGTATTCTGAGTTACAAGTTTGCCCCAGATTACCAGTACTATATTATTCTGACCATCGCCATCGCACCTAACTTTGAGCTCTCGCACATGACCATTACCATGTTTCCTATCTTCGGTCAATGAAAAATAAATCCTCGTAGACTGAAGCAATTTTATTTTATTTCCAATTAAGATGCTCATTTCTGGGGAGCTCGGTATTCCTAACGGGAGGCAAGCAAGTAAGGATACTACACTGCATAGGATTCGATTTTCAAAATGTCTCGATCTATATCGACCTAAACACCCGAACCGGGTCTGTCAGAACTATGAGGCGGATAACGTCAGTCCAGGTAAACGTTAACGTTGAGTACTCTTAAAACTCTTATAACAAGTGACATAGAAACCAATATAGAAAGAGAGTCATCTCCAGCTACTGCACATACTAAACTGCCGCCCCAGGGAACATCACATTGTTCCGCCTTTGTCAGAAACAGCGCACATGGAAAATGAGGATTGAATTGAAGACTAGGGGAAGCGATAGTTATAGGGTTGCCGAAAGTGCATCCACGGTGCATTTTCTACTCTACAGGTGTTTAGACAGACGTAAAGAGGATTTTAGAGGGCACCCCTAATTTAAGTATGTACTTAGAATAAGTTTTCTTGACTCATTTAGTAATAAATATAAAAAATTAAAGATATGTTCCCCTTACATTTTAACCTTATCGAGAAGGAACGCCCTTCGTTGAAAGAACTATTCGCTAGGTGGTACTTAGAGTTTTTATGGCCAGTTTACTATTTATGGACTGTTTTCTTTTAAATATCCATCTTCATTCTCCTCATTTGCAAACTGCCGACATCTATCATCTCAGGGTTCGCTCTGACTTCTTTCTTCGTTAGTAAAAAAAGCACTTTAATAGGAAAATATTTCACAAAAACTTCGAACAAGTAAAAAAGCAGGCTAAAGCAAGATATAGTAGAGAGTATAGCATGAACTTTGAAGAATTATTTCAAATAAAATAATAAATTTTCATTTTTTCTTACTGGGTTTGGGGAATTAGAGAAACAAGAGTAAGTGATTTTGCTCACCAGGCAGACATGCTTGATCTAGTTATGAGCTTCTGTTTTCAATTGCATCAGCGGACAGAGAAACAGACAACCAGAGACACCACTAACTTTCCACTCTATAATAAAGACCTACATGCATTTATCTTTTGATAAATATATATATATATATATATATATATATATATATATATATACTTTCATGCCGTCATATAAATTTTAGTAAGTAAAACACGTGCCGTTTTTTTGCTCCCCCAAATGAAACTATATCCAGTGGTGGGGAGAAGCGAGAAAGCAAATAGAAAATCAGACAACCAGCTTAGACTTACCCCGCCGCTTGAAATGAATTCGAAAAGAAATGATTTACTATGGATAAAAATTAATTTGTGGGTATTATTTTCTTTATGTCATCAGAACTGATAATAATAGTTTATATATGAAAAATTAAATTACTGACGCAATTATATTATTTTATATGGATATTTTAGTGATATATATTTAGATAAATAGCGAGTGCGAACACTGGCGAAGCATATCTTTTTCGTCATGTTTATCGGAGTTGTACACTAGTAACGCATCATTAATTAAATCCCAGACCTAACTATTAGAACAACAACTTTGGGGTAAAATTTGACTTTATTCATCAACATAGTCTCGTTATACGGTGATACACAGATTCCAACGCTTCGATAACAATTGTCTTTTTTTGTAGAACGATTTGTCTAGCCCTAAAATAGTCTCAGTTTTCGATATAACATTTTCATCGGCTTCAAATCTATTTACCAGTAGCATTCTATTGAGGTTTGCAAACAGTCAGTAGTAACTGGCAGGCATATCGTGAGAATAGAGTGGGTGCGGTTGATGGTTCTTCTGTTTTCAAGGTAATCTATGAAGAAAATATATTGCGCATCCTAAAATACGGAGGCTCCAAACCTTGTCTGCTAATGTTTGGGGCCGCTTTAGACGGCTTGAACTTGCTGCTGTTGACTCAGCTGACTGAAGATATGACCACGGAGTCATGTGGTGGTCCATATTTCACCCATTTTAACAGACAGAAGCAAAACCTTCTTTTCTGCATTCAAAAGGTTGCAAACAATGCTTTGAAATATCGACGCACTATGTTTTTGATCAACTGTAAGCAAACGCGGCAACGACATTAAACACAGCTTTCACATTGACATGTTCAGGTAAAAAGGGTAAATACACTGTCTCTGATATCTTCATCTTCTCTGTCATCTCACGCACATTCAATTTACGATCGGCTAAAACAAATTTTTAGACATTTTGATGTTTTCCAAAACAATTTGGCATCATTTGTGTCTGTACGACCGCTTTTAAAGTCAGCATACCAACGTGTAACCGTTATTTCCGACGCAGCACTTGCGTTAATTGAACACTATGTTTCCCATCAGAAATCAATGAAAGAACGAAATTCAGATGTTTCCATTGTTTTGAAGGTTACCAACAGTAGCTTCACTAAAATAGCTGTAATTTGTAAACTAATAATCCAGTTGGATAAATTTTGACACGTGCGATCTGAAAGGTGGACATTGAGTAGTATTATATCATATACTTTCAATACTTTATGTTTACCAACCTCTTCCAATTTAAGCTTGATGATTGTCAACCAGTAACCAACAGAGCGTATATTAGAAAGCAAAGTTTATTTATATTCCAAAAGACAAGATCTTATTATTTTTCTTAGAAAACCAGTTATTTTACGAATTCTTACCCTTAAAGTTAACCAACCAACATGATATGTCAATATTGGATCTGTCCACTCCAAGATCGCCAGAAAGTACATGAAAAATGCTGAATTTGAAAAAAGTATACAATGTTATGTGGCATAATAAACACACGTTCAAAAAAAACTTTGAACTCACGTGCTGTCCTCGGAGGTCCGCCATCTTGAAACGACAATTCAGAGTTATCAACATAAATCGCGTAACCTATTTCAGCAATTTTCATTTAGTTTAATACTTCTATTTTAGCAAGTGATGCTTATTGTTTATCTATAAAATACTACACAAAACTCAAAGATAATTCTCATTGCATAATTTACTTCATTATTATTGTTAGTATATTGTTACCTCATTTGAATACGATACTAATTTCGGTGTTAATACCAAACATGTATTCCATTTATATGTTTTTTCTTATTCCCTAACATTTAAGTTGGTTGAAATACCGTTATAGTTCCTCTTTAAAATGAAGTACATATCAATAAAATGTGCTTATATATATATATATATATATATATATATATATATATATATTTCTAGAGATAATCTTTAATTTAATTCAACATATTAATATATATACATTTCTAGAGATTATCTCTAATTTAATTCAACATTTTAATATATATATATGCATATATATATACATATATAAGTATATATATATATGTATATGCATAAACATATATGCATATATATATGCAGATATATATGCATATATATTCGTATATATCTATGTATATATATGCAGATATATGCATATGCATATATATATATGTATTCATAAAGATATGTGCACATATATATACATATATATGTATATATATATATATATATGCATATATACATATATATATATATTAATATATATACATATACATATATGGATATATACACATATATATACGCATATATATATATATATATATATATATGCGTATATATATATATAGATAGATAGATAGATATGCATATATATATGCATATATATGCATATATATGGATGTATATATATATGCATATGTATATGCATATATATGCATATATATATATGCATAGATATGCATATATATATGCATATATATATGAGATGATGTCTTTTCCCTAAAAATGTCACTCAAGCATCTCCATTCAAACACGGCCCTTGCTATGTAACACAATGATGATGTGAAATGTTGTAAATCATTATTAGACAACGATTATGGCCTTGGGAAAGAGCTTTAAATGGCCAAAATGGTGAGACCGCTGAGAGCTTGGTATAATGTAAGGCAAGTCCTTAGTTACTGTTTTTCCCAGGCCAACTCTGACCCGGAATGGTCGTATCTGTAAGGATACCACCGATCGATTACATAGAATTTGCACCAGACACGACACTACACTCCCCTATCCTTTTGCTAGGAGCAAAATGTAGTATGTGTTCTTATTCTACACTTAATAGTTTCTGTATTCATTCAGTGATTGAGAAATCCTTCTAGACTGAAGCAATTTTACTTTTTGTTTTAATCCAGAATTTACTTTTTTATGGAGATGGAATTCCCCACATTACATCCCGACCTTGCGTCTAACACTTCCCTCGTCGGTAGGCAAGTAAATAGGAACACTACCCTGTCTCGGACACTTTTCGCACAGTATCTATCTCTGGACCGATTTTAGTCTTATCCTATTTCCAAACCTTATAAACAAATCAGACTCTCCCCCACTTTCCTATGTATGCCACAAATCTGCATCCCGCGGTGAGACCTGAATTTGGGAGCTATGGAAAATGTGGAGTCACCCTTAAGGTTTAATTACTTCCAGGTCCACTATGATCCCGGATGATAGTATCTATCAATGTCTCATATATGAGTTAAATCACAACTATGCTCAAGAGGCTATACGCCGACAAAACATGAATTAATCTAGAAACCAATCCTATTCATAAGATATTACCGGTTTCGGCATAACATGATTCGACGACTGTTGATATGCCGTAAAATCCAACAACCAACCAACAGCGATGCTACAGTAATGTCACCGAGGTTGGGTCAAAAATAGGAATATTATCGACAGAGAGAAAAATCCACCATTTTGAAGCAATTGCTAAGACGACGCAACCTCGGAATTAGATTTGAGAGACGGAAATTATCAGTGGAGAACAAAATGAAAGAAGCAATAACGAAAACAAAAGATAGATAAAGTAGAACAAATGAGAGTTATAGAAAATATATGAAAACAAAAGAAAGATAAGACTAGAAAATTGAAGCGTGCGAATAGAACGACGACAGAAAGAAATAGAAGAAAAAAACGTTCGCTTAAAACAGGCAGAAGTTAGTAATGAAGGAGAATAGTGAAGGTTAACACGAGGCTGTGGGAAATAAATATAATGGCGTATGTCGGCATATATAAGCAACAGAAACCAAGTAGATCTAAAGAAAGAACGATTTTTGTTTGGAAAAATACAACTAACTAAATAAAAATAAAAATAAATGAGAAAGACGAATTTAAAACAAAAAGTTTAAAAGAACAAAATTCGACAATGAATATATCTTAAATACTTCAGTTTAAAAGTCTCCTACATTTTAGCTGAAATTAACTTTAATAAAAAATATAAATAATAAACGTCTTATATAAAGGGAGAACTGTCATTTTTCACTATTTTTTATTTTTCTTATCTTTCTGTTTTTGCTGCAGATGTGGCATCCTATCGGATGCCAGACATTCACCGGCTATTTCAGACACTCCAGCCTAGAGATCGTTTTAAGACTCTAACCGTCCCTTTAAGTGCAGTTGTTTGTATTTCTCTTGCACTCGGTTCACCGTGTATACTCGCCAGATAGCTCTTTAAATTCTTCTTCATTAGTCCTGTTGCTCCTATAATTACTTGTATGATGGAGATTTTCCCAAGATTCCAGTTTCTTTTCATGTCGTACATAAGACTTTGGTATTTCGTAATCTTTTCCCTTTCTACTCTGTTCAATCCTGCATCATTAGGGACACCGACTTCAACTAGGGTTGCTACTTTCTCCCTTTTTTCCCATATTACGATGATCAGGAGAGAATGATAATGGCTGCTCAAGATCAAGGCTGGATGACCAATGCCTTTAAAAAGATTAGTGGTCTCAGCAACAATAACAAGTGCATGTTATGCCACACAGAAGTAGAAAGTGTGAGCCACCTGACATCCAGTTGTAAGGTTCTCCTGTGGGATGGCTATTATACAATGCGACACAACGGAGTGTGTAAATATCTTCACTGAACTATTTGTAAAAAGTTGAATATCCAGTGTAGCAGCAAGTCCTGGAAGCATATACCAGAAAGAACTGTTGGAAATAATTTATACACCATCCACTATGACTATGCAATCCCTACAGCTACATATCTAGAAAACGGAGCTGTTAAATCTGAAGAACTGTCTAGATTAGGTCACGCTATGCTATTTAAAATGTATTTATGTGTCGGTATAATGGAATAAACTCGCTCCACTGGTTTTATATGTTTCTGTATTCGTACTTTCTAATCCTGATCATTTCTTCCAGGCATAGGTTGCACTTTTAATTATAACATTTAAGTGTGTTGATTCACACCAGTATGTAAGAATAGGTCAAGTTTACGCGATAAATAAATATATATACAATGGAAAATTTGAAAAATTAAAAATATTGAAAATTACAGTGGAATTACTAAATTACCATGAAAAAGAAAAAGAGTAAATATCAAAAGAGTAGATTAAAATTATTGATGAAAATGAAAGAAAATATGTTTTTAATTACGAAAATATAGAAGAAAGGAAATGTTTAAAAAATAAATAAGATAAGAAGGAAAATATTACAAAATATTGAAGAATGAAGAGATAGAAGAATATCATGAGAAATATATTGCTAGAAAGATGAGGATGGATAGATGAGACGAAGAGGGCTAAAAATAAAGAATAGGGAGTTATATAAACTCCCTATTCTTTATTTGTAGTCATCTTCGTCTCATCTATCCAATAACACACTACTAAGCAAAACGTAAAAATCAGGATGGAAGAAAAGTAAAAACTATCTCCATACCGAAGTCAGACTGGTAGAGTTTAAGTGTTTTTTGGGATTAATTGTTCTCTGTTGCTCTGAGGTATTTTCCTGTGCAATTCTAGAAGGTACATCTTCACAGGCTTTACTTTCTCGCTTTTTGAGAAAGTGTTAGTGTAGTGCTGATGGTCTGAGGCACTCCTACCGGGGAATGTCCACGGGCCTACTCATGCAATTTCTGTTTAGCCAGAGTGCTCGTCTTCTAGGGCGCTTCCTTTTTAAATCCAACTTTCCAGACCTTATGTCTAATCTTGCCATCGTAGGAGAGAGATAACTAATTAAAAAAACGGGACAAAAATAAATTCTGATTAAAAAAATAAAAACGTTTAAGCACAAAAACGAAAAAATGTACAACTGAATGAAAAGTTATATAAGAAGAAATGTTGGATATATAATATAGAGCAGAAATATTTTGGTATTGTTGATTAAACAGATTTACATCTAGAGAACATATAATCAGGGAAATAACTGTGTTCGGGCTGGCCTCAAAGAGATTTAAAAGGTAGAGTTATCCCCCTGAATTCCAGATAGACAATCTTGGATTAACAGGTGTTCAAGACCAATCTCCAAGTAAGACGTTTTGGACTTAGAAGAAATTATTTTCTTCAGTTGTAAATGGAAAATAAATGTTAATTGTGGAGTTATACTTGAGTTTTATTCAATTCTTTTATATATATTCGTTCTATATAGCAAACATACCACCGACTACATATCAGCTATCTTCTCTGCTACGTGTTATTTCGCACTTCTTCTGTATGACGTCTTATCCTGATATGTTGCTCTAATCTGAATCTAAGTGTACGTGGAAAATTCCGTGCAAAATGACATAAAGCGCAAATAAATAAAATAATAAATAAACCTAGGGGTGAAAGAAAGAACAGTTTTAAAAATAAAAATAGTATGACGAAGAATGCCAGGAATAGTACAACACAGATTGACTAAAATGAGTATAAGAAAGAGAAAGTAAAACAAATAAAAAGGAAACATATGGAAAGAAAAATAATGAAAAATGGCGAGAAAAAATAAAACTAAAACATAAAAAGATATAAAAAGAACATACTACTACTACTACTACTACTACTACTACTTATGATAATAATATTAATAGTACACATTGTTATTTTATATTATTCTAAATACAAAAAAACATACAAATGTTAACTGAACGAGGGACTTAATTTTAAAATGCTCTTCCGACAATTTTCCTGTAACGATAATAAGTCAAGAAAAACACAAAAGAATACAAAATACAAATAAAATACAAACAACAGCTGTAATATAACAACAAATTTGTAATGAATACACTACAACATGCGGAAATTGTACACTCTTCACCGAATACAAAAATATACATTAAACAGATACACGCATATACACATATATACGTTTATATATATATATATATATATATATATATATATATATATATATATATATATATATATATATATATATATAAACCCCAATGAAGTTTATTTTTTAACGATTGAATAAAAAATATTTTTCATAAGTTGGCCAAAAAATATCAATAAATTTTCAATAAACAATTCAGAGATCCATTTAATGTCTTAAAATTTCATAAAAATATCTGGCCTAGACCTTGGAAGTTGAAAAAATATCGGGTCAAATTTTCCTCCTCCGAAAAATTTACTGGAGCAAGTTTTCCAAGGTAAAAACGTCTATATTTGAAATCTCTAACAAAAACACACTGTTTACAATTGTAATATTCGATAATAGATTTTTCAAGATAAAAAATAAATCTAATCTACTTTTGGTTGTAAAAAACAACAAATTAGTCAGAAGGTCTAATTATTTGCTTTTTTTAATTAAAATTTAAGATATATTCTTTAATTTAATTAAGTTTAAACATCGGTTTAATTGTAGAATAGGGACCGCTGTTTTTTTCGCTCATTTCGCTTGGTATTCGCCAAAAGTTTAGATGAAACTGATATTATTTGTATTTTTGGTCCTGAAATAAAATTCTAATTTACTTTTTAAAATGTTGAGAATCTGACTTTAATTTCAGGTTTTAATCGCTGGCGGTCATGTTGGTTTTTAATGTTTTTTCCTTGGACTAAAGATATTTTCCTGCTTTAACATTTTATTACGCACAACAAAAAACTTGGAACATTCTATTTACCAAAGCAAGTTTTAACGGAATTTAACGAATTTAAAAGCAAACATAAAAAGTTTAAAACATACTAGTTGTGAATTTAAGAATAACAAAATATCGCCGAAAAGACGACGGGTAAAAATGTGACATAAAAGTTCAATTTGATATATGCTAAAACATAAATTAGAATTTTTTGTCAGGACAAAATGTACTATTTCACCTCAAAAATCGATTTTATCGAACATTTGGGTGAATACCGAGCGAAATGGGCTTCTTTATTACATCAGCAATAAACATCCTTGTCATACAGGCCCTCCGTTCAGTCTAGAGAGACTATGGAAACCCGTATAAGGGGCTGGCTGCGCGTGTAATTATGAAGCAAGGGTTGCGCAATCCCTAACAACACCTCTCCTGAGTCGGCACCGCTTGATTCCAATGGCAAGCAGTTCAAGACGACTGGAAACCAATCCGAGATAAACAGAGACATCCTTGTCATAAATAAAAAAAAAAGGTCACATCTGTAAGAAAATAACTTCAAAAACATCTATACACTCACTGGCGCATTTGAAGACATTTGTTACTAAATTGTTTCCTGCCTTAAGAAAACTGTCCCATCAAAAATGTAATATCTCGATGTGAAAATCTGAGAAGTTCAAATGCTCTGTTTTCATCGTTCTTTCTTTCTCTCTCTCTCTTCCTCCCCCTTCCTCTCCCTTTCTCTCTCCCTATCTTATATACATTTACCAGAGATATCATTTTAAAATATAACTCAAGATTTTAGCTGAGACTTTCTTTTCTTTTCCTTTTTATTGCTGAATAAATAACTAATGTTTAAAAAAAAATCAAATAATTTTGGAACGAAGAGCACAGAGCGATAAAACCACGCTCTTTAGTTTCCAAATGAGTTTGCTCCTGCTCCACTCCCGCTGAATATAAAATGAGCCCTCCTCTCCTTCGCTCCAGCAAAAAGGAGCGTGCTCCTGGAGCGCGCTCCTTTTCGAAGGGCTCCGTAAAGCCCTATATATATATATATATATATATATATATATATATATATATATATATATATATATACTAATGATAATAGAATTAACGATAAGTGAAGTATCGTTAAGTGATCTATCGCTCAATACGTTCAGTAGAGCAATCAATTTTAAAGGCAGAAAGATGAAGATAAAAAATTGCATGAACTTTCGTCGTAATAAAATTTGTATTAATTTTGTGTAACTGTATATAATTTTATGCAATTTTTTATCTTCATCTTTCTGTGTTTAATATATATATATATATATATATATATATATATATATATATATATATATATATATAAATATCTATGGGAAATGAAAAAGAACAAACAAAAAGGATGTATGTTTATGTGTTCATCAACGTTTCGTCTTTATTTGTAAGACTTCTTCAGGATGATAATATTAAGAAAAATGTCATGCAAGTACGTGAACATATTGGGTTGACATGATGGATTGATGGGAAGACGTAGTAGCCACTACTGGAAGCAGTAGGACAAACGTCTGGGCTTGGTGATGTCAGTCGCGTGGAGTGAAATGAATGTTGATGGTTCTGAGTGAAAAAAGTGGAAAGGTGGGGGTGAGCAGGGATAATGTGGATGGATGTAAGTAAAAAAGTGGAGGGGTGGGGGTGAGCGGGAATGATGTGGATGGCAGTGAGTGAATAAGTGGAGAGGTGGGGAAAGAGGAGAGTGGAATGTTTGACCAGGTGGCTGCTTCAAGAATGTGAGGGATGAGTAGGTTTGAAGGTTTGAGTTCGTGGCGAATGAACATGTGTGTGGGGGGGTGTATGCAGAGAAGTGGAAGGTGGGGGAAAAAGAGGAGGGGGAGGCACTGTGATTTTGGTGGGTGGGTAACGTCACGAGAAGATTTGAAAAAATGAGGTGGTTTAAGAGCGGGAGGTATGGGTGGGTAAGGGTGCGAGCGAAGTGGTCGAAAGGGTGAAATGGGTGAGGGGGAGAGGGGAGATTTGTTGTGATTATGTGTGAAATATTTGAAATATTTTGAAAAGTGGGAATGTTTGACCGGCTTGCTATGTTAATAATGTGAGGGAAGATTAAGTTAGAAAGTTCGGCGTGGTGAATGAAGATGTGTGTGGGGGTGTATGCGGAGATATGTGGGTGAGTATAATTGAGATCTGAGAGAAAAAAGGATGTTATCCATGATCTGGGATGAGTTTTCGTTCGGTAAGGATGATTTTACTTATTAAGGGCGATAGGTTATAGAAGCCATTACCTTGCTTGATGGTGTTGGAGGCAGTGATTACTGCAGTTTCCAGTAGTCTTTGCATATCTTAACTTATATCCATTCTGGAAACATAACTCTACCAGAGCCAAACACAATTGTGATTCAAGATAAATTAATAGATGATCCATTCACTGCATGAATGATGCATTATATTGACAATCGACACGTTTAAGATAGTAAAACTTGAAATAACGAATCAAAGGAATATAAAACTATACGTAAACATGAAAAGTGGAAGAGAAATAAAATATCAAACATACAGCGAAAGGTATTTACATTGACATATATCATCGACCGTGGAATTGTGAAATAAAACACACTAGCGTACTCGTATAAAATGCGGCTTGTTTGGTTTGATTCACCTGAGAAAATAGTGATTTCTTCTGATATGTTTCGTCTAGTTCGACTGCCTTTATAATTGCCCAGTGTTTGTTTTCACGGATGAGACTACTTTATCCTCTCGATCCGTGGTTTATACGTAACTGGTTGTCAGTTTTTTACAGTATTACATTTAAATCTCTTTGAACTATTTTCATTAACATCATTTCTCTTCATGTTATTGTGAAAGCGAATGAAAGCAACGGATTTGCCCAGCATAATGTCATTGTGTTTTGTTCTACTCGGCGTTGTCAAATAGCAATAAATGTAAGATAACAGTCTTACATTTAAAAGAGATAACCCCGGTAAAAAATTGCATCATTATTTTTTTTTTCAACACGTTAAAACAAGAGAGACGAATGGGCTGGGCGGAGACGAAAGAGAGGGTTTGGGAGAGGGAGAGAAAAATAGAGAATAGGGAAAAAGAGAAAGATAAAGAAGCGGCTAGAGAGAGAGAGAGAGAGAGGGGGGGAGTGAGAGAAGTGCCTATATAAAGATGTTACACACGCTATTTAACTTTTTCTATATTGCTTTTAATGGCCTCGGGCAACGCCGGATAGCCCTGCTAGCTAAATGTAAGGAAGATAGTATAATTATAAAGTAATATAAATAATGTGTATATGAAAAGACATGAAAAGAAAAGGTAATTAAAAAATATAAACGGGATGAAGAAGAAAACACACAAAAAGTTAAAACAAAAAGAAAAATAACACTTAGAAGTAAAAATACGAAATATAATAAAATAGTTTGTATCATTCAGGTAACTATTCTTACATTGGGTATTATTTTCACAACGTTTTTTCCGATGTAACCTCCAACCTTCTTCAGCTGCGCCTTGTCAAACTTGGGGAAACTTTATGCTGAATCTATACGCCATCTTTTTAACTGGACTCTTCAATTTAATCCATGGGGTAGATTGTTCTCGTTTCGGGTCGAATTCTTAATTTTTGTTTTATTCTTAGTTAGTATCGCCTCTAGTGAAGATTGGACCCCTAACACTGTCACTTAGAACTGATTGTTATTTAACAACTTTATTCATTGTACCACAAGATTGTACCACTAAAAATAAAGTAAAGAAACACGGAAAAGTAGAAAAAAACGGAATATGACAGAAAAATATATAAAAATATAAGGAAAAAATAATATGAGAAAAAATTGAAAATAAACAAGAAAACTAAAAAAGATATAAAAATAGAAAGAAAAATGCAAAAGAATGCAAATTAAAATGCTATCCGCCACTCTACAATAAAGTCCAATGTGTATTTATTTGTATGTAAACACATATAAATCCTTGCCTTCACACAAACGTTAGCGAGTGACAAAACATTCACTTTTTTTCCCCTGCACGAAACCATTTCAAGTGCTGAGTAGAAGAAAGAAAGTAAATAGCAAGTCGGGCAAACCCCACCGCCTAAAATGCATTCGAAAAGTTGGCGTTGTTTTCTTAGGTCATTAGATTTGTTACTAATAATTTATATGTGAAAAATTAAATTACTAGCGTAATTCTATGATTTCTATGAATATTTAAGTAATATATCTAAATAAATAGCAATTGCAGACACTGATTATGATTATTATTCCTTCATTATTGATGAAGCGTGTGTACATGAGTATGAAATAACAGAAGGAAATAATGAGAATTAAAATAAAATGTTTAGAAAGAAAAGTAAACAGATATAAATAAGAAACAAATAAAGGTAGAAAAAATTGAAAAGGGAATAAAATTAAAGTACAATAAAAGTAGATAAATGAAAGAAAAAGAAAAACGTAATACCTAATTTTTTTGCATATTTTGAATGGTACCCTATTAATATATATTATATATATATATATATATATATATATATAGAGAGAGAGAGAGAGAGAGAGAGAGAGAGAAGGAGAGAGAGTTATAAATATGTAGGTGTTTTCAAATACAATTGATTAAACAAAATAGACAACTTGTGTATACTGATTCTATTTGTCAATTCTGTTGAGATGTCTTTTCGTATCAGAGAAAAAGCTTACAACGCGAAAAAGATAATTCTTTTAAAACTGCGTATTTCAATTCGACTCAGTATTATCTCCACGATATTCAAAAGCTTCTTCTTTACCTAAATAATGTTTTGATACCTTGAAAATGATTACAAAAGGAATTAAAATACTCGATTTTTATTGAATTGTGTATTTTTTCGACAAATATTTAGAATAGAAGACAACAATTGAAAACATACAGTAACATGAAATTTACGATCAGAAATTGATAAAACAAAACGTTGTTGTAGACAAAATAGGCATTTATTTAAAATATCCCCATAAATTATGATAACATCTCATTTGATTTCATTTGGACTTCGTTTTTGTGTTCATTCACCTGATCATGAAGGTTCGCTCAGGAACGATTAATGATTGGATATGTCAAACTTACTGTAATATACCCAATGTATATATATATATATATATATATATATATATATATATATATATATATATATATATATATATATATTACATAAAATCAGAACAGTATCGGTACCGTCGGTTTCAAATCCTAACAAAGGGGACCTATAATAGGTATGTTTACCGGACTGTCTTCAGCCTCTGTTTATGTCTGTCTCCCCCGAAAGATATTATGCTCTTATTTTTTATTTTCTTTAATAATCGAGTACTCTGTTGGATTTCTCTCCCATTAAACTCACACACACACACACACACACACACACACACACACACATATATATATATATATATATATATATATATTTATATATTTATACGAACATGTACAAAAGCGACACTGGCATGCCGATGTAGTCATTAAAAACTACGATGTAGAAATACCTTTTTTCGATATAAAGAAAAGACCGAGAAGATCATAGATTTTAAGACCCGCGATCGAAACACTGTCATATCAGTGTCGATTTTGTACATGTTTGTATAAATAAAATATTGATATAAATACTTTTATTTACTATTGAGTACTATTATATAACCCGGTTGAAATTATCTGAATTTTTTATTCTGTAAATACACATATATGTTTATATGTCACTTTAAACTTAAATGAAAATACATACTAGCAATATCGAAAGGATAACACGAATCCAATATACGCAAACCCCTAATCTAATCACCCTATCAATCATATAACAGATTTCTAACTCTATTGAGCGTAGGCTTAGCAATAACTCTAGCAACGAAAATGCATTTAACAATTCAAGCAACATTTACAACACAGCTCTAAAAATAGTGGGTTCCATCATATCGAAATTTAATATAGAGTAACAATACGTAAGAAAAATAGATATATTAAATAAAATACTAAACTAAATCAACACCTAAAATAGAAATAACACTTGTCCATTTGCGCACGTGTTATTATAAGATAACCTATTTATTCGACATATTCACAAAGGATTGAGTCACCCTATACAAATTCGAAAGTTAAAGTCAACCAAACCTTTGTTTGAGAGAAGCCCTGCTATTAGCTAATGAAAACATTACCCGTGGGATGGAATAAAATGAATCTGATTGGTTAGCTAGCTGGACTAAATATACGATGTATATATAAAAACACCCGGTAACACGAATTTTATGCATTGTAGCCTGATGATTCCCTATTGGGATGAAACGCTTAAGCCTCTGTGTAGCTTAATGCCCATGAATTTTAAAACTTACTATATATATATAAATTTAAAAGAAAAAACTCAGACCAACATTCTAGCCATGTCACATAATAATTTTATTTCATCCCGCCAAGACGTGAATCATCAGATGTGATTCAATTGTTGTTGGTTCTTTAACTGATGAATGAGAGAGATCACGCCGTCTTGGCACTGCTAAGGTGGGAGGAGAAATTGAAACTTTGACGGAGGTGTTTACCATTTACCCCCGGTTCCGGCAGTGGAGCTGTTTCCACCCTGAATCCGAGTGAGATGTCAATCACACCTAATTCCATTGACCACGGGTGTTTTGAGTTTTGACCTTGTTGTCTTGAGTCTTATAACTTGAGGGATTGTGTTAAATTGCAAACTTGTGTAAATTGAAACAAAAAAAAATCTATAAGTAAACCATTGTTTATATGCCTAATTGGATACTAAAGTGACTTAGTAGACTTAAAAAATATCTACTGGGCCGTCAATAACCTATTGCGATAATTTAAATATTGGTGATATTATTTCTCACTTAAGAAGGGCGTCTCAGTTGTTACATTTCAAAATATCCATATGATTTTTATGTTTTTCAATGAAACTATATTTACTGATTTTATAAATATAATAGTTTGATATGCATCTTCATACATGTTATGCTATTCTCACTTCTCCATATTACTTTAAGTACAAATTATCTCCTTTTCCCACACCGCCCATGTATTATATATTTATGCGCGTATGTTGATGTTTCTATATACGTGCATATATGTAAGTATTAGTAGATGTGAAGATATATATGAACAAGGAGACGCCAGTTATTTTATCCTGAAGTATGCTTTATTAACTTAACTATCAATCGGAATTTCTTAACTAATAGGTGGTTTAAGGGTGGATAATATCCGCAGTCGCCCTTGGTGTAGCATTAAACTGCCTCCGGTGGTAATATCACACTTTCGAAGTTTTGTAAAGTTTGGATTCACCACTTACTTTTCAGTATCCCTAGGTCTAGTCTGTACTTTACATAAATGGACCAAATATAATCTATGGTTTATAGACTACGAGAAAAATACTCGTCCCAGGATGGGGAAAATTTATTCCCCAAACAGAAGTGGCTTGCATCACTTTAATATCCCCTTACGAAGATTAACACCAAGGTATAATGATACTAAACCTTATGTCTAGAATACATATTCGAATTTTGTTCAATATCTATTACATGATTTTGATTCTTGAAAATGTCGCAGAAATTAAAGCTTAATGGTAAAGAGTCTTAAGAAGTAATTTAAATTCAGGGAATCTTGCTTAATTAATGTCTACTGGGTATGCAAACAATTTAAAAGCAAATCTGATATATTTGAATTTTACATAAGATGTTGTACCCATATTAAGCTTTGTAAAACCCTTTAAAATACTCAAAACAAGCTGTAAATTAGAGATAGATATTAGTTTACAAAATATACGTCGAAGACACAAATAAATCTACAAACTAATCGCACATAAAACACGAATTTGCAGCATGGATTAATATGTGAATATATTTAGAATTGAAGCAAGAACATATGTTTGCCAAAATTTATGGGGATGACATTAAATAACCTGAAAGGGTTGATATGCCGTAAAACTAAACAGCCAGCAATGGAATATGAACGCCCCTGCCAATTAAAACGTTTACATTAAACCTGTTTTATCACGAAAATATATTCAGCAACTGTAAATCTCACTTCAAAACTTTCTATTTTACAGGAAGATAATGGAAGACTTGCAGCAAATCTGTTTCTAAAGTCGCTGAAAAAGTTAATGGGTTAATCTACCGCTGCAGAAAGTAACTGACTCCTGATGCAATCCTCTATCTGTATGAGTCAGATTCGGGTCTAGACGGAGATCTGCTGCCACATATTGGGGGGTGGGTTTCATAGCACTCTTTTTTCACTTGAAAAGGTAAAAACTGTACTTTGTAATCTAGTGAAGGGTGGTCTCTTCTTTTTCCTGCAGACCCTTTCTCACAGAAGAGAAGTTGATAGTCTTTACCTAATCTATCGGTATTAAATCCTCGATCAGCTTCAATCTTCGTTTTCTACTAACACTGCAAATAACTATCTTTTTCTTCTTCTATGTACCTAAAATAAAACAAAGGTTTCAATCAATAGAATTTCTTTCCAAGAACTTCCATCCCGTGGGACACGTTTCCGCGGGAACGTTTTGCTACATACTCCAACATGGTAGTTTCCAAGTCCAATGTTAACAAATATCGTTTGAGTCGTCATGTAAAATAATCATAGTTCTCAATACTTTCATTTTAATATCCCATCATCTAACTGAAAATTTCAGTAACCCTTACCCTCGAGTGGCTTTTGGCCTTGGTAAGTGGTGATCAATTACTATAAAAAACCATCAAACAAACCAGTCCGAAATGTGCTTGTGTATCGGCCCGCTGCTGACCCTGGAGTCAACCAAATAAGTCATACCTACTAATTCGATGTACACACGTCTAAATGTATATTACTTTAAATCATTTGTAACGTGACTTCAAATAATGTGTAACGTGACTTTGAATAATGTGTAACGTGTGTATCTAATAACAAGTGTATCAGGTAGATCGGTAGCAGTATTGCTTCCGATAGAATATGAGAGAAAAAGGTCAATTTGAAAATATTATAAAAATGTTCGGTAAACGTTGAGATTGGAGTCAGCGACAGATTGCTCGAAAAGGGGTTACAAATTGTATATCGGCGATGACATTTTTTTTAAAGATAATAACATGATGAACGTTTCGGATTTAAAATCTATTTAGTATTACGTATTCATAGGAAAAACACGTACATAGAATTCCGTTTGTTAGCTTATAATACTAGCATAATTACTAATTTGAAAAGTGCTTTTCTTCGGATTTTATGCGTAATACTATATACATATTAATTCAAAACGGTTCAGCATGCCATAATCTTATTTTTAAGTTATCGCCCATACACTATTTTTTAATCGCCTTTGTGAACAATATCGCCCCGACTCTAAACTCAACGTTTACCAAATGTGCCTATATATATGACGACATTGATTGGACGAAAAGTACATTATCATTGCTAAAAGTGGAGAGAGCTATGACCTAAGCAAAAAAAGTGGTACCGAAAAAGAAAGAGAAAATCTTTAACCTGATAACGTAATGAGAGAGAGAGAGAGAAAGAGAGAGAGAGAGAAAGAGAGAGATGGAAAGAACATAAACATGAGAACAGGGTGAAAAATCATCTGATCTTCTGTATCTAGATTTGTAATGCTGAAATAATTTTGCAACATATTCCCTGTTGTGCCTTTTGGTTTTGGTAATTAGTTTCTGGAACGAAGGTATTCTTGCTTTATTCAACTATGAGGTCACCAAGTAAGAAGAATAAAAACTAGCGGCAAATGACCATCTTCAAAACTTAAAGAAATAAAACATGTTCTTTGGCTTTTTCGCGAGCAGCAAAGTGAAGTATCTTTTCTTCGAGATTGAGACAATTTTTATTTTTCTTCCAATCCAGAGAGCCCCTTTTTGGAGAGCTTAATTTTCCTCACATTAAAAAACGACTTTCTGTCTAACTCTTCCCACGTAAATAGGGGCATTTTCCTTTGTCCTTTGGCTAGGAGCAAAGTGTAGTATTTCACTTTATATGTTCTGTCCTTGGTCACTGAAGGAGAATCCATTCTAGATTGAAGAAATTTTAACTTTTATCTCAATACAGAGTACCCCTATTTAGAGATGTTGATATTCCCCACATTAAAAACCGAGTTTGCGTCTAACTCCGCCCTCGTGTGAATACAAGTAAATGGGGACATTTTCCTTGGCCATTTGGCTAGAAGCAATGTGCAGTATCTGTTCTAATACTACACTTTATTGTTTCTGTACTTGCTCAGTGAACGGGAAATCCTTCGAACTTTTAGGTGAGCTTGATTTTCCCCCATTAAAAAACAATCTTCTGTTTAAGTCCGCCTGCGTAGGGAGGCAAGAAAATAGGAACATGTGACGATATGCTATGCTAGTAACATGTATATAAAAAAATACAATCCCATGAAAGGTCTGCGGTTATCGGTCCGCATCTCTATGAAAGGAACAGTAAAAGCTAATAATTTTCCTGAAAAAGTACAACAAAAATGGAAACACAAAGAAAAATCAATTTAGTTCCGTTGAGGTTAGTTTTGATGTTATAGATAAAAGATGCTCACATTGACAGCAATGAAGAACGAAAAATGATGATGACAACTGACAAGGAAATCAGATATATACGTGTACCCGATGCCAGGGTTTAGAAATAAAAATAAATAAATGTCAAGAGAGAGTCCGGAAAAGGATTAATTTACGTAATTAAAGCAGAAAATAATCAAGAACGAAAGAGAGAAACATAAAAAAACACGCAGACATATACGCAAGCACACGCACACACACGAATATGCACATACACACACACGCATCTATCTATCTATCTATCTATCTATCTATCTATCTATCTATCTCTTTCTCTATATATATATGTGTGTGTGTGTGTGTGTATACATGGTGCAACTGACATCCCTCATGAACAACAACACAGACTAAAATATGGCTGACAACAACGGTAGGATGTTTTGTATTAACATCTAAAGAAAACGCAACATTTTTTCTCACCTGGGTCAGCCTACCCCCGGCTTGAAACATAATGTAGTATGTTGATAAAAACTTATTTTCAAATGGGAAGTAATTCAAAATGTAAATTCGAGAAACATATTTTAAATTAGAATTAAAGCGTTCATGGATACAGCATATCATGCCCAAACGGATAGACATCAGACTGAAACACACACACACACACACACACACATATATATATATATATATATATATATATATATATATGTGTATATAAACATTTAATTTCTTTAGGCGATGCCAATTTGAGTTTGTCTCGAAGCACGGACCCAGCGAAAACACTGTTCGAATCGAGTGGTTATTTTTTTTGGAAAAAGAGGGTAACTCGAAAATTTATAATAATAATAATAATAATAATAATAATAATAATAATAATAATAATAATAATAATAATAATAAGATATGACACCATACTATACCATCATGATTCAATACACTACGTTGGTAAATAAATATTTAATTGAGAATTATTGAATTCTTCAATGTTGCCATTTCATCTATATACCTCTGCTTCGTATCAAACGATATCTTCATCCAACATTGCATTGGCATTGCCTGAACATAATTCCACTTCTTTTCTTACACACTACGCATAATGCTTCAAGCAAATTTCAATATATATATATATATATATATATATATATATATATATATATATATATATGTTTGTGGTTGTGTGTGTGTGTGTGTGTGTGTGTGTGTGTGTGTGTGGTGGCACCTTGAAAGCGGTTAAATGTTACAATGACACTGGCAGCTCATGCAGCCAAAGTGCTGGCAAACGTATTGCTCTTTTTTTGGTCACATCAGTAAGACCAAAAGGAGAATCCTCAATACACATTGCCAGACTTGCGTCATAGAGAGGCCACTTGGGCGTCAGAAACATCACGGGAGACAGCACTTACGAGTTATAATCTAGAACTGATTGGTGTCATCTTAAGCGCTATTAGTTCTCTCCGTCGAGTCGAAACCCACTGAATATTTATTCATCAAATAATTATTAAGCTCGTTAAGTTAAGCACGTTGAAAAATGAAGTTGAAGATTAAAATTTGCGAAGTTCTCTCCAATTAGGAAATTGTAACACTGTCTTAATCTCATCACATGTGTTCACAAAGATAAAATACAATACGTATTTCTTTCGCATTTGAAAGCGTGGTTGTGACGCCGTTCTATCAGTAAGACGTCAGGGTTCAAAATACTTGGATTTGTAGTTCAAATCGTCGTATTGGCAGTACGATTACGTCATTCACACTGACGAGTGTAAGGTAACACACAACATATTTTTATGGATATTAAAAATATTTATTTATGAAATAATAATATAATATATATATATAATATATATATATATATATATTATATATATATATATATCAACAATATATAAATGTTTGTATCTTTTCTTTATTTCTATAAATATGTAGGAATACAAAATGTTTTTTTAAATAAAATCTTTGTTCTTAAATATTTTTTTACGGCTGTTCCTTCAGCCTTCCTCGTTGAGGTATGCGTGTGTACGGTGGGTGTTGGCAGCAGAGGAAAAGTATAGCCAATGAGATAAAGAAATGTTTACATGTGACTTGTGTATGTCCATCCCAGCATCTTTACACTTAAAGAGGTCATTAACTGGGATGGCGTTTTTGTAGACAAATTCAAAAACAACAGCGGGCCATAAATATAGATATATATTTAGGTGCACACATTTTTAGATATAGTGGATTAATCTGTCTTCATATTAAGTGCTTGTTTTATGAAAAAAAAACTATTCGGTTGTAATTCCATCCGTATAAACATAGATTCGAAGTATTCTTTCGATAACAATACAGCAATTTAAACGAGAAATAAGTTCGGAAATACGGAAACTCGATGAGGACATTACTCAATGTGCGTAGTATTTTAGTAATTGTTCGTGTGTGAATCTTGACAATAAACGAGTTTCATATGGAAGAATGATATTCTGTCGAGACATATATGGGCTTTCGGTTCAATACATACTATTTCAATTTTTAAATAAGAATTTAGAATAGTAGCGGTAACTTATTTATCTACATTGTTTGTTTTCTATTAACAGAAGGAAACGCATCTTTTCGAAAACATAAAATACAATAGCTATATAGTAAAGAACAAATTTATATATATATATATATATATATATATATATATATATATATATATATTGATGAACTGAACATTGAAAATAAATGAAAAAGGAATTAATTCCCAAGTCGATGAAAGAAAAATCTTGAGAATTTTTAAACTAGTGTCAAAGTTCAAACGTTGTGAATGATTGTAAAATGATTAAAAACTCGATATATTGCTAAAAACAAGGATATGTTTAAGTTTAAGTTTAAGAACTCGAACTATAGCGATTTATAAAAGAGATTACTTCAAGGAGTTTTCTTCTTGAACTGATGGCCAATGTAGCAACTGGAAATTATCTGAATTGGAATTGATGAAGTCTATATGCTGAAGAAGAAAAATGATAAATGTGTCAAGAGTTACTATAATGTAATAGTGATAATAAATAATTTCTGAAACACGTGCACATATTGATATGCATTGTTGCGTTTTAATTTTTCGAGCATGGTTATACAATATTCATTATGTCATAACATTTGTAAAATTCGAAATTAAAATCATATATATATATATATATATATATATATATATATATATATATATATATATATATATATATTTATTCTAGAGAAATAAGTGTCGTTGTGTCATGCATTCGAACCGTGTTATGTTATTTGAATCGGGAAAGTGAGTTTTAAAAAACAGTTAAGTTAAATAAAAATATAAGAACTAAATAAAAATAAATTCTCATTCTTTTTCTCTTATCATCTCCCTTTTATTCGAGCTATGAGTTTAATAGTATTGCTAGTGATACCCCCTATTGTTTATAATGGACTATTAGAATCTTCTGTATTGTAGTTAATTTTATCAACTTCGACTCTTGAAAGTAATAAAGAAAGGAAAGTAAAAAAGATTGGATTAGTCTCTTATATACAAAGGGAATATCATTAGTAGTAGTAATATTAATAACCCCGTAGCTGTAGAAAGAAAGAGGGAGATGGGGAGATATTGCTAGCAGAAAGTGACTGATTTGGGATTTTACCTTGCTTTCATATTTAACTGTCTTTGCAATCTACTAAAACTAACTATGAGTCCAGTGTAGGGATCCACAATTAAAAATCTGTTTTACCTCAGGCTACAAGACTATAAGAGGATTCGAAACAGTGTGTAGATGTGGCAGCATTTGATTACTGTTGAAGACGGTTCGTATTTGATGACGTTCAACTCTAAAACAACAATGTGATAGTCAGCGGGGAAACAATTCTGTGGTTTTATGTCTCACAGATTGGAGGTTCTTAAACGAATTCTCTGTTCGTGGAAGTTCTTTTTGATTTTAAGTACACATATTAAGAAAGATACGTTCTTTGGAGTGATGATAGCTAGATAAGTTCTTCCTGTTAATGTTTACTGGGAGAAACATTGGAGATCATTCGAGCACGTATCATGAACATAACAATAAAGTATAAAAAGATCAATAACGTCTGTCTGTGAGAAAATACTGTTGGGGAATTATATTGGTAACGACAAGATTGAAGTAGTGACGGGATTTTATAACCTTTGAGACGTAGTGTCATCATGTGGAGGCTGTGAACTCGCGGAAGATACGCGTTGCAAGTCTTCCTGGAGACCGTTTAGAAAGATGCTATCAATCCTAACAAATGAACACCTGACAACCGCTAGGGGGGGGTCGTTTATACTCCCCATGTGTCAGAAGTATGCTAATCTATCTCTCCTAAACTTGGGTGTCGCTGCTGGCATGCTAAAGAAATTGCACTGTAATGACACGGCAATGGTCAGATTGATCTGTTTGGTGAGGCCTGAACAAAGCTTACATTTTTGGTCTCTACTCGCACAAATCAACTTGAAAATCCCCGCGGACATCATGCAGAAAAGCAGACTACGTTAGTTGGGCACGTCGAGCGCAGCAATGGCTGTATTCCTACAGGTCAATAGTTAAATATGCCAGCAGAGAAAACCACCACTGGCAGACCACAGTTGTCTTGGGAGGACGTGGTCAAACGTGATAATACAGCCATGGATCCCGTCAGGCCTCACCAAATACAAGAATGGAGAGGCACGTATATCGAGAAGAGACAACCAGGCTCTACCCTCATCAGATGATAAATTTTGGCCTGATTCAACTAATACACCGGTTGATGATGATGATAATGATGATGATGATGTTGAGGGAAGAGAAGGGATTACGAAGTCGATTTTGTACAATGCTTATTTTCTTAGTTGAGTACATATGCGAGAGAGGTCAGTAGAGTCCGATATAAACACTTTTGGTAAATACAAAGATTTGGTCAAAATGACAATTAAACTTATAAAAAGTACAATTTACGTAAAATATGAATTGCTCACTATCAAATCAATATGAACTTTCGGATTTATTATGAAGACACTTGCATTTATTTTACAACTAAGATTCAGTGTCTGTAGACGAACAATAAATAGCAATGAAAAAGACAATAGACCGAATAAACCAAACACCCAGATAAAAGAATATTAAGAAATATGGAATGATGAACGAAGGAGTACATTTTTACTAGTTTTCTATAGAGTTCACGTGTTAAGGATGACAACATTGATATTTCTGATTTTTTGTTTAGTTTGAAAATAATTTTAAAACACGTCCTTATAATAGGAAAATGATGAGAAAACAAAGGAAATAAAGTCAGACTTGTTAATTATACTAGCGCCAGGGAAAATTTGAAATGTCATCAAATACACCAAGCAAATAAAAATGCGACATTATCTAAGTAATAAAAAATGAAATGTCCTCAAATACACCAAGCAAATAAAAATGCGACATTATCTAAGTAAAAAAAAATGAAATGACATCAAATACACCAAGCAAATAAAAATGCGACATTATCTAAGTAAAAAAAATGAAATGTCATCAAATACACCAAGCAAATAAAAATGCGACATTATCTAAGTAAAAATTTATCAAATGTGATCAAATACACCCAGCAAATAAAAATGCGACATTATCTAAGTAAAAAAAAATGAAATGTCATCAAATACACCAAGCAAATAAAAATGCGACATTATCTAAGTAAAAAAAATGAAATGTCATCAAATACACCAAGCAAATAAAAATGCGACATTATCTAAGTAAAAAAAATGAAATGTCATCAAATACACCAAACAAATAAAAATGCGACATTATCTAAGTAAAAAAAATGAAATGTCATCAAATATACCAAGCAAATAAAAATGCGGCATTATCTAAGTAAAAAAAAAAATTAAATGTCCTCAAATACACCAAGCAAATAAGGATGCGACATTATCTAAGTAAAAAAAATTAAATGGCATCAAATACACCAAGCAAATAAAAATGCGACATTATCTAAGCAAAAAAAAAATTAAATGTCCTCAAATACACCAAGCAAATAAAGATGCGACATTATCTAAGTAAAAAAAATTAAATGTCATCAAATACACCAAACAAATAAAAATGCGACATTATCTAAGTTAAAAAAAAACCTGTATCGTCCGGTAACATCATCATGACTTACGTTAAAATATGCATGGGAATATTAAAGCATACATATGTGTAACTCCGGATCTTTCAATACTCATCTAAATGATTAGAAGAATGGGTGAGTAAAATATATTTGTAAACCACTGAAGCTTAACCAGGGATTGATCTGTCTGACGCATCACACCGGCAATCACCACTAACAGAAAACATCGTTGGACGAAGCCGCCTAATGTTCTAAATTCGATCACGACTCCACGTGTTATCCACGTGAGCCACTTCGATTGAACTGCACTCATTCCCTCCCCCACGTTTGTAAGACATTTACAGCAAGTACGTGTTTTCTACAAATAATTTCCTTTCTTGCCCTGCGTACCTAAAAGCAAACGGAGTTTCCCAAACAGAGTTTCTTTCCCAATACTCCTCCTCGCATGTGGAACACGTTGCCGTAAGACTGTTTCCCTACGGACGACAACATGACCGTTTTTAAGTGTAATGTTAGCAAAAGAGAGTATAAAGTTGACCTTGGGTTTTCTTTCGGCATCCCCGTAAGTCACGCCGCCTTTAGTCCTTACATTCCATGAGCGATGTTTTTGAGAAATAGGGAAGATTTGCTGTTCTCTGGTCCGGAATATATCCATCTAACACTTATCGTTGGCTATTTTTATGAACATGAAATAGTATTTTTCACTCCTTACATCAAGTGGCTTAATGTTTTGTCTGAAGCGATTTTCATGAAGGAAAAATACCTGTTGAGCTGTCCTCTTAAGTAATCAAATGTTGTCCATTTCGTTCGTCGTTTCAATCCTCTCATAGTATTGTTCATCATCCAACTGACAATAACATTGACTCTTAGCCTCGAGTGGCGTTCAATCTTGACACTGATTATTATAAAATAGTAAGGATTTATATCTTAAAAATCTCACGCATAGCTGCAATTTGATGCAAGAACAAATAGTTTTACTAATCGTTTGGGTAATCTTTTTTCCCTTTCTTTATAGCTAAATTGTGGATCCCCCCACCCGCAGTTAATTTAGTCCCAAAAGAAACCACCGACATACAAATAATCGTGCTAATAGAGTTAAGTTAAAAGAAGGAACACAACAATTATAATAGTAAAACGATTTATTATGATTAAATTAATCCATCAAAATATTTTGTATATCGATAAGTTCTCAAGTCCAAATAATCAGAAGCAACGTGAATATCAGGTTTACAGTCACTTTTTTAAATGTCTTCTTTTGGATATAATTGGTAGTCAGTGACACTTATCTACTGAAAGGGGCACATCAAACCCGAAGAGTAGAACAACATCCGCTTGAAATATTAAAATTAAAACTATAACACCTATAATTTTGAATACTTTTATGTTTTCTATATATTTTTTCAATTGTCAGGAAATTCATTATTTTTAGCCAGGGAACACACACAAATATCTATCTATCTATCTATCTATCTATCTATCTATAATTATTTTTATAAATAATGTTTTCAAATTAACCCAAAACACATGTGTTTCATGCCAAACCTTCAATCATCAGTATGGGAAGGGGCAATCCCTGCCGGTCACACGGTTCGAACCCCAATACGAAAGTCATGTTTGACTCAGTAGTCGGATCGCGTACCGATGTGAACACTACGCAATGGAAAATACATCGGCCATATCAGCAATTCGTCAAGAGAACTCAAAACCCTAGAGTATTGCATGACGGTTTGTTGTTAACTTACTTAATATGCTTCACCTAGCGAAAGCTTTGCATAATTATTCTAATTGACCCATATACACATGCGTTTCATGCCCAACCTGCAATCATCTGTATTAAAGGAGACAATCCATGCCGGTCCCACGGTTCGAACATCAAAACGAAAGTCATATTTCACTCAGAAACGATAAAAAACACAATGTGTCATAACAATCATTGTAAAACATTCACAATCAGAACACGCCTTGCTACCATCACTGTCAATAGTTTCCTTTTGCCCCTCTACGTGCCTAAGACGAAACGAAACTTCCATGGGCAGAGCTTCTTTATTAGAACTGCCGTCTGTGGAACACTGTTTCCTGTCGACTAGAATATAGTCGTCTTCAAGTCCAATGTAAACAAGTTCTTGTTGAACCGTGTCCGTAAATAATCAATTTCTGCCCTGCTACAACAATCGTGCCGGTGAACACGATTTTGTCTCACCAACCACCAGTCCAACTCTGTAATCCCTATAACCGAGTCAAACTATTTAACCCGTATCCTCGAGTGGCAATCTGGCCTTGACAAGCGGTGACCTTTAATGTATTAAACAACGAAATGTTGTGGAGACTGAATGCAATTAAACACAAAATCGAAAAACCAACTTAAAACAGAAAATTTAAAAGCACGAGAGATTTACCGGTTTCGTTGTGATCAACAGACGTCTTAAAAAAAAAGACGTTCGTTGATTACAACGAAACTAGTCAACTTTAAGTTTTTTCCTGTGTTAAATTTATTTTTCTATTTAGCTTTTCAATATATATATATATATATATATATATATATATATATATATATATATATATATATATATATATACATATATATATATATATATATATATATGATTATTTTTACTTACACAGACATGTAAAAATCTGCGACACTGGCATGTCGATGTTATCGATCAACAGCTGTTATGAACTGAAATCTCATCAGGTAAAATTAGAATCCGATCTTAACCATAGATCCTATTTGGAAAATATGATCTAAGGTTAAAATCGGATTCTAAATCTGCCTGATAAGATCTCAGTTGATAATAGCTGTTCATCGATAACATCGATATGCCAATTTTTTGGACAACCACCAACAAAAAAGGTCAGCAAGTGGAATAGGTAATCCAATACTAATTCATAAGAAATAGAAAATGGCTAAACCCCAAAAAGATTTATTTAGGAGAGAAAATTCTTCAAATCCATCCATTTCTCGAAAATTCTTGGTCTGATGAGGTTGACTTTCTGGGAAAAGTGCAACCGAAACATGTATTCACATATGTAACCAATAATGTTTGTATAAATAAAAATGTATACATAAACAGCTCTACTTGTTATTGAGCACTTTTTATAAACACTTGAGTTTCTACGGATTTACATTTACATAAACTAATACAATACATGTACGATATATATATATATATATATATATATATATATATATATATATATATATATATGAATGACTATTAGACATTTTAATTGGAGGGAGTTTGATGGATCAACCGTCACTTTTAAATATTATATAAACTAATTGGAAGTCTGAATGCAATCTCTTTAGGTGGTAGGATACCAAGGAAGCACTATTGGCTCTGTACGTGGAATAAACCTAGTCAGGTATCGTCTAGTTAGTTAAGTAATCTAATATCTGAACTCATAAAGTTTTGTGGAAGCAGGGGTAAAACACTTGCATACCTTCTGTTGGGTTTTCCATTGGTCCATACAGTCCACCCAAATAGTAAACTAAAATTATTCATTAACAGTACGAGATGCGTAATATGAATTGGAAATTCTTTCTAAATAAAAATATTAATTAATGTATCTATATGAGTCCACATAAATTGGAACTAACAGTAATATAGAAATTCATCTTCTTGGTAATCTATAAAAATAATCTGGAATTTCGGAAACAAATAACAATACAATCATATATTAGAATGAAAATATTAATATAGTAATCGAAGCACAATTTTCTCAACCTAATAAATTCTTGTCAATTAGCTTAATGAATAAAATGAATAATCAATATATATTTCTTGATATGAATCCGTTAGGTTGCTGATACATACATGCCCAATTGGGGTTACCCCTTAGGACAAAAAACGCATATTTACCCTCTTTACCTTTGATAAGACCGGGACGATGTATTTCATAGGTTATTTTGGGGTTTGAGAGGGCTTTGCGAGTGATGTTATTGGGACGCGTCGATCTATAGATTTTGGAAATTGTATTGATGTAGATAGACGAAATAGATAACTGTCTTAGCCTTACTAATTATAGAGTTGTCCCTCCTGCATCATTTAGGCCGTTAGATTGTTGACCGTGTTTTTTAATTTCTAAATTTATTGCTTCTAATATTTATTCGGGCCACCATTCTGACTAAATTAGTAGTAATAATTTTATTTTATTTTAATTAACTGTCAAAAAAGCTTAATTATAAATTCTGAGGACTTTAGATTGTTCCATTTTAGTTTATCAATTGAAAAATGTATGTCCACATTTTAGCATTAAAATTCGCCCATCTGGTAATTAAGATGAAAAAATAAGCTCTTACTTATATAAGACGAATGTTGAATTCGCTACCACAAACCGTATTTTCAGATTTTATCTTACGTAATAATTTTACTTATAACAATAATAATTATCTACGTTAATCTCAAACTTTAATTAACCACTTGCTATTTCAACTAGTATTTTTCCAGTGTGTTATTGTTTCCCATAGCAATTTGGAAACATAGATCTGTGTGATATTTTCAGAATAGCACCATGATTGGAATTCTGTCTTATTGCCGAGGGGGGGAGTTACACGTGAGTGTTGCCCGCTCTCTGTTGTTGTTTTTCCTCCACTGACTTTGTGCTCGATATAACATCTTGTAAATGCCTTTCAATGTGGTATCTGACGAACAGCGAGTAACTGCGTTTAATGGCTTCATTTTAATCGTTGCGAATCAATTGTAAGACCACCGTTAATTTTGCCATTGCAAAAAATAAATAATTAGAGGAATACTGAATTCTTTGTATTTGAAATTTTAAAAAATCACTATGCAAATAAAATAGGAAGTTATATTCTACT